>JASMMZ010000009.1:11720890-11862168 GCA_038502455.1 Anisogramma anomala | reverse complement strand
GGTGGCGCGGGCACTGGTGGGCTGACGGGCACCTGGACCTGTCCGTCCGGGATCTGGGAGGCCTTTGGCTGCTGCGAGGATGGCGACGGAGTCGGGGTCGCCTTTGGCTTCGAGGTTGGCGAGATCGGGGTGACCTTGGGCCGCGGGGTTGATGAAGTCGGGTGGACCTTTGGCCGCGAGGTTGTCGAAGTCGGGGTGACGGTTGGCCACGAAGTGGGCGAAGTCCAATATGGCGCGCTGGGACTCTGCTTTACCTGGGCTAGGGCGCCCGTGGCCAAGGCCAGGACAAAGAGACGACAAGCTGGGAGCTTCATTTTGGCGGAAAATGCTTATGATGATCCGGGATACTGTGACGAAGGCGTACTCCGTTGCGGATCCAGAAGATGGAAGGCAGAGAAGATGGGTCTGAGGAATAAAGCAGACGTGGACAGCAGCTATTTCAATCATCTACTCGCCGACCGGGTGCGTGAAGACGCCATCTAGTTTCTCGGCAGATACATGATGGAATCGGGCCGTCTGCTTTGTTGACCCGGGGGCATGTGTGAAGCTGAGGTCTAGTTTTCGCCGGCGCTGGTTGGAGCTTCTGTTGCTTGGACAAGCGAGTGCAAGACCATGACGGAGAGTGACGGAGAGTTGGCAGCCGAAGCTCAGGCCCACGGAGTCTAGTGGAAATATTTCAACGGAGTATGCTGTCAAATACCCAAATAGCCCCCGAGAGACAGAAGTGGGATGCTTGGCACAAGGAGCACTCACATGCATCGAGGGTACTCCGATCAGAGAGCGTAGGAGTCTTGTCAACCTGCTCCTCGGAGCATTGTGCAGACTGTGTATTCTGAGTGCAATTCGAATGGGGATGATCATGGCTGCCATAGATAAGGAGGGACACCGTATAATACAACAGTCAGGGTAGAAGAGGGTGGCTAGATGCTCATAATTCTCTCTCGTGATCAATGTCCTTACTACTATACAGTGAGGAACACTAGCACGGAGCCACCCTTTGCTACCCTGGACTATCGTACGACCCATGAATAT
This sequence comes from Anisogramma anomala, assembly GCA_038502455.1. NCBI lineage: Eukaryota > Fungi > Ascomycota > Sordariomycetes > Diaporthales > Gnomoniaceae > Anisogramma > Anisogramma anomala. The sequence continues at coordinate 11,861,136 of JASMMZ010000009.1, read as the reverse complement.
AGCTTCCATGCCATGACTTCATAGCTGGAAAAGGAATGCTACGCCGTAAAGCCATTACAAACTAAGCAGAATATGCAAATGTACTACATTGCACCATGCACGATAGCGCAGTCGTGTTCATAATACAGTGGAGGCTAACCCGGACAACACCTCGAGACAACAGCTCCGAAAGTAGTTTGTATCGGCTACGGCTGGGCGTCTCCGAATGGCCTTCCTGTTTCGTTGCGTTTCGATGGCGATGGGGTGGGATCGTCAGTCGATGCTGCGAGGACTGCCACCACTTCATCAGCCTCACTGTAAGTGCATAAGAAGTACCTATGTAGATACAACACACCACCGTCCTAACACACGTTTCAATGACAGGACCCAGTCAGCATCTGACCGCAGGCCAACTCGGCTGACAGTCCCTCGTGGTGTCCCAGTAGAGACCCTGCCTCACCGTAGCGATGGTGGACAAATGCAGTCAAAATCCTGCTGCTTGGGATCAGGTAGCAATGACGAGCCCAGAGGGGGTTGCATTGCATGTTGGAAGACTTGATGAGGCCGAGATGAGCGGCTCGACGGCTCGGATCAAGCTGGGAGCCGGAGGCCATAAAAACATGAGGGTGACCTCCACGACGTGCTCGGTACAAGATGCTCATCATGGGCATCCACCGTCGAGGCATCAAGCTGGCTTCTGGGAGTGCCCTCTCTTGCCGAGGCCCACGAGCTTCCAACACTGTTGCCCATGAAGCCTTCCACAACCATCCTCTTCACCATATCGCCCCCCCGCGCCGTCGACGAGACCAAAGTCCCCGTCATCTCGGGCTTCGTCACCGTAGCAAGCACCACCGCTACCGCCGCCGCCGGGGACGCCGATTTTATAAGGGGAGGGGGGTGGAAGGTAAAGCGGGGGGAGGGGGGGTATATACTTTGTTAAAACAAGGTCTTTGGTATAAACTGCTAATAGACTTGAAAATATTAGTATTAAATATCCTATATATAATAAAGTTTACGTAAGTGTTTCAATTGTTATATGAAAACAATTTAAAAAATCTGACATTTCTAGCTACAAAAAAGATTATGATACGAAAATGCCAATAATTATTCATTGCTTTATTATTATTAGCTATATCTTTTGACCACCTAAATACTACTGATCACGTTGGTAGGTAATTCTGGTAGCTACAATTTTTGATTTGATTTTAATAATTGAAATAATTATATTATGTAATATTGTTGGAACAGCAGTTAATTGCAGTACAGCTAAGTCAACTATACTGACTGTAAGTTGACTATACCGACTGCAATTGATTATATTGACTGCAAGTCAATTGCAGTAGAGTGTCCAATTCAATGTAGGGTACAGGCCAAGCAGTTGCCCATACAGGTTTAGGTTGTAGACCAGCTAGCAGTCTGCCAAATTAGAAGTAACAAAACCATATCACCACTTCCAATGCAATACCAGTTACTTCGATTAGAGATTCGAATCGACTACGCTACAACGATAAAGGCTTATTAACACTGATTAGTGTTTATGAAATTAAACTCATATAAGCTATGTAGAAGAAAAGGCTACTCTCCGATTACGTTTTGAAATTGCGTAAGTTGGAGGGAAAATTCTTACTAAATGCCCTGGTTATTGTACTGCTATTTACAGGTAGTAAAATGGAGAACTTTAAAGTGAATTGTTATTAAAAGGAATTTGAAAGAGACGATGGTATTGTTGCACTACCCAAAAAAATATCAAATCAATTTTGAAACTAAACGTTAAGATTGAACAAGAAAATTATTAGAATCAATCGTTAAAATCCGATTACCAACTCGTCAAAAATTTCAAAGTTGATAAACGGCTAAATTGTTACAGCAAATCGTAAATCGCTAAGTCCAATTTTTTTAACGGTAAACAATAACTTTAGCAGTAAATAACCCATAATATTTCTTTCGATATCAATCTTTCACTTTATTATTAGATTGTCAATTAAGCACGTAAGTAAACTTCAAATAGCTATCAAAAACGCTAAGATTAACATTGTTACCAACTACGCTGAAAAACAATTAAAATCTTTAAAATATACTCGTTAAATAATTTGAAAACAACTTATGTTTTAACAATTTTCATGAAACCTTTACCGTAGAGCTATAAATAAATTATATCGATTACTTTATACTTAACATAAATAATAATAAATATGATTATGGTATCGAATCATTTTATGATTTCGCTGAATTCTTTATGGTTCGTCCCTATATATATGTAAAAAGATATAAAAATCAATCAAAATGAAACTAAAACCCGACTTACGTAAACGAGGGTTTTAACTACCAAAAAAATATGAGAAGAAAAGAAATATAACAAAAGTACTTTAATAATACATTACAAATGAAAACCTTTAAAACATACCTAAAGACAAAGGCATAGGTATCGTTAGCAACAATGCTCTCTAATAATCACATACATGTTTGCAAAAGTTTTGTTAAAAATTAAACCCAGAAAAATTCTTCAAACCCTCGCGCTTGAACACTCCAACACGACACTACTATCAATAAGGAAAAGGATTCAGTTGATTTCAATACAATAAATCCTGATGTCTATTGATCAATTAAATAATGATTTTCATATTACTGATAGCCCTATTAAAAAGCCCTTCAATTTCAGCAAAAACATTACCAAGTTTACGGAAATCGTTAACGATTTCCATAATACTCCTAACACATTGTAATGATCACACTAAAAACCCATGAGTATATAGAAGGTGTCAGAGGGTTTATATTATCAAGAAGGTAGCAGAGGTGCTGAGTGAACAATATTGTAACCGTGCAAGTAATGATCAAAAGCCGTGAGGCTATTCAGAATATACTGAGACTGAATACTTAGATTGACAACTGAAGAGCTATGAAGGAAATACTATCTATGTGGTGCTGACCGTGTCCTTATATATCCATGCCTTCATACTGTTTTCAGTACTAGATCACTTGGATCAGTGCTGATCCCACTGATCCTAATCACATGATTGGCTTAGTAATTTCCGCTAACAAAGGAAAGGAATTCCCCGCCTGATGTGTTGGACTTCGGGCTCAGCTGCACACTAGCCTACTTCCTGACCCGCTATCATGCTTGGGTCGTGATACAGATTACCTAACATATGTAATTCGAATAGGTTCATGAATAATACTAAACCTTATAATAGGAAAGAAGCGGCTTCATGCGCGAACCTATGATAGGTATAACCATTGTTTTTTTTTTCTAAACTTTGTCAAAGATAATTCCTCATTCATTAACATCAACACTGACAATTCAAAAATTTCCAAGGGCCTTACGACCATTATAGCACTCTTAACCCTCGAGATATTGTTATAAAAGATATGAAATACGTAGCGATTAAAACTTTTATAAATATTTGAGGCAGTAAGGAATAGTATAATAGTAAAGAACAGTATAACGGTAAGCTGTATAACTTTGTAGGGTAGGATGTAGGGTCAAACCAAAGGTTGGAATTGAAGTGTTCATTTTAGTGGAAAGAGTAAGAAAAGAAGTATAAGTTTTGCCTGCAGAACCCTAAAAAAGACTAAGTGGGTAGAATTAGGCACAGACCACCAACAATACTAGCAGGGGTAAACACTTACCTTACAGGAATCCTAATACTGAATCTTGAAGCCAGTGCAACAAACTTTTTAGATATGAAGTATCGACTGTTTTTCAAGCTTACTTATTAAATATGTATTAAATTACCAGATCCTTATCAGTTATTTTCTAGCATGCTTACTTTCTAAATACAGGATTTCTATATTTGTTGCTCGATAAATTACTTATGGTTCTGTGAAACATTTGCTAGTTTTAAAATTTACTTAGAATACAATATCAATATCGCCAAATATTTTATAAATCAAAATATGGTTAAGTAATTGTATATATTGGAATATGAAATTTCTTAGAAATGAATATAGTTCTTTTTTAACAGATGATTAATTATCCTGATAGAATAGAAGTCAATTTCAGTATATCTAAGTCAACTGTATTAACTGTAAGTTAACTACATCAACCGAAATTAACTATTGTCGGTAAGGTCTAAAACCAATTCACGTGAAATAAGGTATTCAGAAGAGTAATCGTTATATTGGTAAAGCTGTAGTAAAAGATTATGATTTAAAGGAGCATCTAGAGGTGCACGCCACAGATGAGGGTTTATAAGTTCTCACCCAGACCGTACTACTCTAAACCGCTCCACGTATTGCTGTTCGGTTTGGTATAGTTATTTCAGAATGATCCATGTGTTGCCGTTTGGTCTGGAATAGCCATTCCAGACCGATCCATATATGGTGCACTTTACGTCTTGTAAAAGTAAAGCCTACAGTGTAACACGATATCATACAATTTGTAGAAGCATACCCTGTAATATAATACACTATTATTTACCCTATATATATTATCTATAAAGGTATATGGTAATATCCACATAGGCAATATTTTTTTTCTTTTTTATTTACTCCGTTCCTATAGCCTAATGATAATAGTGTGCTTGTGATTACAAAGGTTTAAATTAGTAGGTTTTATAGTAATAGTGTTATTATCGTATTAATTGTAAAAGGTTCAAATTGTAAGTTCGACTGAGATCAATAAAGTTTAGCCGAGGTGGTGATTTAAGTTCGGTTGGGATTAGTAAAGTTTAGCCGAAGTAGTATTTATAGTTCGGGTTCAATTAGTATAGTTAAATAGAAACGATATTGTTGGTAATAACATCTTTTGTGACTTTTAATAAAGGTAATTGTATGAGAGTAATTATTAAGAGATGATTACGTAATTACGTGTTGGGTAAGTATAAAAAGATATATCGTTATCGGCTTACATAAAACCTCTTTCCTTTTGTTTTAAAAAAAAAACACGTAATCCAAATAGATGCAAATCCCTATTTTAATTTAATCTTTATCTCTATTAAACAAATTAAGTTGTATCTCATGTTACCTTTGTACCTTTTAATTAAAAGAAGACGTTTCTATGGGTAGGTTACTTAACCAATAACTATTACTAACATTTTTACTTTAAATAAATAACGCGTAAAAACCGAACTGCAAAGCGCCGTTTGGCGCGTAAACGGCGGCGCGCCGCCGCCGCCGCCGCCTTCATTACCGCTACCGCCTATAACACCACCATAACTAACAATAGTAATCCACTCTTTTCGAGCACCATTTCTTTTATTGTTGTCACGCCGCCTACCCCCGTTACTCTATTCGCCGCCACGCCGTTAAGTCCCGCTGTTACCGCCGTTATGCCGCTGTTATGACACGAACTGCAGTTGGATCCTCTGACGCTGCATGTTCCCCACTACGCTTACAAAGCACATTTCCCATGTACGGCACGGCAATTGGACAACGGATGACTCAGCAGAAGTCACGTGACCTGGATCACTTGGATCACCTGGATCACCGGCTCACTTGGATCACTTGGATCACCACTAGTGATCCCGCAAACCTCATACTGGAGCACCTCCAGTATGGGTACCAACTGAAGGAACTAGATATAAGGACATGGTCATCACCACCTTAGATAGCTTCATTAGATAGTTCTTCAGTTGTCAATCTAAGTATTCAGTCTACACACCTGAATAGCCTAACGGCTTCTGATCATCACTCGAACACAGTCTTGATATTGCACCTTTGTTACCTCTGCTACCTTACTGCTAACATAAACCCTCTGAACACCTTCTACATACTCACGGGTATTTAGTGTGATCATTACACTGATGCGAGGTTTCGAATTGCTTTTTTCTAAGTAAGATCGGTAATAGCCTTAAAGTGAACGCTTACGGTTGATATCTTGGTGTTCTGTCTTATATAGGGCGTATAGGGCGAGTGACTTNCCTCTTTTCCCTCCTCTTTTTCCAACTCCTAAGGGGAGGAGTAAAGGACTCCTAAGGTTATGGACCTTACCCTCTCCCTACGGGTAAAAACCCTATTACTCGTAGGCCCCCCCCTTACGCTATAAACTCAACTTAGCGTAGTTATACTAAGGTTCGTATTTCTTAAATCCATTTAATCGTATACTTTTAACGTTTTTATTACGTTTTAGATGAGAAGTACAAGGCATAAGTACTTTGCCGCCTCGAGTTCCATATCGCCAAGGTATGTTGCGAGGCCTCCTTAATACATAAAGCGTTAAAGTAACGTATTTGAGTCCGCAGCCCCGGGCCGCTAATAGATACGTCCTATATATTATGTGTCGCGTTCGTGGCCGCGGACAAATACATTAGCGATTGCTAGGAAAGCGTGGGTTGTTCAACCCGTTACTACCGTTACAAACGAACTAGCAGCTCGTACGCCCCCGTTCCGGTAGTCTTAGGGCCGTAAGCTGAGGCTGTACTGCGTGCCCGCCGGCTCTTTAATAAGTTTTAGCGGAACTTAAATTTTTTTTAACAGAAATGTATTGTTTAGTACGATGCGAGAAACAAATCCTTATAAGTAACAAAAATAAGCCGATACTAATTAATAATAAACGTTAACCGGCGGATTAGGGACATGGTAGCTGCCGTTGCCACCTGAAAATAGGGCCTATGTATATACTACGTAGGTAAATTTACCGACGTTATCATACGCCGCCGTAAAAATGGTAATCTATCCCTTACGTCTTTACTTAAGGGTATAACTAATAAGGCTTAGGACTATATTTTCATTAGCGTCAATAATTTCGAAAGCAGTGATAGCGGTAACGCTAAAATAAAGGGAAAAAGCGGCGAAAAGAATAATAGGGATGCGACGATGTCGCCATTTCCCTTTAGTTAATAAATAGATACCCCTCTAACCGGGCCAAATTACCAGGCTTTAATATAACAAGCTGAATAGTAATATTATGGATCTTCACAAAATAAACATTTAAATGTAATAGATGTAATATAATAAATCGGTACGATAAAATAAAATCAAATAGAAAAAGAAACAAATAGGAAATTACATCGGGACAAGGCGTATAAAACAAAGAGTATCAGAATCTCGGAAGCGATGTAAAATAGTAGGGTTAACTAAAGGCAAAATAGGTAATCGGCGCAAATAGTTAGGTGAAACAAAGGTAAAATCGGGAATTAATGTAAATAGTATACTACGGGCCAATTCAAATTGACGAAAAGTGGTATAACGGACTAATAAGGTTATAAAACCTTTTTTAGCAACCTTAATAAACAGTGTACTTATCGATATAATTGATTTTAAAGCTTCGTTTAACGTAACTTTGGTTATCGTATCCGTTAAGTTGGAATTTTCGTCGATTTACCTTATTTCTTCGATTTTATAACATTGATATAACTCGTATAAAGTTATAATTTTAATTATTAAACGTTTTTCGTTTGTAATACCCATTTGAACCAGGTATTCATAAAGCTTAAAGGAGTTAATATAAACGATAAAGGGAATAAAATATAAACTAAGGTTGGAAATAATTATTCGGACCGTTATCGCCATAATAACGCCTAAATCGAAGCCTTTAACCATGCCATAGATTTCGGATATTAGGACGTTCTTCGTAACCCTTTTATACTTGGTAAAGCTCTAATAAATAATATTTTCTCGGAACGTAAAGCCGTTTCGGGCCGGTATTTCGTTGTTAAGGATTAGGAAGAAATCAACTTGTGAATTGTTATTGTTGTTATTAGTAAAGGAGTCGTTAGTAAAAGAAAAAAAGCTTTATAATACGTATATCTAACGGTAAAAATTGTAAACCGAGTTTTAAATTATATATTTATTACGAAAGAAGTTTGTTTAAAGCCTTATACTTATTTTCCATCGGGTCGGTTTAACACTATACGGCGACCGAAAAGTTATATACCACTTTTGATTATATTCATAAGGTAGCCTAAACGTCGTATACACATTGGTATTTGTATTCGTCGGTTCGTTTAAAGTTATACAAAGCGATATGGGTAACTTTATTTAACTGCCCTATTTATGTAAGGTTTAAAGTGCCGTTTTGGAAAGTAATGGTAACGTTATTAAAATTGATCGCGTGGTTTTCCATCTGGTACGTCTTAGGTTTAGCTTTTAAGTCGGCCTTCAAAAGTTTCCTTTTTTCAAAAGCGGAAGACGAGGTATCATATAACATTAAAGTGTCGTCCGTCTATATATCCGTTAATGTAAAGCCCTTCGAATGGGCTATCGATATTAACAGGTATAGGTCGAAGCTAAAACTAATTATTTAGAGCCGTTTATTATAATATATTGAGTAAGTATTATACTATTTAACATGGGCTTCAACTGAGCCGTAAAGTAATTTTATAATACTTAAAATCGTTTTAAGTGGGTGGTATTACTTAAGGTCTTTAGGCATATTAGCATAGATTCGTTGTTCAAGCCGATTTTTAGATTGTGTATATGCCTATGTTATATCCAGAAACTCGATATACAAGTTATATAAAGCGCCAAGGAAGGCCGCGAATGTAAAAATCAGGCGATAGTTAACCTTTTATAACGTGATGATTAGGTTTTAATATTCTTTTTATCTTTATCGTTATATCATTTGATAACTAAGTCGCGTTTTTCGTAGAATTTCCCGGTTTTATTTTTAACTTCGTAAACGAAACAGGTTGGGAAGATTTTATAGCTACCGTCAAAAGTTATATCGAAAGGTTTAAAACGAAATATACCCTGATCGACTAGAGCTAAGATTTCCGTTTAGGTGGATTGTACAAATATGGTACCTAGGATAGTGATAATTCCTTTGCGGCTGAGTTTTAAGATAAGCTTAGGATTTGCCATTTTATTATACGTAATAAAGAAATCTGTAATAAAGTTTTTTAGGGAAATTCCTGGTTTTAAAGTCGAGGGGGCGTTTTCAACGACGAAGTTTTGTGGGGGTTAGTATAAACAGGCCGCTTTTATTTAAAGTAATCGGGTCGAAATCTTGTTTTGAAGGGAAGGCTAAAATTAGATTCGGTTCAAACTCGTCGTTTTAGGTAATATTTTACCGGCGGTTATATTTATTTTACTTTTCCGTGGTAATCCTTTTTACCTATTTTTGTATTCGCGTACTCTCGTTTAGCGAAACGAACCTATACCATTTGGCAGGTTAACGAATATATTTTAACCTCTAAACCAGTTAATGCTTATAAGGCCAATTTATTTATCCTTAGTTTTTGAAACCAAAACTATAAATGAAAATAATAAAACCAAAACATTAGCTTTACGTCAGCTATTCCTTATAACCAACGTTTTAAATATATCGTTTTTCGTCCATAGAAAACGTAATACCGTTACAACTTTCGATATAATATTAGCCTTTTACACTGTTGATGGTAAAAGAGTAAAGCTTATAAAGATTCTAGGGTAGGTATTAAAGACAAAACGCATAAGAATAAACCTACTTAGGCCGAAAATATTATTGACGGAATTAACCGCTATTTAAAAAAGATTTATTTAAAATTAGTACCCTTTAAGTTTTTGAACCATATTATATGTGTTTTTTTAAACGGTCCGTAATACCGCTTACACTTTCCAATACCCTATAAGTCTTTTACTGAAATTTATTTGTATTCGTTACCAGCTATCCGAACTTTAATACTTTACTCGGTCAAGTTGAAAGCCGTACTAACGTCGTATGGAATCCAGTCTAAGGATCATAAATAGATATTAAACCAATAGTCAACTGAAGCATTTCAATAATTTGTAACGAAAACGCTTCGTATAAATTTAACAGCCTAAAAAAAAGCTATTATGTCGACAGCGTAGAAGACTAGTTACCTGTTTAAATATATAATATTAACTATTACTTTGTAATAAAAGTTTATATCGTTTGAAAATCGAAATTTAAACCGTTGTAGAATCTGTAAGTATAACCATTATTTATAGCAAAACTTTTCGATAACGTTAAGTACGTCTTTTCCTATATCCATAGAACCTATGACGTAAAATAGGCGTAAAAGGCGTTTTGTAACCGGGTATCCGAGTCGTCGGTAAAAAGTCCGTAACTTTGGTTAGGGGAAGTAAATAACCTTAATTATACGTATTTCCGGGAAAAACTATAAGTAGTTGAATTTAAGCTGAAGCGGTACGGATACACCAGTTAAGGCGCGGAAAAGTTAATTAATCGTATTTCTAACCTTTATTCCGAGCTTGTTTATATTAGCTAATAAAAGTAAAAATGGTATTTTAACGTTTATTACGTGAAAGTTGATCGGTCCGAAACACGTATTTACAACGACCGTTCCGAACGACGACGTTTTACCTTTACCAAAAAAGAATCTTTCGTTATTTTCCTATTTGATCTAACCGAAATTTCGGAAACTTCGCTGTAAACGCGTCGAATTACCGTTTAATAACCGTCGAAATTTCGGCTACATTAATATCAAGCATAATACCCTAAAACCTATATTTGTATTTGTTTGATAATGTAAATTATAACGCTATATAGGTGTCGAACACTTTGTTTTTATAATCCAAGTTTGTAATATACTTAAAGGAAACGTCTTATAATCCGTTAAAGATACGTTAGGCGTTTTCGTCGTCTTAAGCTAAAAAATAGGCATTATTACCTTCGGGGTCATCCTCTTCGGATATATCATCGTTAAGGTAGGCGTTAAGTCCGTTATTTGTACCTCCGCACTCGACAACATATGTTGTAAAGTTGGCTTTTATTCGATCCTTAAATATACACTCGGCTTAAAGATATCGTTCAATCCGAATTTACTCGTAAATAGGGTAATTTGTAAACTAATAGCTGACTTTTCTGTATACGATACACCGCTTTTGTCAATCTGCTAGGCTCTGTGTATATTTTCGCAAGTATTACTATAGTCGCGATTCGTTTCTTCATTTTCCGAACGATTGTCCCTATCCCTTATTACTAAAATTATCTCCTTAATACCTATACTTTGAACTCTTCTTTTACCTTAGGTAAACTTTAAATATTTGATCTAAAACATAATAAATTATCTTAACGAGGGTTATTTTAATAATTTTGCCTTTACCTTCAATTTCATCTGCTATAAATTCTAATTCGAAGCTTGTTTATTAACGTGTAAATGTCTTCAGCGATATTCTAAGACTTATATAAAAAGCCTCCAAGTTATTTTTTTATTCAAAAAGAACAAGGTCGAAATCTGTGTTTCCGTGACAAGTTTCTATCATTATTTCAATAAATAATTTATTGCTATTATATTCCGGTCCAAAGGTGACCTGATATCTTCGGACCTTAGCTCATAAGGCGATAAGGATTTTTCATAGGTTTTTATCGGCGTTTTCCTGTTTGTTTTTTATGGATTTCCAAGTCGTTCCGGTTTAGTACCTATCGAAAAATTCGTAGTTAATTTCCATATCGAAATGGGATTTAAAGCGGTTATAACACTTTACAAATGTATTTACCTACATAAGGAAATACATATATTACTCTTTAGCCTATCCGAAAAATATACCAGGTAAATTAACATAAAATTAAAATAGCTTAATATCTAATTTCTTACACGTATTAAGCATAACGCGTATTTCATTATAAAATACGTCGTACGGTTCACCGCTATAATTATTATCCATATCTTATAACCTGGTAACATTGGTTTACTTTATAAAGTCGCTCTTATTTATGGGGAAACGATATAGTAAAAGATCGTGGTAAGGGTTGTAGTTTACGACTATTAATTTGTAATGCACGTACTGGTGTTTTACTGCGCTCGTTAATTTATTAATCGGGTTGTTCTCTATATTTTAACCAAATCTTCCGTAGTTGTTTGGGCCATTTTCGGTATATCTGCCGTTCCCGCCATAGCCGAATGAGCTATTTCAAATATTCGGAAAGTGGTTGGGTATTTGATTTGATTTTAAATATATGCCAGCGTAAAAGTGTATTATACTTACGTAATAAATAAGATTGTAATCATTCTTATTTTTTGAGGTTTTTATTCCTAACTTATAGTACAGGTATAAAACTAGGTCGTTTTACGCCTTGTTCTCATCGTTCCAACAATAGTTTTATTTACTCCGTTAGGTAACATCCTTTTACAAATTCCGTTAGGTATAAATCTTTGTACTCTTAATATGGTACATCGACGAGTTGTATTATTTAAAATAGGGTTTTTAAAAAGCGGATATTTTTAACCCCTGAAGTATTAATACCTATAATTTGTAATTAGAGTTGTAAAGCTTTAGCAATAATAGGATTTATTATTTACCATATATCCAACGTTCAATTCGAAAATATTTCATAGAAATTATCCAACAGGTTAGGTCCTTGGACTTTTTTTCCCTAGTAACGAAACATAACGGCCAATATATATATATTTTCTATATATATGTCGTGTTCTTTAACTAGCGATTTGATGGTGTTATCCCAAATGCTCAGGTTGATTTCGTATATCATAGCCTTTTCAATTCCAATTTTTTCGACTAATAGTTTGAAGTAAGCGCTAGCTTCCTTTAGTGATATTGGTTTTGGGGCTATAGCTATAGGTGTCGAAGTTCTATATACATTTAAGCTATCAAAACGATGTAAATTAGTGGGTTTTATACGTATTTAATATGTTATAGCGGTTCAAGCTGATAAATTCGATAAAGAATTAGGTTTAGGTAATTTTAAATAGAAAATAAAAAGTAAATAAAGTAATTAAAGTAGTTAAAATCGGGATTACTAGCGTTTACTATTACAAATAAATTTGAAACAGTAAATAAAACGTAATTATAAAGTAATCAGGTGTTTCAAACTAACTTTATTAAAGTTTGATAACGTTATACTAACCAAATAGCTAAAAAAAAATTAAAACTTTATAGTTATTAAACTTAAAATACATAAGGCGAACGTGAGACAGATGTAGGAAAATGGGTAAGGCAAAGAAAGTGTAATTATACGATCCAGTATTTGGGAATCGGTTTGGATTGAAGTGTAGTAACCGAACTTAGTAAAGTAATTGGTTTAGTTAATTTATACGTAACCTCCCTAGCTAAAGAGATCGGTTCGGATAGGTATATTGTAACCGCTTTTAAATTAAGGGAACGGTGGAAATGTTACTTTCGTAACCGGACTTATATTTTGCGAAAGATAGGGATTACCGAAAATGGAATGAGTCCTAATTCAGGGTTCCTAAAATCAATAGTTTTAGCTTACGTAGCCCTATAAGTAATAAAACGCTTACCAAAAAAATGCCCGGATACGTTAAAACGCCAAATAAAGGTTAATAATAATGTAACGGGGCTTTTAATAGATAAAGCGCCAAATAAGGGTTAATTATATCGTACTAAAGTTGTTCTTTTTAAACTCACTTAATCTTTACAGTCTTTAAACACGTTGGCATATAATTTTTATAAAAATGGAGCGTTAAAGTACAAACAGTTTAAACCTCTATAACATCTCGTTATAGGTATTCAACTTGTATCTGTCTTTTTTTGTATAAGCTATATGTATTCTACCGAGTCGGCTACTAATTAGTATCGGTAAGGTTTAAAACCTATTTATGTAAAAAAATGTATTTAAAAAAGTAATCGTTAAATTGGTAAAGCTGTAGTAAAAGATAATAATCTAAAGGAGCATCTAGAGGTATACGCCACAGGTAAGGGTTTATAAGTCTCCACCCAGAGCGTACTAGTCTAAACCGCTCCACGTATTACTATTCGGTCTGGTATAGCCATTCCAGACCGATCCATGCAGGGAGCACTTTGCGTCTTGCAAGAGTTCAGCCTGCAGCCTGACACGTTATCGTACGCTCTGCAAGAGTGCACCCTACAATACAGTGCACTGCTATTTGCCCTATGCATACTATCTATGAGCGTATATAGTAATATCCACAACTATGTTGACTGCAAGTAAATTTCAGTGGAGTGCTCATTCAATGTGAGGCATAGGTAAAGCAGTTGCATATACAGATTAGTGTGTAGACCAGCTAGCGGTTTACCAAATTCAGAACAAAATCACATTATCAATTGTGATGTAATACCAGTTACTTGAACTAAAGATTCGAATTAACTACGTTACAACGATAAAAGCTTATCAACACTAATTATTGTTTCTTAATTTACTTTTAGATAAACTAGGTTAAAGAACACGTTAATTTTCAATTACTCTCTGCTATTGCGCAAGTTGAAGGGGAAATTCTTACGAAATTCTCCGGTTACTATACCACATTTACAGGTAGCAAAAAGGAGAAATTTAAAGTGTATTATTATTTAAAGGAGATTTAAAATGATAAAGATATCGTTGGAGTATTGGTGTATTTTAATTAAACTTATATAAAAAGAATAAGCGTTGCGATTTACTGTTAAAAATATTAAGTTATTTAAATTTTCAAAATCCTAGGTTAAAATACGAATACTAAAATTATTGAAACATTCAAGTTTGTCAACAGCTAAGTTTTTATTACTTTTACCTTTAATCGTAAACTGTAAACAATGGAGTTTTGAGACGCTTTCAATATCAAATAACGACTTCGGCGAATAATCTACAACTTAACCCGTTATATAAATCTTTTGTCACCCATACAATTAAAGTATCTATTGAAAACTTCAAGATTAATATATTTACCGACCACAATAAAACGAACGTAATAAAAACCATCGGAACCACATTAGTTAAGTACTGCGAAAACGACCTATGATTTACAAAAGTTAACAAAAACTTTTATCACGAAAAATTGACTAATTACATTAGTTACTTTATCCTATACTTTAACTATGATATTTAAAGCCATCAAATAGAAGATTTTTACAACTTCGCCTAGTTTTCGAAGGATTAAACCTATAATATGTGAAATGAAATGAGGAAGTTAGTTGAATAAAAATTTGAAGCCAATTTACGGAAACGAGGAATCTTATAACCAAGAAAACTAAATGAAGAAAATATCTTGGCAAAGTTATTATATGAATGTATTAAGGATAAAGATCATTATTCGGTATATAAAAGCGACGGTAAAGATATAGCTGATGATAACGCCCCTTAATGCTTTTATAAAAGTTTGTAAAGTTTTTCGTCAGCTTGGATAAATTGTTTAAACCCCCCTACACAAATAACTTAATTCAATAGCGACTTCATTCATTTCAAAGTAGTCAATCCTTCAATCTTTTAATCTATCAATCAAAAACCCCACCAAGAATCCCCTTGATATCAATAGAATCATTATCATATTCACGGCAATGTTGAAGTTCTTTGATACGAATAATCTCAATAGGTAAGCTAATAGTTCTAATTACAAAGAAGAAGAAAATTTAGACGCACACCCATGGTAATTATAACCACTAGCTTTTTCTATCCAAACTTTGTTAGAGATAATGAACTTACTTACCAATACCATTGCTAACATCTACATTACTCATAGTTAAGAGAATAAAAAAAGCCGTACGACTAGTATAATACTTTTCCTCCTCTTGATATTACTATATTCGGTATAGATTTCGTAGCTATTACGACTTTGTTCCAGATTTAGGGTAATGAAGAAAAATATAATGGTAATATTGGTAGGGTCTTAGATAGTTGCGATGTTGTTGATTCGAATTGTGGTCGAAGTAATAGTATTATTATATTGGTCAGGTGGTAGATGTATTGTTTTAGGTTTGGATGACCGCTAACCGGTTTGCACAGTAATTTGTATAGTGAATTGCTTGGCCCGTGCTCTAGATTAAAGTGTGGTGTACTGCACTCGACTTTCACCTAATACAGTAAATCTATACAAATAATATATTCAACTTGCAGTTCAATATATTCAACTTTACTGTAAATAAAGTTGACCTATTGCATTACATGTAGTACTATTCAAATTCTGACGGATTTTTATTTTATACGTATATGCTAGTATTTTTTACCAATTCTTTCCGGTTAACGTTAAATAGCGATCTCGTTAACTTACTAACCCTCTGCTATTTCCAATCAATCTTTATACCGAATTACACCCAATTATATACAAATCAAACCCGTTTACCATTAATTTCTACATAGTTCCGAGGTCTGAGTTTATTAATTCCTGCACAAAATTCGTTCGCCATAGGTTTTTACAAACCTTTACTTTAGCCGTTTCAATTAAATAGGTTTACATTGTTAATTCCCAGACAGTCTTTCAGTTTACCAGTATATACCTGGTCGCCGTCACGTAATTTAGGTTTGCCAGACGGCTTATTAACGTAGCTTTCGATACGTATAGTTAGCTTATTACTATTTAATTTTTTTTAGAAGCCTTATTTGGCGCCGCCTTCGTTTTAACATTAACAAGAGTATATTTACCGTTAATTTATCGGAACTCTTTAATTTCCCTCCCCTAGTTAGCTTTACAGAATACTATCACGTCGATTATCAACCGTTTTTAGTTAATAGTTCCGTGATTCAAAAAGTATTCTAATCGGTGTTTCTAATCTGTATATATCACCACCAAAATAAGAGAAACCTTAAACTTTTTGGTGATAAGGTTAGGGGTTTCCTATAGTATCATACCTACGTCAAAGCTTATCATTATACTGTAAACCACCGAAGCTGACACGTTTCGTATAATTCTTTAATATTTAACAGAGGTCTAATAAATTAGGTTATTGGTAATGACAAACTAGTATGTTCGCCTATATTCGTTAACGAAGATTATGAGGAAGCCGATTTTTAAAAATAGGTCGGTATTGTTCATAAAGAACCTATCCGTCAAAACTATTGACTTAGCCCTCGACGAATCGATTTAGACCATATTAATTCAGCAATCTAGATTCGCATATACTATTCGAGCTTTTTATTTAGCTGTTCAAAATCTTTATCTACCGGATCCTGTATTTATACCGCGATAAAAAGGTCGTATCAGGCTTCCAGTTAATATAAAGTGGCAATATAACTGCCACGAATACATTATTTTAAGTAATGTCAAGCCTTATGTACGTTAATTTTGTTTATTATAGCCAAAACAATACCCTAACCCTTTTAGCAAAAACTAACGCCATTATCAATATTGAACATAAGAATGAACTATTTATTAAAATTAAATTGATTACCTTTCGTTAATGTCATTATCTGCTTATAATTTCAAAATTTAGAATATTTAATCGCTTGTTATTCCGATAACATAAAGTTAACCGTTTCGACAAGAAAAATCCGTAGTCTTTATACCTACCAAGTCAAAGTTCTTTTTATTCTTTCTTTTACATTAACAGCCAACACAGGTAATATATTAAAAGCTTCATAGCTTGCTATTAGAATAGTATTATATACAGTACAGTAGGTCAACTTTACTTGCAGTAAAGTTGACTGTACTGCAAGTTGAGTGTATTGATTTGTGGAGAATTACTGCATTGAGTGTAAGTCGAGTACAATACGCTGCACTTTACTCTAGGGAAAGTGCCAAGCACTTGGCTATACAAATTACTGTGAAAACTGGCTAGCGGTTTGCCAAACCTAAAACAATATATCCACCATCTGACCACGTAATACTACTGTTACTTAGACTAATCGAATCGACAAAGTGGAAACGTCTAAGGCTTACTAATATTGATTAATTCTTATTAAATTAAGTAAAAAAAAACTAAGGAGAAGAAGAAGCTACTTTCTGGTTACGTTTTACTTTATTAACGGCGGTTAAGGTAAAAGAAAGATTTTTATGAAAAACCTCCATTAGTATTACGTTAGTCTCTAATGGCAGAAAAATAAAAATAACTTTTTGGATTACGTTGGTTCCCAACGATAATTTCGAAGTAGGCGACGGTATCGTTATTGAAAAACACTTATAAATATTTATTAACCTTTTTTAAAGACTATGAAATTAACTGTTAGAAGTTTTAAAGTTTGGAAAATTAGCCAATGACAAGTTTAGTATTATTACGGGTGTTATTACTATAAGAAAAACGATTAAGCTTTTACTCTAAATAACTTATAACCTCCGCCATTCATTAACAATCAATAACCTTCGCACTTTACTAATAATAATAACAACGTTTGAGCTTTCCCTTTATATAAAATCTTTACCCTTATTTTACTTTTGTTACTTTTTACGTTGCTTCAATCGTTAAATTCGTTATTTCAAGTGAAAACACTAGATTACGTTGAGAAAACCACGTTACGCGATATAACGCCGAATTGCCAAGTTTTTACGGGATCTTACGTTAAGAACACCAAGTTTTTACTACTTAAATTACCAATTTCCTCGACTTACACACCCTATAAGTCTTATACAAATTAGAACATGAAAATGTCTATTTTCGGCGTTTACTTTAAAGATATTACCAACCCCTAGAAAAAGGAGGCAATTAAAGATTTCGGAACTATATTTACTAAGTTTCATGACGAAGACTTTTGAACGTTGGATATTAACGAAAAATCAACCGAAAAATACCATATTAACTTCATCGGATAATTTATCATTAAATACAATAATAAAATTAACACTAATAGTACTTTTAATGAATATGGATATTCATTTAAAGACTAGATAATAAATATATAGAAAATAGTTTACAAAGGGGTTGAATTAAAACTGAAAAAAAAAAAAAAAAAAAAAAAAAAAACAGGGATTTTTGTTTTAGTTTAAAGCGTTACAACCTTAATTTAAGCCCTTTTCAACTTAACTTGGTCCAAAAAATCATTTATAACCCAGAACTTAAAGGATAAACTGTTAAAGAACTTTACCGCCTTTATAAACAATCTAAATGACTACTTATTCATCTTTTTCAGTTAAGTTAAGCTTTTTTACGCGTTGGCGGTAAAAAAAACCTGTTAATCTGTTTGGCAGTTTAGAACCCCTACGTAATAGCGTGAAGTATGTCTTTGGCAGCGGTAGGGCACGTTAAGTAACGGTCGCTAAAGCGGCTAAATGTATTGATGTTAACGTTTTACATTAGTTAATTTAGTAAGATCGCCAGGCCTTTTAAAACCTTTAAGTACCTATCGTTCTTTTGTAATTTAACCGTTAAGGCCCTTAAAAAACTTCCATTTTTAAATTTACCTACACGTTAAAGCCTACCATAGGCCCTATCATAGGACTTTACCCCTCGGGTTAGGCGACCGGTAATTATTCTTAACACCGTGCCTCAAAAGTTTTAAGATTTAAATTGTTAGGAAGTACTATTAAAAGTTAGGATAATTATTGTAATCTTCCTTTGAAAACCTATCCAGATGGTGAATATGAATTATAGAGTCCTTACGGACTTCGTTAAAATCAGAGACGATATAGAAAACTATAATGAAAAGCGTTATAACCTTTTTAATATTGAAATATTGCCTTTTTTAAATATTTGTAAATAAATGAAGGTTTTACCCTTTAGTTTTTACTTGTTATTTTCCAAAATCCTTATAAGATATACTAAGGATTATTACCTAACCTCTCTAACCTAGGTAGTTACGTTTCACGAAGTTTACGATAGTATGAAAGTTTATTTCAAACAGGACGTTTACCTTACTTAATACCATATAAATTAGTCCATTATAAGGTAGCCAATGATAATAGCGAATAAGAAAAAGGAGGAAATATTAATGAATATGTTCAATTAGATAATTTATAAGTTAATGTTATACCAGGAAGTAATGGAGAAAGCCCATGTTGGCAAACCTATACTTTGTAAGTAAGTACAAGTACTAGTTACAAGCGTAAACGAATTCGAATATGTTTTACAACGCCTAGATACTACTTGCGCAGGCTTTTTTAGTTAATTTCGTTCCTCGTTTACTACCGTGATAACACGTACACCAAACTAGCTTGATATGTATTACTAAACCGGCAAATTCCCTAACCTAAATGAAAAAGACCTTGCGGTGGTTAATTATGTCGACCGTAAGTACAGGCGTCTATAACGTCTAAAGTTTGGTTTACCGGCCTTGAAATTAAAGTAGTAACTACGTTAACCTTAATAAATCTAAACTTTAGGTGAACCTGTTAACCGTTGATACTATCGTCGTGGTAGTGGTAAGAGATATTAAATTTATGGTAAGTTTGGCTGTGAGTTAATTCGATATATCTTTATTGAGAGTAATAATAAAGAGGAAATATACTAAGCCTAATACCCTATTGTTTTTAAATAGAATTACTTGGATTAAATCGTAGATTTTAAGGGAGACAAGCCAATTTACACCGTAAACGCCCCTAAACAAATTAATTAATACGAAAAAGATATTGCTTCTAACGCTGTCTAGTAACTGGTTTACTACGCTTTTTAATACCGGTTGAGTGGTAAAGACACTTAACTTTACCTTAAGAAAACCTTTAAACCTTTATATAGCCTTAACCTTTGCGATCGTTACGCGGATTACACGTTTTAAGGTATTATGCCAGACATAGAGGCAGTAAAGTACTTTACAGAAAGCTATTTATAATACGTAATATTGCGGAGGGAAAATACTTTAACTACCGAAACTAATTACCACGATGTTTGAAAAGCCAAAGTTGGCTTTGGATTAAGCGAATAATTGTCGTTATTAATGATAACGATAATTTAAATTATTGTGGAAGTAATTACGTTTTATATCCTTAAGTTTTTTATCCCCTTCTTTTTACTTGAAGGGTATAAAGACCCTTGGTATTAACGTTGAAGTCAACGTAGACAAATTAATCAAAAACGACCAAAGTTTTCTATTCGCTTTTAAATATGGGTACTTATGGTTTTACTTTTAAGGCCCGAAAATAATAGTGTTAAACCCAACGGAGCCGGAGATGCGTTAATTACACCAGCGTTTTCATTACCTAGCCGCTAATAGGTCATATAAAGTTTTAAAGTCCGTAAGATATAAAGATATAAAATACTTTACCCCAGAAGCTATAAAAAGGCTTTACTACTATTGCCAAACGTATACCTGACCCCCCCTGAAATTTAAGTTTATATTAAAAAACGACAAGTATTTTTACTACGAAATTTTCGTTGATATGTTTTACTTAGTTAATAAGCCTATCTTTCACGTCGTTGATTTCGTAACCACTTTTTATGGGGATAAGTTTTTGAAATCTCTTTTGGAAAAGGATATATAGGAAACGTTAAGGATGTTATGGATTAAAACGTACCTAGGTCCACCTAACGTTGTCGTCCACGATACCGGTACGAATTTTGGTACGGTGGAATTTGAAAAAGATGTTAAAATAATGGGTATTTAATGTAAATAGATACTTGTAAAAAACCTATTGAAGTATTGGAAAGGTTGAGAAACATACGCCCTACTTTGCCGAGCGTATAATATCCTTACGTTTAAGATTGGAAGCTTTACAAATCTGGAGGCACGCTTACAAATAGCAGTAAAAGGTGTTAATAACACTGTGGACTCTGATGGCTTAGTATTGAAGCTTTTAGTCTTTAGGGCGTACCTACGTTTAACGAGTGAACCTCTACTTTCGGCAAGTATTTAGAAACGTGTTACAGCCTATAATGAAGTTTTAAGGAAATTAAGAAGAGAATCGGCACGCCGCTAGATTAATAACGCCCTTAACATCAAAAACGGCACTTGAATAATCAACGTATCTACTTTACCGTTATAAAGTAAAGTTTTTGTATAGCGGAAGCCGGGCAAATAAAAAAGCCCGTATAAGATATTAATTATTATAAATACCGAAGTAGTTGTTAATACTCTTAACGGCCTTATTCTTTTTTAATCACTTAGGTTCAGCCCCATATTTGAATTATTCAAGATACAAACCTTTTAGCTTTTTAAATAAAAAGACCGAAGTAATACGAACCTTTTATACCCATTATCAATAAGAAGATGAAACTTCGTCAATGCGAACGACCTTAGAAAAAGAAAAACGTTGAAGAACAGGAATATATACCAGGTCGTATTTACAATACAACTTGGGTAAATAGAAAAAAGAAGGATAATAAAGACCTGATACTAAAGGTTTGAGTATAGGGGATTGTTAATATTATCGAAAGGCTCTTTAAAAAATAATAGGATCGAGATTAACAGCTTATTAACTTGTAAAATTGTATAATTCGTATTGAAAATCAACTTTACATTTATGACCTAAATGTTACGATTTCGAACTCGTAAATTATTTACAAGGTTAAAGTTAAAACCATGGGGCTTCAGTATGAAAAATTACGTTCAATCGTTTAAAGATACAATAATAAAGGTAAAGACTAGATATTTATACAATAGTTAACGATTAAGTAAACTAGCTAACTTTTGATGGTCGCTTTAATAACAAGTTTATTAGTTAAAACTAAAGGCATGTTTATATTTAATAAACGTAATATAACGTAAGCCTATACGTATTTTTCAACGGATTTATAGGGGATCGTATTATTAGAACTATTATAGGAATTTTGTGCCATATATCCTTTAGGTACATTAATACGCTATATTATGCTATTATAAGGATTGGCCAAAGCAGGCGTTCACTAGTTCCTGATTTATTAATCGTAATTCAAATTACAGCCAACGATAAAGTTTTTAATATACGATCCGTATTCATGGGTAACGTAAAATTAGGATTTCGAAACTGTAGGTATGTAAATTAACGATACTATTTTCGTCTAAACGGTTAAATTTGTAGCATCAAAATAGAAATAATTAAAAACTTTAAGTTTTGAAATTACAAATCAATAACAACATTAAAGGAGGGCAGTTAACTTGGCTTGAATGGATCGTTAATCCGTATATTTAGTATTAATGCCGGCCTTAGCTTTCGTTAAAAGGGCTAGAGCGTTGTTTTCATTATAATTAATAAAACGAATAAGGCTAAAAATCAATGGTATTTAAAATAGCGTATTTGAGGCAGTTATGTTGCTATCTTATGTTAACCGAAAGCTTTTTATGACCTTTCCATCGTAGCGTAAACAAAATAGTTAACGAATAAGGAGTTTAACCAGCTAAATAAAAGGTTCGAATAAAAAATATGGAACTTGGACCACGAAATTAATATGGTCTTAATCGACTTATTAAAGTCTAAGTTAATAATTTTTACAATTGGATTCTTTACAGTTAACACGTAATTCTTTTTATGAAACAGCTTCTTAATAACCCTCGTTTACGATGATAAACGGGAAGACCAATTTAGTATTATCGGTAGTCCAATTTACTAAACCTTCGTTAGGTGTAAAAGGATTATACTAAACGTGTTAGTATCGGAGGTTTACGGTATAATAGTAGGTGTTAAAAAAGGTATAACTTTATGAGGAATTTTGAATATGATTATCAGAAAGCTAAAAAAAATTTATATCCCGACGGTAATTTATACTCATTCGAGAAACCTTATTAAATACCTTTTCAAGTTTGAAACCATTAGTGAAAAACGCTTAATTATCGACTTAATAGCATTTCGTAAAGCCTACGAATTGAGGAAAATTAAGGAGTTCCGATAAATCGATAGTAAGGATAATCCTATTAACGCCATAACGAAGGTATTACCAAATAAGGCCTTAAAAGTTTTGTGGATAATAATAAGCTAATTATACGTACTGAGAACTATGTTAATAAGCTTCCCAGAACGCCTAAATTACGTAATAGTGGACAGAGATGTGCTAACAAACTGGAAGATTGCCAGAGGATTGATGATAGTGATCTTTTTAAGTGCCACAGTTAAAGTGGAGGCTTGTAAAATCTTATAGCGGAAGAAATTTTTGTAAAAGTTGGTAAATTCGGACCTTGGAGTAACGAAGTAATTAAGTTCAAATGGGGGCAATTTGCATACAACTTGGTGTAATCCAGTATAAAAGTCAACTGGAATTAACAGGGGATACGAAGCTGCTATTTAACGCTAACCGGAAAAGATTAGTTAACCATGTTAGCATTCATGCACAAAATAAAAAGCTATCAGTGTTAGAATAGTATTACATATAGTAACGTAAACTGTACTACAATTTGGGTAAATTGCTTTGTAGAGACTTACCGCATCGGGTATAAGTCGAATGCAGTACATTGCATTTTACTCCAAGGCTCGGGCCAAGTACTTGACCATAAAATTTCCAGTGTAAACCGGCTAGCAATCTGCAAAACCTAAAACAATACATTCAATATTTGACCACGTAATACTACTGTTAATTCGATCAATCGAATCGACAACGTTATAACGTCTAAGGCCTACTAATATTAGCTGTAATTTAAAGTGTTACTGGTAAGTTAAAAACTAATAAATTCTTGTTTTAGCTAATTCGTATAATAGCTTAATATATCGTATTACCGTTTCTAAAAGGTAAATAGCACGTAGGTCCCATAATAGTTCTAATAGTATAATCCGTAATAAATACGTTATTAATTACGTATAGGTTTACTTTATATTACGACTATTAAGCGTAAATTTAACTTTAGTTTAAGTTAGAAAACCTATTGATAAAGCGACCACCAAATGTTAGCTAACTTTTTAAATTATTAACTACTACGTTAGAATCTAGGTTTTACTTTTATTACCGTATCCTTAAACGATTAGGTGTAACTTTTTATACGTTTTCCCTGTAATTTTACCTTCAACCTCGTAGATAGTCTTTGATTCAAAACCCGTAATATTTAGGTTTTAAAGGTTAAAATCGGTTTTTAATACGAATTGTATAACCCTTCTGATTAATAGGCCGTTGATTTCGACATTATTATTTTTCTTAAAAGGTTTACCAAAGGTTTTAATAATCCCTTGTATTTGGAGCTTTAATACCAAGTCTTTATTATTCTTTTCTTTCCTACTTACGTAAGTTATATTATAAATGCTGCCGGGTATATATTTCCTTTCTTTAACGGTCTTTTCCCCAGGGATTATCCGCGCTGACGGCGTTTTATCAGCTTATCGATAACGCGGAAAGAAGGTTTATATTAGCTTGTTGGCTTAACTTAAACGTCTTTATCGTTAATAACCCTAATATAAGGTTTAACTTAAGTAATACGAAGAGATACATAATCTTTAGTAGGTTTAACAGTCACTTCGTAGTTCCCTATACTTAAGATCTTATACAAGCCATCCCATTTACCCGGATTCTGCCACATGAGGACTTTACTTTACAACGGTAAAACAAACACGTCGATTATAATAGGGATTTCTTTAATGTTAAGGGTATTATTAACTTAACAGCGTACCGATTCCCTTCATAATTCCTTCAAAACTTTACCGTATTCCATAATACGTTTTTAAGTACTTTCCGAAAGCAAATATTCAATCGTTAGGCGTAGGTACGCTCCAAAAACCAAAAGCGTTAATATTAAGCCGTTAAAGCCCACAATATCTTTCAAGCCCGTTACCTTTATTTAACAGCGTACTTCTAAATCTGAAAAATCTTGAATTTCAAATATAAGGATATTATACGTTTAACAAAATAATATATATGCCTTTTCAACCTTTCCAATACTTCAGTAAGCCTTCAAAAAAACTTCTTTAAACTAAATACCTATTATTTTAGTATATTTCTAAATCTCTACCGCTACAGAATTATTACCGGTATTATAGACGACGACGTCAAGTAAACCCAGGTTCATATCAATGTATAACATTTTCAGTATTTCTTACTTATTATTTACTAAAAAGAACCTTGAAAACCTAGTTTGTAAAAAAATATTACGAAGTAAACGACCTAAAAATAGGCTTATTATCGAGGAAAAATACATTGGAAAAAAACTCGTGATTAAAATACTTATCGTTTTTCAATATAAACTTAAATCTCCGGTGAGCTTAGTTATACGTTTGATAATAGTATTAAAGCCTTTTATTATATTTCAGGGCAAAAAATTTCATATATTTATACCCTACGGACCTTACGACTTTATATAATCCATTAATAGTTCATTAATTCAAGAGGTGTACGGAACTTGGTATTTTGGCTTAAAGTAGCGTAGAAACTTGGAGACTTGGCGTTTGGTTTTGCGGTATAACTTTTTAAACGCGACTTGGCGATTCTTTTCGCTTAAAGGAGCGATCTTAACGATAAAGTTAGCGTAAAAGAGGTGAAAAAAGTAAAGTAAGGGCAAAAGCTTAATGTAAAAAGTAAGGTAAAAGTTCGTTATTAGTGGTAAAAGTCGAGAGTTATTTGTTATTTAATCGTAAAACTTAATCGTTTTTGTTATAGTAGTAGTAACACTCGTAATAGTACCAACTTAATTGTTTACCAACTTTCCGTACTTTGGTACTTCTAACAGTCAATCTCAAAGTCTTCAGAAAAAATCTGGTTAAGATGTCTTAGTATTTTCGATAACAATACCGTTGCTAGCTCTAAGCCGCCGTAAAAACCAACGCAACTTAAAAGTCTTCTCTACTTACTTCTGTGAAAACTAATATAACATTAAAAGCCCTTCGCAAGAATTTTTCCTCTATCTTAGTCTTTTACAAAGCGTAACCGAAAAGTAGCTTCTTCTTCTACTTAGCCAATCTGTGCTTAACCAAATAAATACTAATCAATATTAGTAAAGCCTTAGATCTTTACTACGTTATCGATTCAAATAGTGATCGAAGTAATAGTAGTATTATATTGGTTAGGTAGTGGATGTATTATTCTAGGTTTGGCAGACCGCTAGCCGGTCTGCACAGTAATTTGTATAGCCAATTGCTTGGGCTGTACCTTAGAGTGAAGTGCTGTGTACTGCACTCGACTTACACCCAAGGCAGTAAGTTTATAAAAACAATACAATCAACTTGCAGTTGAGTATAGTCAACTTTACTGTAAGTAAAGTTGACCTACTGCATTGCATATAGTACTATTCCAACAGGTAAGTTATATAACCTCTCTGATATTAAGTTACGACTATTTTTTAAAATTCGCCATAAGATGAGGAATAAATTATTAGGTTTTCACTCGATATTTATTATCATCTTAACCGACTAAATTAAGGATTATTATTCTCGGTATTTAGCAAATTGTTGTTGTTTCATGAGATTTAAGATGGGTTTGAAGGTTATTTCTAATACAATGTTAATCTCTTCTCATATTATAAAAGCTAAAATATTATTAAGTGATACTACATATTAAAGTATAAAAAGAAGTTAGAAAGCAAGGTTGATTTTTTTCATTTAATATTCAACAGGATAATGCTTCAGGAATAGGTATTTCAGAATGAAAAAGTTGAAGAATACATATTAAGCGAATAAGTTCACGAGATTATGACGGGTCACAGAAAATTGGAATGCGCCTTATAATAATATAACTTTTCTTTGAAAGGCAAATTTTAGCTAATTGTGTTTTTTTTTACGATGGTAGGGAGACGGGTGCTAAGCTCATTTAATATATACTTTTAAATCTATAACTCTAGCTATAACAATGAAAACCTCGCTTTAACATATTATATCGATTGTGAATATGATAAACACAAGCAATTCGTTTTGTAAAAAAAACCATAAATTGAAAAATGGAACGGTAACGTACCTAAAGACGAGAATATTTCAGCCTAAGACTTTCAAATCAGATTTATAAGTTTATTTAAAATAACTTTAAGAGGTATTACGTCTATTGCAAGTGAAGTTATCGGTCAATAAGTTATATTATTTCTAAATGACGATCAAAACAAGTTATATTTTACATTTAATACCCTCCTGATTTGAATTGGACACATATTGAATGAGTTTTAGACTTGAAAAGCATGAAAACAAAAAATAAAAAAGGTATACCTATCACAGATAAGTGATTGCTCCAATAGTCTACAGGAACCTAGCTTTGTCAATTACTACGCTCCTAGAATACTCCTACGATATTTCAAAGTAACTATACGCTAATTACAAACCATATAATTGATCTTCGCTACATTATACTAGCTTCATAATATCTTTATAACAAAAGTCCTTTTTTTTTAATGATGGTTATAGATAATATCCGACTACTTCAATAGATAACCTTAACTTAATCTGTTTACATAGAATAATCGACTTGTTTATTTTTGATGATTTTGTAACTATTTTAGAATCGTTACAAATTAAGATAATATTTTTCCACAATTCGAGCTTAAACTTAGGCTTTAAATCAATTTTTTAACGCCCTCGTCCAAGATTAGTTAGAGGAGCTTTAGTAGGGTAATGAAACGAATGAATCATTAGAAAAACGATTTATTGAAACCTTATAACCGAAATTTATCGAACAGAATCACGCCGATTACGAGTAGACTATACGTACGTAATATTATAACACTAATATGCTAAATATGCTTATTAACATAATCCGTCAAGTGAAATTCGTTACTGGTACATTTACATTACCAGTAATTATAAAATTCATAAAATTTATCAAACAATCTTTTGCCCCTAAAAGGGCCATTAACTCATAACCTATGTAAAATAAAGATTTTTATTTTCGACCTTACATCAACTTTCTTGGAATGGGTGCACGGACTACCTTGTTAAGGAAGCTAGGGAGCCTACATCGTAAACCCTAATAGTACCCACTTCTAAGAAAAGATTTCAGGTTCAGCCGCTCTTAATACCATTACTTCACATGCATCCTATATCACCACAACCTCACTAATAGGCTCTATTACCACTTGAATCTTTTCCGGCGACCCTTTTTTCGCTATGGAGATCGTCGTCGGCTTGGCGCACTGCTTGTGTAGCGGTACATCCAGAAAACAGCTCTTACAACCAACGATTCCGTCTATTGTTACTTGTACCAACATAGACCTTTAGATTTGAACTTTAACAATGCAAGTTTGATTCCTTTTACGCTTTATGGTCTCAAAGAAAGACCTTGCTTGTAAGCGCTCGCACTTGAAGTCTCTATTTATCTATTAATTCATTAATTATTTTTATAGACATTACCACACATACCGGCGCACTGCCCGCTCAATGGGGCCTTCTATTCTACTTTAAATAACTTTATTTTTCCGTTCATAAAAGAATTTTCACGGCACATCACTCACTTAGTGATATACCCTCTTTCAAGTTCTTTTATAATTTTTGGGTTTGCGGCCTATGGCAAAAAGATGACCCGCCGAATTGTAGAGTATATGTCCCTCATTTTTACGTGTTTTCAACCAAGAAAAAAGTGTTCTAAAGGCCCTTAACTTTTTAAAAATCGGTATCAGATCCACGATACAAGTAGGCATCGAATGGTGATTGAAATGACCATATAACACGGTCTAACTAAGGTTACAGTTTTCATGCTTTCATGGGTCTTTTAATTATGGGGTACTTTAAAGACTTAATTGGAGGTTGATTTAATGTCTAGTTTCCGGTTCAAGGTTTTATTTGACAATTCGTTCTATCAGAAATGACTATTCTTCCTATATTACTGGTATAAAGTTGAAAACTTATATTTAATACAACTCGTGGTGTAAGCTATCTTTATTTGCAACGACATAGTTTAAACCTTTCCAAATACGATATACATTTAATAAAGAGAAAAGTTTCATTATGAAGCAGGGTCGTATATGGTTTATATAAAGCTCTGTTGTTAGGCATTTAATATTACATATAGCGTAAGGTTCGAAAATTGACTACAGGTATAGATAATACTTTTTTCAGTATATATAATTGTGGCATAAGGAATGGGGTGGTTTGTTTCGTAGGTTAGAAGGTATAAACTAGAAAAGGGAAACCGAATAGCATGGTGGTTGTGTAAAGTAAGGACTTCAGGTTGCGCGCCTTCCCGCTGGTACATGTAACTTAACATTAGTGAGGGTCATAATATACTAGCAATATAGTAGGCACTACCAGGTGATAGTAAATCATAAAAAAAAAAACCGATTTTATTAACAATACCAACATAACTCCTATGCCGCTCCATATTAAAGTCCACATTGGGTACCAGAAAACGAAGATATCTCAAATTTCTCCGATTCTGATTACAAACTCAACGATTAATTCAATAATATTAATTTTTAGTATTCCGAGCGTAAGCCTCTTCATTAAGTATTCGAGTTTTTCAGTGGTAAATTACATTTCTTCACGTACAACCCCATAATAATTCGTAAATGATATAAGAGTAAAAATTTCATTACTGTAAACAACTAATTTTACTCAAATTTTGAATAATGAAAGGGAATAGTAAAAATAGTTATGGAAAGCTATTAAGAAAGCTGTGATAACAGCGGTAATAAAGACCTTAATATCTTTATAATTATATTTCGCATTTATTATTACGACTTCAACACAATGCTAGGCACTATTGCTTAGATTGAAAACTCAAAATATGGGTTTTTTAAACGTTTTAAAGTTTTTTTTTTAATATTTGAAAAATTTCATTAGTCGAAGCTGGCGAAATATTCTTAGAGTATGCTATCATATTAAGAATACTCGGAAAAAATCAATGATAATACGTTGATTATGCTAGTATTTTCTTTCAATATACCTGCAACATATCATAAATGAATTACTTGGGATTTAATCATCGATTAATGATGTTATAGCTTTTGTATCCGATATAATATCGATAGCAGAGGCGAAAGTTATATCGGCGGGAATAATAACGTCGGCGCCATCCATAATAAAGGTAATAACAGCGATTTTTGGTGGGTCTTACCTATGATAGGCCTTTAGACATTGCAACGTTGTCAATTATATTGGTCGAAGTAACAGTAGTATTGCAATAGTCAAGTGGTAGATATATTGTTATAGGTTTCACAGGTCACAAGCTATGCTGCTGAGTAATTTGTATGGTCAATCAATTAGCTTGTACCCTAATATGAAGTGGGCGCATACTATACGAATCAGACAACCAATATGGTAAGCCCACAAAACAATACATTTAAGTTGAAATCAGTATAATTCACTTTACTTATAAGTAAAGTTGACCTACTACACTGCGATTACTACTATTCCAACGCTAACAGTTGTTTTATTTTTATACGCGTACACGAATATAGTTAACCAAACTTTCTTGGTACCACTGAATTGTATCCTCCTTATTTTGCCAAACTCCTATCAATTACAATTAACTTTCGCACCCAAATTAATCCCAATTAACTTCCTTTTCTCTACGGCTTTAAGACTCGACTTTACCAACTCCCGTACAAAAGTCCTTCGCCACCAACTTACGTATACTAACCGACTACCGCCATTGAAAGTCTTAACCTACGTAAATTAACCCATCTTCCACTTTAATTAACCCACGTAGGTTAAATAAACCACTACTATCATTACTACAACTTTTATTACTAACTATCTTAACTAACATAGGTTAGGCCATTTATCAATTTCACTCTACCCACTTAGGTCAACTACCCTGTTATTATCCTTAATTGAATTATATCATTGAAAAAATTCGTTATCGCCAGTTCCATTCAGTTAGCAATTTTCCAATTTACTAATATATCCTTATTTACTAACACATAACTTAACCTTACCAAGTAACCTGTTAACGTAATCCTTAATACATATAATTGGGCTACTACTATCTACAAACCTTTTAAAGGCTTTATTCGACAACATTTTCGTTATAATATTGACAAGATTATATTTACCGTTAACCTATCGAAACCCCTCAATTTCCATGCTTTTGTAAGCTTAACGGAATGATGTTACATCGATTACCAAGCGTTTTTAATTAATAGTTCCAAAATTTAAAAGGCATTCAAATACGCTTCTCAAGATAGTATGAATTGATACCAAATAAAATCTTTAGTTACCTAATAACGACATTCAGCATGTTATATAATACAATACCTATATTAAAAACGGTCATTATATGGTTAACTTTCAAAACTAATCCGATTCATATAATCCTTTCAAATTTGAAAAGAGTGATATAAATTTAGCTTTAATCATATTTAACTGAGCCCTCTACCTCTTTCATTTAACAAAAATTATAAAAAACCCTATTTACAACAAAAAGTTTATATCATTTGTAAAGGAGTCGTCTATAAAAATAATTAATTTCACACTAGATAAGTTAATCGTTACTATATTAATCCCTTGATCTAAGTTTTGAACTTACTATTCTAACCTCTTATTTAATCGGTAAAACTCTTTCTCCATGAAATCCTATACTTATACCATAATTGATGAGTTATGGAAAGTCTTTCATTAATATAAAGTAACGATGGAACTTCTATGAACGCGTTATTCTAAATATAATTACACCTTAGAAACATCAATCTTATCAATTATAACTCAATCAACGCCTTTATCCTTCTAACGAAAACTAAAGCCAATATCAGCACCAAACATACGAATTAACAATATGTTAAAATCAAGCTAATTACCTCCTACTCAAATCGCGACTAACTTTCAATTCAAAATTTTTAAATCTTTAATCGCGTACTATTTGAATACCAAAAAACCAACCATTCCAATGAGAAGGGTATCATCAATTAACATACCCAAAAGGCCAAGATATTTTTCTTACGTTACCAATTAACACCGGTCTTACATTGAAAATTTTATACTTAACCGTCAATTCAAGAACAACTGATAAATTTAAAACCAATGAATACAAATTTTAGCAAATCTGTATAAAAACTTAATATATTACATTACCGTTCTCTAACGGTACTTAACACGAAATTTCCGTAGTAATTCTAATAATACTATCCGCTATAAATTGATAACTAACTACGTATATATTGACGTTATATTACGGATAATAAAGGTGAACTGCTCTTGAATCTTCATTAATAACCCTACTATTAAAACGACTGTGAAACGATACCTATTTTTCATCAATTGTTAATAATTACATTAAGTTCAATTTTTACCTTCATTACAATATCATTAAATAATTCAACGGAACTTTTCGAATGGCCGTCCTGTAGTCTTTCCCTAAACCTCGTATATAATCCTCACCCTAAATATTATAATAATTTGGTCGTAAAAGTTAAAATAGGCTTTAAATACGAATGATACAACTCCTAATATTAAAAATCCTTCAATGTTCAACTTATCACTTTCGTTAAAAGTCTACCAAAAGTCTTAATAATACGTTATAATCTTAATTTTACAGCTAGTTTATAATATGGTTTCTTTTTATGATTACCTAAATAATATCGTAAATACGGCCTACTATATATTTCTTGTGTTTAAAATTTCTCATATTGAATAGTCGTTTGTGTCGGCGACGTTTTACCCGCCTATCCAAACTCCTCATATTTAGTAGTCTTTCGCGTCGGCGACGTTTTACTCGCCTATCGATAATAAACAAGAATGTATCGTTTGTATTTATTAGCTTAATTTCAAGGTTTTATCGTCATCTTTGAGGACCTTAATGTGAAGCTTAACCTAGGCAATACAAAATATTGCGGGGCTGTTCATAGGTGTAACAAATACTTTCAAATTGATGATACTTAAAATCTTAAATCTGATTTCCTATTTATTTAGCTTGAGTTACACGAGAATTTGACTCCATAATGTAAAAGTAAAAATATCGATAGTTTCAAAGTGTTTTCCGATATTAAAGGAATTATAAATTTATTGCTGTACCAATTCCTATCACAACTTCTTTAATACTCCCCTGTAAACCACAAGTTTCTTATAAATATTTACTAATAACGAAAACTCACTCGTCCAACATAAATACGTTCTAAATCCCAAAAACGTTAATACAACAATATTATTTTAACCCTGTACCGATATCGAAAAACACTTCCTAGTATGTAAAGTTTCACATCTTCAGCGTAAATATATCATACGTTTAACAAAGTAACTCGTATACCTTTTTAATCTTCTAAATACTTTAGTAAACCTTAACAAATACCAATTAACAATAAATCCTATTATCTTAAAGTATACTTGAAACTCTATGGCCGCAAAATAAGAACCTGTATCGTAGACAACAGAGTTAAATAAACATAAATACATATAAATTCACACCGTTCTCAACGTTCCTAACATATCCTTCGCTGAAAAAATCTTTAAAGACTTCAATCCGTAAAAAAACATTACGAAATTGACAACGTAAAAATAAAATTCGTTTTCTAAGTAAAATACTGGAATAACAATCTCATACTTAAAGTCGTCATCTTCTTTTAATATGAGCTTTAATTCTTTTGAGGGGAGGGGAGTGGGTATACGTTAATCAATAATAAAAAAATCATTTTAATAGCCTT
Source organism: Anisogramma anomala (assembly GCA_038502455.1). NCBI lineage: Eukaryota > Fungi > Ascomycota > Sordariomycetes > Diaporthales > Gnomoniaceae > Anisogramma > Anisogramma anomala. The sequence continues at coordinate 11,827,388 of JASMMZ010000009.1, read as the reverse complement.
GAAAGAAAAGTATTCCACCTTTTTGAGACCTACGAATTTAACTATTCTATACAAATTATAAAGGATTTAATAATGAAATCGCTGGTGTAATTAACGTATCTGTAACTGAGTTATATTTACCACTCTTACCTTCAGGACTTCAAGATAAAACCAAAATTTCTCCCACTTGTAAGCGAAAAGAAACGTTTAGCTGATCTTAAGGAACTTATCAACATTAACGTCGACATTAACACCGAGGATCTTCATATTCTCAAAACAAAAGAAAAAAAAAGGAGTAAGGAACTTAAGTATATAAAACATAATAGACTTAATAACAGTTTAAATAACCGTTATCCCTAATAACAATAATCATTCGCCTAAGCCGAAAAAAAAGTCAGCTTTGCCAATATCTTGCCGATAGATCTTCGTAGCAAAGGTGTTTTTTTTTCGCAATAATACGTACTACAAAAAACCTCCTATTGAATATATTACTACGCCTATATCTGACATAATACCTCAAAACGAATAATTTGCTTAACTATCGCCAATATTGAAGGTATATAAGGTGTTGAAGACTTACTCAGAGTCAAGGTAAAAGTCTTCGCCACCTAAACAATACAAAAAGACATAGTTAGCTAGTTAGTAAGCTACACCAAAAATAACATCCTGATACCACGTAATTTACTGGAAGTATCGTTACCCTCAACATCTTTTTTACCTTCGTAATTTAAGATAAAATAAAAGTAATCTTACGCGGTAATGAAGGGGTATTATAAGTAATGAAATAACTGTTATTTATAACGTTTGACTAAAGGGCAACGAATTAACTAACAACCGGCCTTACCACACATTTAATATCTCTTAACATAATCACGAAGATAATCTTTACTGTCAGTAGATCCGTCTAAGTGTTACCCTCATCATTTACGCTAATGTGATTACGGCTTTCAATCCGAAGGTATTAGACGAAACATTGAACGTTAGGGCTGCCCTTTCTTACGATAAACGTAATGTAATATTACGCGGGCTTCTTCATACATATCGTGAAAATTATTAATTTGGGATTATATACCAAACTCATTTGACGTAGGTGCCATTAAATTAGCAAACGAGGACTACAACTGGCCAAAAAATCCCTTACAGGTGGCATTTGGACATTATAGTGCGAATTCTAATTCGCGAACGCTTGTAAAAACTACCCATACCTGCTTGCGAAACGTAACTTCGCTAACGTAAAACTTCCGTATAATTTATTAACATAATATTGACTTATTCAACATCTGGTTTCTAATATCTATCGATATTTTCTCCTCATTCTTCTTCGCTATCATCATTGTCTACCTCGAGGTAATCAAATCTGTATAATATTATGCGAGGTAGACATCGTATTCGAAATAACTCTTTATACTGTTGTAAATCTTACAAAAGGTTTCTACTCTCATCAGAAAGGTCAGTTAATAATTCTTAGTATACTATATAAGGATTTTGGAATACTGAAAGTAAAACCCAAAAAGAGAAACCTTCATACACTTAAAAATGTTTATGAAAGGCATCAACTTCGTATCAAAAAGATTATAAATTTTCTTGTTATATTTATCTACATTATTTTAAATCTCCATAAAATCCGTAAAACGCTTAGACTTAATATCAACCCTCTTAATAGGTTCAAGAAGAAGATCGCTATAATTGTCCCAATCATTGATAGTATTTTCTTTTAGTTTAAGCTTTAAAGCCTCCGAGTTGCGATAATTGAGGTAGTTACTAGTCATCTAGTCCGAAGGGTAAAATCCTGTAGTAGAACCTGTAATTAGCTTGTGCATATAGACGTAACTTCCGTAGAAATATTCTTCTTAAGGGACTTAAAGATTTTAAGGGAAGAATGAAGAGTAAATAGAGACATGATCATAGATAGGGTTCTGGGGAATTTGGCGATTATGAGTGGAAAATTTAAGGGCAATGAAAACTTAGTTATAAAAAGAGTTTAAAAGAACTTAACGATTTTTCTTAATTAACCGGTGAATAACACCGATATCAATACCTTTTACCGCGTTAACGGCCGTTAATTTACGTGTTTTAACGCCTTTGAAAACGTACTCTACATTTTAACATAAAGATAATACATTACCTAGAAAATTATCAGTTTTTTCATCATCGGTACGTAAAAAAGCTTAACTTAACTGAGGATTAAGGAAAGGTCTTTCCACACGCAAATGAAGGCGTTAAAGATCCTTAATGCCGTTTTTTTTCGTGTATAGTTCTTGAAGGTATTCTTTAAGCTAAGCCACTTCGTAAAAATATTTCATTGGCTTATTAGAATTCTTACCTAAAACATGTACATTTTGATAAATAAAATCTACCCTCAACTTATTTTTGATTACTCTTTGAATCAAATTCTATATATTAAGAGTATAATATCCCCAAAAAAACGCGAAAGGTTTAAAAGCAGTTTTTATTACAGTTAAACTCACCGCCCTCTTTGTCGAGAATATTACTTCTGATAAAATTGACCAGATATTACTCGATTAAGTCTTCATCGACATCTTACCCCTAAAATTTTTCATCGTAATTTTTGGAAAGAAAGGGGTCCGAAAGCTTTATTCTCCTATTTCCTAACTGGGTCGATAATAAATTCAAAATAAGCGTTAAAGGCAACCTTCTTAACATTTTAACTTGCGTGGAACGTAGAACTTGGTGTTATAGGCGAGGAAAATTGGTAATTTGGCCAAAAATAGCGCGATATGATTTTTTTTAGAGCCACTTGGCGAGTCTTGGTGTATTAGTTTCAAGACACGATATTCATAATTAAATTGATGTATGGGAAGTGAAAAAAATGAGATATGGGGGAAAACCCGATGTTAAAGATAAAAGTTGGTATAAATGGTAAAGTCGGAGGTTATTTGTTATTAACTGTTAAATAGAGTGGATGTTGGTATGCCTTTATTATTGCGACGTAGTTGATTCAAATTACTGTGGTTGATTTAACTGGTGCTGCATTGAAATTACTTGATACGTGGTAAGTCCTTAGTTTGGCTAGTTACTAGCCAGTCTGCATGCTAATTTGTATAGCCAAATGCCTTGGCTTATACCTCACTTTAAAATGGGTACCTACTACACCAAATTTGCAGTTAATTCCACAAACTATAGTCAATTTACAGTAAGTTTAATCTACTAACTATAAGTATTCTTGGCTTGAGTGTACTACAGTTGATTGCTATTCAAATAATGGCGGCTTTTTGTTTTGTGCCTGCATGCTAACATAGCGGGCTACCAATTTGTCATAACCTCTGAAATCCCTCCTTAATTCAAAATCCAAACCCTTATTGATTCTAACTCATTTACATTGAGATCGACATTAATTAAGGCCCTTCATTTTACATCTCTAGGATCTCTATTCCTTATCTACCGTGTATAAATCTTCTGCCACAAACCTATACGCATTACGTATTTCACAATTGACGTACCTTTTGTGAGTAGTTCTAATAATTTCCACCATCACCATTACCCTGATAGTTTATAAATTTGCTAGGGTATTTTCATTACTCCACGTTTCATGCCAGGAAGTTCACGTAGCCTTCGATTCGTAGTTTTAGCGTATTTCTATTTATAATCCGTTTCAAGACACTATTGGGCGTGGCTATGGTTATAGCGTTAGAGGAGTTATATTTGTCGTTAATTTACCGAGACTTATAGATTTTCCAGGCTTTATATGCCTCTATCAATACTATTATATCTATTATTAAACGTTTTTTATTAGTTGTGCCTAACTTTGATAAGTATTTGTAAATGCTTCTAGAGTTTGAATATACTATTATAGGTATCGGAAGTAATTCCTGCTATTTGGTAATAATATTTAAAGTATCTTTGGTTATCACACCAATTTTCAAACTCTTTTTGATACTGTATACCTTTAAAGTCAGGACGCTTCGTATTTTACGTTTACACTTAACAGATATCTAGTTTACAAGTTTTTCGATGATTATAAACTGCTTATCAAACCTTTCCTTATGAAGGAGTATTATAAGGAATTTGATTTTCGATATTAGGTTAATGTTATTGATAAAAGAGTCGTTCGCAAACATTATTGATTTCTTCGTCATTAAGTCCAATAAAACCATGTCATTACCCATTTCTAAGTTAACTATTTTCACTTAAATACTTTTGTTTAATTGGTTTAAATTATCATCTTTTGTTTCTTTGCCCATTCCATAATAGATAGGTTGTACGATGTCTTCAGTTGGCATAACGTGGAAATATAGGCTGCACAGGCCTTTTACTCTAGGTATCGTTGTGATTTTGCCTATTTGGTTTTGTTAATCGTTGTTAAACTCGCAGTTTTCCCTTTTAAGCGTGAGTTAATATACGTGACGTTGGTGTTTCTAAGCCCAACACCATAGATACGGATTAACAATTAATTTAAGTTAAATTATATATCTTGAATCAACGTTTTGACCGAGTTATACCTTCAGACGCCTAACTCTTCAATGGTATATTTTTTTTAGCCGTTACCAACCTATTTTTTTTCGCGAAAAAGGGTATCATGAGTTTGTATAACTATGATGCCAAAGTTTTCCTCTATCGTAATTCAAAATATCGTGTTTAATTTTAACGTTTGTATACCTAGCCTACATTAAAGTGAATTTGATAGGTAAGAAACCAATAGATACTTGTTTTGACTAGTCTGTACAGAGGTTCAATGCAAAGTATTATGATATTCGTCGGAAACTTGATTTTAAGTTCTTTCGGCAATTTTAAAAATACAAGTTTTTTGAAGATCGGTGGTAGATTATGTGTACGCTTACGTTATATTATAGTTATTCAGTATGAAATCATCGCTTGCGCTAGTAGTGCAACTGGAAATCGTTAACAATATCAAACGTTAGCTAATATTCTGGATTATAGGCGATTAAGTCAGGATTTAATCCTCATTTTTATTACCGTATCCTTAAGCGATTAGTCGTGACTTTTCGTTCGACCGGTCCGTAGTTTTACCCTTAACTTCATGAATTATTTTCTACTTTTAAATTGTTAAGTTTCAGCTTTTGAATTACGTTCATTGTACAAGTTCAATAATATCTTTTGTAAAAAAACCGTCAATCTCTATCCGGTTGCTTTTATTCAAAGGTTTATCTAGTTTATTAATGATGCTTTTAGCATATAACTTTAGGGCAAGATTTCTATTATACTTATCCTTTTGAAACACCTACGCCGTTGTATATGTTCTTACAGGCTTTTAGTCCTCATAAAAATTCTTCTTTTTATTGTGTATTCTCACTTTTGGTGGGTTTTCACGCTGTCGACGTTCTATTGACTTATTAACGATCGGCTTTGGAGGGTTATGTTAGCTGATCCGTTCGGCTCTTGGGTCCTCGACGTAGGGATCTTTTTAAGATTTTAAAGGTATTTTGTACCCTTCAACCTGTATGGTTCAAAAAGTGACAAGGCTGTTAGCAGTTTCAACTACCACATTTAGGTTGGTAATACTCAAGATCTTGTACGGCCTATCCATTTTTCCTGGCTCTTGCTATGTAAGGACGTTACTTTGAAGAGATAGGGAAAGAACATCTGTTGTAGATGGTCCGTTTTTGGTGTTAAGAGTATCGTTGACCTGACGGCGTACCGATTCCTTCCTTAGTTTCTTCAGGGCTTTGTTGTATGCATTAGCACATTTTTGGGTGTTTGGTGATGATGGAGACTTAGTAGTTATACTTCGAACATTTTATTAGTATTATCCGAAATAGTTGTAGCAGTAATAGTATTGACTTAGCTGTTTACCAATTTGCTGACTCGGTGATTTTTGAGATTTTTAGCGTATAAAATCTTAACGTTTTTCTTTAAGACTGATATAATGAAGGTTTCTTGGCGTTTTCAGTAGAGTTACCGTCGATAATTATAGAATGACGTGAACAAATGCATAGCCTATAAGTTTTTTCTATTTTTTGCCGCAAACAACTAACATAGTATATAGGAGCCCTTCATAAAAACTTTTCCTCTTCTCTTAACCACCGTTTGACGCCAAGCGTAACTAGAAAGTAGACTTTCCTTTTACGTAGCTTATACGTGTTTAAAATAATAAGCACTAATTAGTATTCGTGCCTCACTTTGAAGTGGGCATCTACTGTACTAGATCTGCAGTCAATCCCACCAACTGCAGTCAATTTGCAGTAAGTACAATCAACTAACAATAAGTACAGCTAACTTGACTGTACTTCATTTAACTGCTATTCCAACAGTGGGACTTAGTTTTTATTATAGTTGTAAAATCCGTATTAATATTAACTTAGTCGTTTATAAACTTATCGGTTAAGACTTTGCACGGCTAATCTTAACGCTTTTCTTTAAAAAGAATTTGGTAAAAATTTCTTAGTGTTTTCAATAGCGATACCGTCGCTATTTCTAGTCTTCCGTGGAAACTAGTACAGCCCAGAGGTCTTCTTTACTTACTTCCGTAAAAACTAATATAGTAGTAAAAGCTCTTGGCAAAAATCTTTCCTTTACCCTAGATTTAGCGTAGGGCGTAACCGGAAAGTATATTTTTCTTATGCTTAGATTATCTGTGCTTAACCTAATAAACACTGATCAGTATCGGTAAGTCTTGCCTATCATAGGAAGTTAGACTTTGTAACATTGTACATTCGATTGATCGAAGGAACAGTAGTATTACAATGATTAAGTGATGGATGTATTATTCTAGGTTTCGTCAACCGCTAGCCGGTCAGAACAGTAATTTGTATAGCCAATTAAGTTGCCCGTTCCATAGTATAAAATGGGTGCATACTGTATAAGACTTGAAGTCAATATATTATGCCTAAAAATAATATACTCAACTTGCAGTCAGTATAGTCAACTTTACATGTAAGTAAAGTTGACCTACTATAACTGTAATTACTACTTTTCTAACATCTATAAATATAATTCAAACATTATATTTTTTCTCAATTTCTCAGGAAATATCGTAATAACGGATGTAAATATTTTCCAAGCTGATACCAACTAGCGTATTATTTAGGTCAATTCAACTGATCTTTCACATTATAGACATATGGTTTATATTGACGATAAGATATAAAAAATCATTTCTTTCAAACCTATTATTGAAATATTACCTAATACCCGAATTACTGAGGTATAAAGGTTAATATACACATCCGCCTAATTATGACTAATAACCTTATCGACTTTGAGAAAGTAAGGATATATCTATTCTACATAATGATTTTGGACAGTAAAAAAAGAACACAATTCGATATGGTAGCGTTGTTAAAATTTATATATGGCTTTGGGTTCAGAATAAATTTTCTTCACAATTTCAAAAATATTCTTGATGACTATTGTAAGCTGAAGAATGAATAATGTGTTCAAATATTAAGGTCAATGCGTACTTTTCTTCTACTTCGATGTTTTGAATAAATTACCTAATAAACGATTATTCTCAAAACACAACTAAACTTTTGAATAATTTATTCAAACGTCCATCTAGATAAGCAAAAACATCTCGTTTAGGCATAAATCATTCTACTTTTACAATAAGATGTTATTATCAACATGTTATAAATGAAAAAACAACAGGTAACTTAATTCACTCTCAAACATATCATATCTATTCAATTAATCGATAACCACCGTGTATAGAAATAAGGGTTTGTTTTTAAACCAAAGCCACCTAAAGTTATATACGTAACGGTATTCCTTTTAATATTCCTATGAGTACATGATAATTGAAAGGCTATTTCGTAACTTTTATCCGTATTATTCTATGATATTGATCAAGTATTCGGTTTCAAATATGGTGTTGTTATAAACGATAAATTTCAGACATTCTTTTTTTAAAAAAAGATTTCATTTCACAAAACTCTATAAGATAAACAACGTATTTACTGTTTGAAAACTAATGATAGAATAATTTTTCAGTATAACAACTAAAAACAATCTATAACAGTTTTTTACGGCCTCCTATATGGGACGTTATGAAAAAAGCTATTAGTTTTACGAAAAACTTAAGCGAAGTAATTGCATGAAGGTAATATTCATACAAATGGATTTTCAACATAAGACCCGGTGTTTTCCGTTAAAATACCTAAAATTGTTTTAAGATTTATGCTAATTACCGACGACTAAACATCATTAGAAAAACATACAGATAGTTCTTCAATTTAAGTAAGATGAGTCTCGTAAATATTTCAAGGACTCAATATTTTACTAAGCTTAAAGTCTGAGCTGCTTGTTAAAAGCTCCGTATTCAAGCAGGCGATGAATGAAAAACCGCGTTCCGTACCATTTTACGTATTTTCGAATGATTCATCACCCCCCTAGCCTTTTAAAAATACCAACTACCTTTAAACGATGAACTAAAAGTTTTCAACACCGGTTCATCGATTTCTTTCCCCACTTACCTTCCTGATGTGTTAATATATCTCCATAATATTGTGAACGATACAAAAATCAGAGTTAAAAAGTATGAATCGTTTTAGATGCAATCAAATTCCAATTCAACACACGTAAATACAAGTTGAACGTTTTGAGATCTACATAATTGAAATACATTCTTGAGGGCATGATTGGACTATTAATTAACCCGGAGAATTTTTATACTATCGAAAAATAAACTGATGTTTCTTTAGTATTAAGGGTACGCAGGTTCATAAATTTCGTTAAATTTTTCCGATAATTCATTCGAGCTCATTTGACAATCGTCGAACTCTTCATAAGATGAATGAAAAAAGAGGGTCTTTTTTTTGAGCTACCGGGGAAAAAGTTGCATTCAGATAATTTTAATTTCGTGTTGCGCGAAACTTATGTTTTCCCAATGAAACCCTGAAAAAACATTTTTGAAAGCCGAATGTTTCAGATAGGCTTTAAGAGGCTGTTTGATTTAACGAAGCTAGCAGGAGGTTCTTAGCCTTATACTATATTATTTCCACGGTTCATAGCCAGTGGAATATAATTACAAAATATATAATCTAGACTTTTTACGAATCATATAATTTTTGGAAAAGTGGAATGCTTAGTTACATGGTATAGCTACTTTGTTTCCTATATATACGAATTATAAAAACTCAAAATACATTATTATAACGAAACGACTTGATGAGAAAGAAATGCACTAACTGAAAGTTCATGCATAATTGTTTTTGATCTAGTATATAATGACAAAGCGAATGATACCTCACTTTATATGCTATTACGAAATAGCAAAAAATTGAATAAAAAAAATCCCAAAATGAATTTTTATTCTACTAGGAACTACGGTTTATTCGCTTCTCGTTACTCGAATACTTATTTTGTTTTTTAAATTTCTGTATAATTCCATTCATCATCTCCAGATAGTTTATTTTCGAAATTTGATAACATTTTAGGAACAATTAATTCGAAAACAACTACTATATAGTTATTATGTAGAATTCTATATATTTCCGCCTAGTTCATGCTGTACGTATAATCAATCGTATTTTTATTGATATTTGAGCTTATGAGAACCGAATACGGAAAACATTCATTTCAAAATATGCGGAAGACAATGATAACATTTTATGTTTTCGCGACCGTAATTAAATCATGATTTACGAAGTGTTTATTACCGTATTTATTTAGTTTACGTATAAATTACTTAGTACTTGCCACATTAGCCGCAATATTTTTATTGACGTATTTTTCAATATACAGTTTTTACTCAGGTCTCATCATACTATTGGGATTTTTACTATAATTATAATATCGTGAACAAATGATTCATTATCCATATTTTCGGAAAAAAGATTAGTAAATCTTATTAATTTCCGATCGACGTTAACGTAAGATATCCGATGACTATATAATGAAATTCCTTTAGAAATATACTAACTATTTGCGTTAGCTAATACTTATTATGGTTCATCTAAATACAAATATTACCATGAACGATACAATTATTATAAATTACAAAATACTTGTAAAGTATTTAATTAATTGTTATTAATTTATTTTTGTTTCTTTTCATCATTGTTAGCGACTGTAGCTTTCATTGAACCAATAACCTTTCAAATAACCTTTACAACTTAGCGGGATTAGATAAAAGTTTATATATAATTTGTTATTTACAAACGAATAACGTTATTATGTATATCAATCTAAAAAAAATTGCTTATTTTCCTTTCATTTGTTATTTATATTTGATTTGATTCAAACCGCTTACATTTTGGTTGTTTACCAATGATAAATATTTTAGATATTACAATGATCGTTATTAACACTTTCTTCATTACGCATAGTTTTTTTGCCCACTTAATTCAACTAGTTGAACATTAGGTTACCCTAATGAAAAAGCCGCGCTTAAAAGCTGTGGATATTCTTCAGCGTATTCATAATGAAAAAAATCGTACAATATAGGATAGAGATTACATAATAGCGTATAAAAGTCATTGTTAATAAATATAGGTATTTATTCGAGCGGCTGCAGTATGGAGATAACGTTTGTCTTCTTATAAAAATTATAAAACAAATTCATGTTAGAAAAAATATTGGTTAAATTTACGAACATAATGAAGTAAAACGTGTTACGAACTTTTATATCATCGGATTCAATATTCCGGATAGAAACCGTCTCAACTTTTATATTTAATGAGTTATTAAGAAAGATATTAATATGTTTTCAAGCCAATAAGTCGCTAATTATTCAGCAGCTGCTGTCAACGTTCTCGGTCAAAACGGCGAAGTCGAACTTAAATTTTCGTCGAAAACTTTTTGAAAAATGAATTGAATATTAAGTCGGTCCTAATAAAATCGGAAATGCTTTGATATGATACGTGCTATTGAAATGAATATGTCAGTTTAAATGATTCAAAATCTGTTTGTAAATTTTCCATATATCATAGTTTTTGACAATTTTGAATTGAATTTTTATTTGGCTGAAGGCAGTAATAGACTATCTTATTCGGCCCGCCTATATGTTTGCGTTTATACCGCTAAATGAAATAAATTTGTTATTCCTTTGTTGAACTATTGGTATATATTTAAAGCGAAGTAACTGAATATAACCAGTTTTCGTTTTCATTTATTCCATACTAATTAAGGTATTACATTAAACGTTGTTCAATTATATCCTTATAGTTTTTTGTGAAGTTCACGTCGGAGTGTTAACCATTGTTTACGATTATTTTTTCATTATTTCTACTAAACAACTCAATTCCTCGTTTTTAAGCCGAGACACATTCACGAGTTTTTTAAAAGTCTTTCAATTAGCTATTTAATAGATTGTTAGACGTTGAATTATAGTTTTAAAAATAAATGCTTGTACTTACGGAGTCTTTACACTCCTCTTTTAGCAGTAAGTCGGCGCAATAATCACCCGACGGGGCAGGAGTAAAATGGGCCGTAATAACTTAACCACACGTGTTAAATTTGTATTACGTTATGCAATGAAATTTTGTAATCTTTTCAACTATAACCACATGGATATATATATTATCAAACTATTCATTCATGAATACAATACACCTTGCAAACAGAATTGCTGACTCTGGTTTTAAAAGTTAATCGCGAATTGAATATCAAATAAATTTTTAATTAGCTTGTTAACGTCTGAGAACAAGTTCAAAATGGTATATATGTAACTCGAATTTCCATTGGTTGCGTCAACGGCACACAACCAATATTAAATACTAATTTTTACGCCGTTTATTAATATTTTATTAACCATTATGAATCATTGACGATAGTTTACCCGTAGTATTTAAATAAAATCTAGGTAGATTATTCTTCACACGGTAAATGTATTGGAAGTAGTTTGCTTACAGTTAATGTCTGAATAGGAAAGAGTAGTCTTGATATACGGGAACTAGCTGCTTATGAATAAAATTCTAGTAGCTTAAAAGTAAGAGTTTACGTCCAGAATAGCCTTGTCTATGGTAGCGATGATTTGTAGTAGGGAAACTGCACTCATGTATGCATCAACCTTAACATCATGCGCATTTCATAATATGCTGGCATTCCACGATAAACGACAGGATCGCCAGCGCCGATAACCGATTAGTCGGGAGTGATGTGTCAGGCTAGTACCTGCTATAATAGTAGTTAGGAATCTAGCAATAGTGATTACCAAGCTTTTACGATACTATTACGATTATTGACAACATGTTTACGCCATATAATTAATCACATAAATAGGCTACTCCATATTATATTATCTCTGTAGAAGCTTTTAGGAGAGGCTTTCTTCTATTTTAATCAAGGTTTACAAATAGTATCCAATTACCTTGAACGACGACTTTGACTCAGTGCCTTTAAAATACATAAAGTCATTAACTGGTATAAAGATACTAGTTCTAGCTTTAAAGAAACTTGATGACTAGCCAACCACGTCTTTTCATATCGCCTAATAGGTAAAAAACCTGATTTTCGTTGGAATGGTAACGATTCTACTTATTTGTTTACCATTCATGATCATTACTCAAAGACAGACTTTTCACGTATTGTAACGGAAATTACGGTAACGCGATACTTAAAAGAAGGTTAATTCATAGTACTTCGTATTACGAAGGAATATTAATACCGTTCAAGAACTTAATAATATAGATACTGATAAGGTTAGAATTGTATTTGTTTTTAGAAAAGAACCTTTCTTAATTGATTCAACGACTGTGATTACAGTGGTTGGACGTATTTTTTCTACATTTTGGAATCTTGTTCCCTTCTTCTTCATTGCGTCGAAGATATAGAGAACCTATGAGTTAATATAGATGTTAATATTGAAAAACAAATTGAAGGTAAAGGTTAAAGATTTATACTAAGTTTGAAATAAAGATACTTCTCATTTTACTTGGAATGGTTTCAAGTAACAGTACTACATCAAATAATGTCTGAATTTCGTGAATTATACCGATAGTTTCATAACCTTGCAACTTACATGATACATATAGTCTTCAAGTAAACCGGTGGGAAAATACGAATTTATTGTATTGAAGGTGATGGAAAAGCTTTAGAATTATCAATAAAAGCGCTTTTGAACCCCTCTTGAATGTCAATCCACCTTTAAAAAGTATCAAGACTTCAACTTCAAAGTTTTCATCAAAATATTGTACTTAGACGGAATCATTTTATTTTACATTGTTGGCTCCATAAAGGTGTTTTACCATACTAAATGTTTTTAAATGACGATGGCAAAAAGAAAATCGAAGGAATTTCATACACTATTACTTAATACGTATCCGAAACCTTCAAATCTACCAGTTTACTATACCGATATTATATTTACTACAATAAAGTTCCAAGTAAATCTTGAGTTAATGGGAATTCAATATAAAAAAACTCCAAATACATCCTCTTGACGTATTCATAATATTTAGAAAATATACGAGTTTTTACGCAAAGTTTATGATATCTTGTCCGTAGAAATCAGCAGTTTTCTATGTTCGGAGACAATATTGTGAATGGTACTAATATACCCCAACAATATTATTGTTTTTCATGGTCTAATATAATACTATTGGTATTTAAATCGTATTTATATATAACAAATGAATTGATATTATAGTTTAATATTTAGAAGCTAATTAAGGTAAGAGGTAAAGCCTGAAAATAATTAAGTAAGGAATCCGAATATCGCCAAATTAAAAATGACTTTAATATTAGAAACAGACCATCGATGAAAGACGTGTTATTTCGCCCTTTTGAAAATACAGTTTTTACATGGAAAGAATCATGTAAATAGAATAGACTCTACAAAATACTAAGTATTGTGAGCACTAAGATAGTGGTCAAAATTGTTAACAATTTGATTACTTTTTATATTATACAGATTTAACCGTGTTAAGAACCTTATAAGTCCGATGAAACCATTGATTATAAGTGAATTAGTTAATATAACCATTTCGAGTAGATTGTAAATTAGCTGATAGAGCGATAATGACATAATTAACTACTTAGAAGGAGGACATATATTAAAGAAGACTATGGTGACGGGGATTATGGACCTTGAAAACTATATATCACGGGCATTCCAAAATGAACGTTTTAGTTGGGGGTACACCTTGAAGTTATGCCTCAGCTGTATTATTAACACGTCGGGGAGGAATTTTGAGGAAAACGATCAAGTTTAGATTGATAGTCAGTTTATTTTAGGCATAGTCTACTTTATTCCATTAAATTAATTTGAATGTTAACCGCGACGATTTTCTAGCCGAGGAGAGTTTACAAAATTATTATTCAGAAATATAACCAAATATATAAGACGTTAAACCTCGAATTCAAAGAGATTATGAACAAATTAAAAATTTCATCGTTAAGGAATAGCTTATAATTTATTAAATTAAATGAGGTTTAATTATCGGAATCGCTTCCAGTTTAACCATGAAAAAAAGTTGAAAGTTAATCCTTAATAGCCGTAATATTACGTTAAAGTCCACGTAATTTATTCTCCATCTCATGCTGATTATACAATGAAAAATATTATAGGGGTTAAAGATTGATACCTTGATAAAATAATAATTTGATATTTCAAATTATTTGATAGATTTTTGAAATAAGGTATTGATTGGTCTCGGTCGCATTAAATAAACTTTAAAACTAGATTTTACGTAACGAAGTTAACGTTTTACCGGTAACGGTTAACAATATAAGGTAAAAACTTCCATACATTTTGCATATTTATTGATAATATACCTGTTTTAGGAAGTACTTACCTCGTAACTACTAAGTAACGTATCATTGAAAATCATGTTATTGAAAATTTAAGCGTATTAAAACATCAATTAAGACGAAATATATAAATTTGAAAAATAATCAATAAATATATAAAATGCCAACGAAGTCAGTGGCACGTAACTTAGCGAACCTTAAAAAAATCTAAGAGTTTAGCGAAAACTCATAAAATCGACGAGGTAAAATCGTAACGATAATCTTAACAGGGTTTAAATTGTTTAAATATTTATTTTATATTAATCTGAGGTATTATAAGATCTATTGATCACGATATAAATTTGAAATCAATAAGATAAATATTTTCATTGGTTCAATAACTATATTTGATATCTAATCAAAAACTTGGATAAAACAATTCATATAGTGTTAGTAAATTTAATGAGGACGAAGTTAATTATTTTTAGGGGTGAAATCATTTACAAATAACACTTTTTTCATCTTTTGGAATGAATGTGTTATACTGTTTAATACCGAAAAAAAAGCCTATAGGTAATTTACGATTACCATAAACCTCCTATATTTAATACATGTTAAATATAAGTGTATTATAGGAAACGTATTAGTATCGGTGGCTTATAACAAAATGATAAAACTTAATATTATTATAATAACTGATGCTAAAATAAAATCATCACTTGAAAGCTAGAATTGTTCCCGATACTTATCGTGGTTTACATCGTTTCCAGAGGCCTCAATAAATTCCTTACAAAATTCGAAACAAGGAAGAGAAATATTTCAAATTGAATAAAATAGCACGAAGGAAATTATACGAAGTTTGAGGGATAAATGAATCTAAGTAAATTAACGTTAAAAACAACCCTAATGATTCCATACCTAAAATTACACCTAATAACGCCTTTAAAAGGTTTATAAATCGTAATAAACGAATCTTATAGATTGAGGGATACGTAAACAGACCAGTATATAACATGGAATAATAAAGATACCCTACTAAATTGAAAATTGCTAAATGAGTAATATGCAAAAGAAATGTATCTAAATATACTAATATAAGGTATAGGTTTAATAGAATACAAATTCGTTACGGAAACAAAGTATAGAAAGAAATAAAAGAAGTTATTACAAGGAATTATAGGGTGGAGAATTATAATTGGAGTTAATCCAAGTGCAAAACAGGTTAGAATTGGTGGGAGTATTGCCGATTGGAATGTTAAGAACTTTGGCAATTACCATAAATTGGTGACCAGCGACGTTTACATATATATACGAAAAATAGTCATTAGTGTAAAAACAACGGCTAATTATAACATAGTTAAGTTACCTATACTAATTGTAAGTATATTGTACTGACTGTAAATTAACCATATTGCCTGTGAGTAAAGTATGGTGGAATGCTTAATTTAATGTAGGGTAAGGAATAAATAGTTACTACTATAGATTGGTGTGTAGATTAGTGATATATTTTCCAAACCTCAAAGTAACTATATTACCACTTTTAATGTCAGATACTAGTTACTTCGACCACGATTCGAATCAACTACGTTACAACGATAAATAACTACTAAAACACCTCATGTTCTACCAGTAAATAATGTGTAATTGAAAGACCAAGGAATGTATATTACAATATTAAGTTTGCCAAACTATTACCGGTTTCAAAAAGTTTAAATACGCCTCATAGTGCCCTTAAGTTACCTATAAAGACGTTTTTTAACTAATTTAGTTTTTAGTTTGCAACGGTACCAATACGGATGTTAAACCAAACTTATATACACAATTAATCTTATAATTTTATTAATTATGGTTATAATGTATACCCTGTGTTAAGTTACTACCTTTATTGTAAATGAGACAAGTCTAATGAGTATAACACTTGAAATTAAGTAAACTAATGGTGAAGTACGTATAGAGAAGATTAACTAAATACAAAATGAAAAACGCTTTGTAAATCTAGTTACCAAAATAACTGAAAAATCGTTGGATTTATAGTAAATAGGGTTCTGAGTGAACATGAGAAACTATTACCATACAATTATGGAAACATATAATATATTACATTTGATACCCCCATATCTTTAATTAGGATTGTATTAAACATTTTGTAGACTTAAAAGGAACGAAGGCAAAATATAAAGAATAAAATCCCAAAGCCATTAACTTACATAAAGTTACTAGCCTTAAACTTAAAGAATTGTAGTGACTGGCTAACCACGCCTTTTTATATCGTTTGGTAAGTGAAAACCCTTACTATTATTATAACAATAAAAACCTTAACCCTGCGTATCTATTGACTATTTGAAATCTTTATGCGAAAAAAATCTTTTAAGTTACTTTACCGAACACTAGGGGAACACAATACTTAACTGAAGTTAATTTTTCGTATGTTAATTTGAAAAATTACACTAATCATATTACATTCATGCCTGCTGATCTCGGCGACGTACCCCGACCTCGCTGCCTGAATCTCAAAGCAGCCTAGTTTAGGCCAAGTTTAATGATTGTAGATAGTGGGGTTCCCGCTTTCCTACGGACTTCATTATTACTACTACGGTTTTTTCATGAGTTCCTCAAATACCTTAAAGGTGGATAAACTACGGAAATTACCGTTTTAACATAAGGATTAGTACGTTGACCTCGATTTAAACCACATTATGGTATTAAGCAATGAATTCGAGAAGTTCCTCGAGGAATAAAAAAATTCGAGTATAAATATATGGTTTTATATAAAAATAACATTATCGCGAAAATAACCAGCTGCGTTTACCCCATCACCTACGTCTTTGATACGAAGGTTATCGATATGATCTACGATTAAAAACAATCACCCGTTTCACGTTAGTTAATAATACGGTTTACATTGACAGCACCTCTAAAGGTTAGGTTTTAAAAGGCGACCTAACTACCTCGTACCAATAAATATTTAATCATTTTTACGCTGTTGTCAAATTTAACTCCAATTTTGTGAATATAAAATAAATCCTTGAATATATAAATATTAACTGGAACGAAATTGACAATAATTTTGCGAATATTAACATGAGTTTTTTTGCTGACTTCAGTTCATGATTGATATAAAATCGTTTGCATCATGGACGTTTCTATATTTGCATTTTTATGTTTGAAACAATTTTTCATAGAGTCCTTCAGTATTTTTTACAACTTCGTATCAAAACTATAAATACTAGGGTTAAGTTGTAATAAATTATATGTTAATTGAAAACAGTACTATAAAACGAAATCCATAAGATCCAAGCTGTGAGTTGATTAAATTCATTTTCAAATGATACCAGAATTATATTTTTTTTCATCCATCTATACCAAAAGTTAGTGAAATTTTTATTTTAAACTATATGCTGATCTTGAAACTCTAAGTCACCTGAATATATGATTCTGAAGATTTTCTTGTTGATTTTTGCTTGAAAATGATAATAATATGAAAGAAGATTGAGGGGTGATTGTATGAAACATTGATTATTATTTCATTACAAAAAATACCACATTCGAGGGTTTTAATGATAAAATTTTAACTATTATAGACATAGAGTTTTTGAGACATTAATTAATATTTAATCAAGAAAAATGTATTTGATACGCCTAATATTCTATTTTCATGAAGTCTGTTCAACTGAAATGACGAGATGATAATGGTTACCAATTACGTATTGATTCAACTGAATACAACAGCATTCAGGTAGTGTAATAATAAATATTTATGATGCAAGTAAAAATTTTGTTCGAAGATTTGAGTTTTAATATAATGAGGTTTTAGGTAATATCATCAAACTTTAGCAACTTCTTTTCAAGTTATTCATCATATCGAAAGCTGCGATATCAAAGTTAGAATTGCGTTTGTAAACTATAATTTTTACTTTTATACAAAACTAATTATTTTAATATTCAAGTTTTGAAGCCGTGTGATATTTTTCAAATTTTCCATGAAGTAGCTTCAATTTTGTTTCAATTTTTCCATCCGCGAGGTCAAGTTCGTCTTTAAGGGTTTAGTATGTAATTTAGACCTATTCTTTAATATATAATATGTATTCATTCTCAAAATTGAAGTGTTTCTATTTCAATAGTAAGTAATATCGTATAAACGTATCTACCTAGCCAAATAAATATGCCTATAATATTGCGCCTTTTCAGTTGAAATATTGGGTTATATTAAAAGAAATAAACGTGGCAAAATATTATGTTATTTTCAGATATTGATTACTTCCCAATTTGTTCACCAACAACGTCGAAAAATATACCATTATTTTAGTGATTTAAATTTTAAAGCTTGCCGAACTTTTTTATTTCGATTGTGTTGGTAGTATTCATTGTGTCGTGATCATGTAGTTAAATATGATAGGAATCGTACCTAGGAAGTAGTAGGCCTCATAATTGACAATGTGTTTTTTCTCAGGAACTTTTGAATCTCAAACCCTGTTATGAAAAATATATGTTCGGGAAGTTAAAGGTTTTATTAATATAGAAAAAGATATGGGTAGTTGTTTGCTAGATTGCTTTTCGTCCTTATCCAATGAATCGTTTTTTTTTTTTTTCGGTTTGTAAAGGGTTGATGATTTTTTTATGATCTTTTCAAAGTTCTGTTTGGGTAATATTTCGTTGCGTTATCAATCTGAGATGTCGTTTTAGTATTTTTATGGTCTATGATTTAATATTGTTTTCCCGATTTCATGGCTATTTTTTTCATTTTCTTTTTGACATCTCACGATATACGATAGTATCTTATAATCATTTGTAAAATCTATTCAATTTTTTTCTGGCATATTAATTTTTTCATTTTCAATTTGGATTCATCGTATTATTTTGGTTGTTGGTCCACCGGTTTTCATATGTATATCATTATTTGCAAAGGGTTCCTCGAAAATGATCAAATAAGTTTTCACTTTGAGAGTTTTCATTTTTTCAACGAAAGAAAACACTTGTAACGACAATTTTCGTCAATTAGATGTAAAGATTGATTCTAAGGGCCTTGATGAAAAACAAAAAAATATATACCTTTCTGTCGATTATTTTTAATCTGTTTCTGAACTACATCTTTTTTTCTTTCGTTCAATTAGATTATGATTAAAGCTGTGTATATTCAGTTTCAGTCACATCATGATTTGCTCAAAAATGAATATATTGTGATATCGGTATTGATTTATGTTGAATGCCACTTGAATATTAAGTGATTTAATGGATAATAAAAGTAGGTAGGGATATTTCATATAATACGTATATAATATAGAACATGAAAAACTTTTTTTTCCAAAGAAGGTTTAAAATGAAAAAAGGAGTATGACTAAATTGAATCTTGAAAACAAAATATATTATGATCGAATATATCGTGAATTAACGTTTGGTTCAAATATATATAACAGTAATGAAACGATAAATAATGTCAAATGAAAGTTATTTAGTGCAAATTAAATGGTGAATTTTCAGTTGAGAATGCCAAAAATTTCTTCATCGGTAATATGTAAGAGATGAGGTCGTTTTAGGAATTAGTGGTATGGTGTAATATGTTTTGCAATGATATTTCAACAGTGTTTTCGGCGAAAAATTAAGAGTAACTTAAGGTGAGTAAATCCGATACCTGATATAAAGTTTATTGAAAATTAGTACTTGATAATTAAATAAAAGGATTCTAGTTACTTCATTCGATCATAGTTTTTAATTTTTCAAGTTATAAATAATTTCATTGTTCAATTTCATGCTAAAAAATAACTTTTAATATAGGATCCTAATATTAGTACACTTAATGGTTGAAGTTATTATAAAGTAAACGTAAAAATATTCAATTCTTTTTCGAGATCATTATATGTATATTAAATGACTGATATTTTATATATGTTTAGTGTTTTAGTATACGTTTCAGTTCAAAATATATAGTATTATATAAATGATATTTCAAAAGGTTTTTGAGGAGAAGAAAACTATATATGAGAGAATTTTGGTTTAAAATAGGGTATAATTTTTTATTTCAACCTGTGTACCATTTCTATGGTTTCCGAGTGTCTACATCAATCATTTGTCAATTTATTACGTATTTTAGAAATATTATTATCTATACAAACAAAGTATAGAGTTAAAAACTAGGAAAATTTGAATTCTGTACTGATAAATATTTTATTATACTCATTGATACAGGTTTTATAGCCGCTAATTGAATTATTTTGTCAATATTGTATATCAAGTTATAATTTCATATTCAATTATGTTCAAGTTTTGACATATATTATAAAAGTTCATTTGAAGTATTATCACAGTTGAAGTTTCAATATAGTTTAAATTTAAACATAAATTGAAGTTTGTATAAACCATAATCCGCGATAACGCGGAACCTTTCTCAAAGCATTTTTTTCTGTGAAGCTAAATCGATTTACGCGTGCAAACTCGAAAATTTCATAATGAAGTGATGTTTTTGATTGTAAACTCTTTGAAAAAACGATTGTGAAGTATGATATCGGTAACGATGAATATAATATGAAATATTCTAAGGGATGAAATTATGTAAAAAGCGGTGTTAAATATAATTGATTTTTACAGAAGTTGATTGTTTGTTTTTAAGTTTGACCATCTGTCACCAACATCAACTAAGTGATATCAAAATGTTTAGCTCAAGTTGTCTGTTGTTTGAATGGTTGTTAGATTACATTTATTGTAATTGGCAGAGACTTAAATATTCAAAATATAGTGTAAAAAAGGTTTAGGCCCGATTTGAAAGATTAGTTAGTATAGTGAGCGATGGTAAAAGTTTCTATTTGTAATAAAATAAGGCTAGTTTATCGAAATTGAAATAAACCGATTTTTCTTATCATTTACCATCTTCTTGAAGAGCCCATTATATGGATAGTATAGTGTGACCCTCGCTAATTTTCAGTTTCATATACAGTCGAGAAGGTTCGAAACCTGACGTCCTCACCTTACACAACCAACACCCTATTTGATTCCCAGTTTCTAGTTTATACCACTTAACTTGTTCATAAAACCACCCTTCTTCTCATAAAACAAATATATAAACTGAAAGACGTATCCTCTACACCCATGACCAATTTCCGAACCTTGCGCTATATATACCATTCAATGCTTGCCAAAAGGGTCTTATATAAACCATATAAGTCCCTGATTTATAAAATAACCTTTCCGCTTAACGAATGTGGATCGTATTGTCACGACCCAAGCATGATAGCGGGTTAGGAAGCAAGTCAGTGTGCAGCTGAGCCCGAAGTCCAACACATCAGGCGGGGAACACCTTTCCTTTGTTAGCGGAAATGACTAAACCAACCACGTGATTAAGATCAGTGGAATCAGCACTGATCCAAGTGATCCAGTACTGAAAACGGTATGAAGGCACGGATATATAAGGACACGTTCATCACCACATAGATAGCATTTCCTTCATAGCTCTTCAGTTGTCAATCTAAGTATTCAGTCTCAGTATATTCTGAATAGCCTCACGGCTTTTGATCATTACTTGCACGGTTGCGATATTGTTCACTCAGAACCTCTGCTACCTTCTTGATAACATTAACCCTCTGACACCTTCTATATACTCACGGGTATTTAGTGTGATCATTACACGTATTCGTAAAGGATTTGTCCATGTAGTTACAAAAAAAAGATGCACATACTACTAGGTGTATTGAATATTGGTTTTGAACCCTATACCCGCAATATAAGATATACAGCCTTTACCTTGAGAATAAATTGTCAAATAGAACCTTTAACAGTAAAACGGACCTCAAATTATCCTTTCAATTAATGCTTTAACGTATCTTACAGTTTAGAGACCCGTAAGGGCGTGAACAGTGTAATCTTGGTTGGGATGTGTTGTGCCGCCATTTTGGTCCCCGATTGACGCCTTTTCGCATCGAGGATTGGACAGCCCTTCAAAATTAAGAGTCTTATAAACCATATATATCTAGGTCGAAGACCCGCAGCGATGGAGAAGATATACTTTAAAACTTAGCTATTCTTTTACCACGGGCCGCAAACCCAAAAAGTGTAGAATAATCGTAAAATAGGGTATACTACCCAGTGGTTAGTGTGCCGCGAAAAGTCTTTTGCGGACAGCCAAAGAAAGGTTTCCAAAATGAAGTCGAAGGCGAAAGCCCTACTAAGCGGTCGCGGCGCAGATATTAATGGTGACGGCTTAAAAATAAATGAATAAATGAATAAATAGAGCAGTTAAGTGCAGGATTTTATAATAAAAGTTTCAAAGGCCTTTAAACGCAAAGACCAGACTTTTTACTTGTACCGTAGTGAAAGTGTAAGGTTGGAAGGCTACGTTAGCACAAGTGGCGAGGGACATAATCGGTACTTGTAAAGGCTATTCTCTGGATGCACCGCTATGAGAGCGGTACGCTAGGCCGAAGATGATCTCCATGACCAAAAAGGGGTCGCCGGAACAGATTCAAGTGGTGGTAAAGCCGATGAGTAATGTTGTGGTGAAATGAAGTGCATGTAAAGTAATAGTATTAAGAGCTGATGGACTTGAATTTTTTTCACGAAAGGTGGGCACTGTTAGGGTTTACATTATAGGCCTCTAACATTTCTTAACATGGTGGTCCGTACACCCATGCTAAGAAAGTTGATGTCAAGTTGAAGATGAAAACAAAACCATTATCGGAATAATTAATTAATAACAATGATAATTGTAATTCATAAGAGCCATAGCAGTAGAGTTAAAAGATGACAAAAAGGGAGCTTGTCGTCCTACTAACCAAACCCTATTAAACTATATTGAACTATTGTTATCATGCACCCACTAGGAAGGGATATCTTGCTCTTAAATACCAAATTCCAATCCCTACAAAATGAGCCTTAAGTAGCAATTTTGAATATATTATTAATCAGACAAGGTGTTCAATGTAAATTTGATTTTTGGTACCGTAAACTTTGAAAGTTTCCCTCTCGATAATTATAAGGAAAAGAAGATCTATTACAATACAATAGTTATTTTTACAAAAAAACATATGAAGTTTTTTTTTTTTAAATTTTTCATAATTACGAATTCTTTAAATTGAAGGCTTGACCGAAACTTTTATCATTAATAAGTGTGGATATTACTATTTATACCTATAGTTAGTAAGAAACCACGCTGCAGAGTGCACCTTTATAGGAGTGCACGGTAACGTATCACTCTACAAGATGCATTCTTGCAAAGTGAATGATAGCGTGCCACTGGCTGGAAGTAGCATTTGCAAAGTGCACGGTAAAATGCCACTGCCTAAAAGGGAGATTAGCAAAGTGCATAGCAGAGTGCCACTGCCAGGATAAGAGGTTTATTACCTCTCACCCATGGCGTGTTCTCTCTGAATTCATCTTCTCTCCTGCTTAACTTATCTTTATTACTTTAATATAAACCAATCTTGACGATTAATCTTTTACTTTTTCACGTTTACGTAAATAAACATAGATCTTACCGATATTAATTAGTAGCCAACTAGGTCAACTATAGATAACTGAGGAAAGAAAAATAAATCGAAGTTAAATACCTATATAAAGATATTATAACGGTGCTAACTATTTTTGTTTTAACACTACGCCTTATAATAACTATGTGGGAGTGTGAAATTACGCGGGAATGTTTTGAAACCCGAAGTGTAGTAAGACTGTAAAATTCGGAATAATTTTAAAAATAACTACTTCAGTACGATATCATCAACTAGTTAGTGCCTTATCTATTAAAAGCCCCTTTACACTATCTGTTAATTCTTTTAAGCGCTTAAAACGCACCCGGACTTTTTTTAAATAAAGTCATATTACGTACTAGGCCATGCAAGCTAAAACCACCCAGTTTCAGAACCCTTCGTTGGGAACCGTCCAACGTAAATATAACATTCAGACCATTTACAAAACCCAAGAATGGTCAAAACGTAATATAAACACCGCTCACGAAATCCAGGAGCGGTTATAACATAGCACCCAAACCATTCGTAACTAATAAAAGCGGCTAAAACTCAATATCCGAACCGCACATTAACACGAACAAAACCTTAAATATATCCCTACCCACATCTTTTTTTTTTCCAACCGGATTACATACACATATACCTCACAACATCCTTTGTTTTTTCTTTCCCTTTTTTTCATTTGCCCCGTCCGTATTCTCTTGTTCGGCTTATAACACCTACTTTTAAACTTGTAACGTTTAAGTTCCTTAGCCACTTAGCTAATATAGCGCTTGTAAAGAGCTAGAAGAACTAATTTAAAACACCTAAATAGCTTGTGATCACGCCCCATTTGTATATGAATTTCGTTATTATCGGCAAGTGTTAGAAGACTTATTTTAATTGCTTTGCTAGACCATATTAACTTTTCATTTGCGTATTTATACGCTTTTTATTTAGTTATTTAAACTAATTTACCTTGATTACTATATTCAGAACGTACCCTAACCCATTAAACTACGCAAACCGACATTTGCATAGCTTTAGCATGTTAGATTTACGTAGGAATCGCCCTTTAAAACGCTTCAATACACTCTGTACTCCCACAATTATAAATCAACTAATAACAGATCTAGTCAAAGCTAACGAATATATAAACTACCTTTTTACATGTAATACGTTATTTTGTAATAGTACATTAAAGTACTTCAATCTTAACTTGTACAATAACAAAATCGACGTATAGGTAGAGGATTCAAACCCATTGACGGCAAATATATGCGTTATCCACATAATTTTCAACTACTATAATTGTGATATTCAAAGGCGTAACTGATTCGACGATTATAGGAAGCATTTTGAGAATTGGACGCCCGAAATATGGCGTACATTCGATGATATAATTTACAAAGTACCACGAAAATAACTACCAAGTAAAGATATTAATACGACCGGTGATAATGATAGCCTTATTACAAAGATATCATTAGCAACGGTCTATTTGAGATCAATGCCAAGGTGGACAGACAATAAAGTAATGGTTATAAAGTTTATAAAAGAATACTAGTTAAAAAAGCGCTAAGATTACTTTTTTAAATTAATGGACCAGAAACGAGCAACGTCTCCGCAAATACAAGAAAAGAAGAGATTAAGAAGGCTAAACGCACGCCGAGAAGTGGAAACGGAACTGGTGGAATCGACGTAAAAGGAGGAAGTGCCGTAAAAATTATCTACAACGCGGGTTGAACATGAACTCTTCCGGAAACATGATTTTAAACAGAAACCACAAAGAAACCACGTTCAGAATGCTGTTACTGACTAAATTAACCACGATAAAAGCGGTCCGAATAAAGAAAACAGCCCGTTTAAAGACAATATTATTGGAGTAAAACGCTAATAGGTAACCTAAGGACCAATACTCGCTAATAGTAACTCTTGCCATAATCTTGCACCATACCATTTCCCTATTGATAAAAGCGACTTAAAAAAAACTTATTGACTTTACCATGCTTAAATATAAGAACGAAAACTATAACGGTAAACTATACGATGTGGTCGACAATAAAATACGTATAATACTAGATACGTATGAAAAGATTAATATAAAACCGTTATGATTCTACGTTATCTTTCCCGGAAAATTATCGATATAAACTAAACAATAATATATATATGAATTTGTATAGGTAAATATATTGACGAAAT
The DNA here is from genome assembly GCA_038502455.1 of Anisogramma anomala. Taxonomy (NCBI): domain Eukaryota; kingdom Fungi; phylum Ascomycota; class Sordariomycetes; order Diaporthales; family Gnomoniaceae; genus Anisogramma; species Anisogramma anomala. The sequence continues at coordinate 11,801,190 of JASMMZ010000009.1, read as the reverse complement.
GTTAAAACTACATGAAATCACACTTCTGTAATTATCATACTAAATACTCGTGAGTAAATAGAAGGTGTCAGGGGGTTTATGTTAGTAGTTAGGTAGCAGAGGTAACAAAGGTGCAATATCAAGAAGATGTTTGTTCGTGCTGTAGGATGATCATTAGCCGTTAGGCTATTCAGATATGTAGACTGAATACTTAGATTGACAACTGAAGAGCTATGAAGGAAATACTATATATGTAGTGTTGACCGTGTCCTTATATCATATGGCCTTCATACCATCTTCAGTACTAGACCGCTGAAGTCGCTGGTCGCTTCCTGCGGTCCAATGTAGTATCAACTGGATCGCTCTCCAGTCTTTGCGGTCCCAGCCCTAACCCTGGGTCCTTACATAAGAGAGATCCCTGGCTTGATGTGTTGGACATCAGGCTTCTGATAGCGCAGCGGACTGCTGGCCTATTCCATGACCTGCAGTTGGTCCTTAGGTTATAACAACTTCGATATAGAAATTAACTATGAACTTCATGATAAGGACTAAACTGACCACCTGGGAATTCGTGAAAAGCCAGCGTAAAAACGTTTATAAAAACCTACAAAAATATTTACTACTTTATTAACGAAGTTCTTACAGTGTTAGGCGGCCCTTAAGTCATAATAAAAGGGTAACAAATTATGTATTTAAATAATGATAAAAGAGTATCAATAAAACCTTAATTTCGACCTTATACTATTTAAACTCAGAAAAAACCTAATGACTTTCTGTAAAAACTATAAAATATTACTAAAAACATTTATACGCTGATAAACGAATTTCGAATCGATATTTATAACCGATCAATCTAAACCTGAAGGTGAAATTGCCAAAATAAACCTCGCCGAAAATATTTACTACGTTTTATATCAAAGGTTTAAAGTGTATTTAAGGTAAAGTGAATACCATAAATAAGACTGCTAAGAAAAGGTATTAAGAAAAAAGCCCTTAAAACAAGGGATAGAGTAAATATTATTAAAGGTGATTTTACGACTCTAACCGAAAATTACAAGGTGAATAATAATACCCGCGAAATAACTTAAGAAGCTTCACAAATTTCTAAAAACGTAATATCGTATACGGTAAGATCAGCTGCTAGTTTACTAACCACTTAATATACAAGTAAATTCGGATTTAATGACAGTTTTCAACCGATAATTAAACAAAACACCAAACGAAAGCCAATTTTATAATATACGTAACTAAAAACCAAGACGAAGAAAATGAACTCACTGCCCACCCCTACAAATGTACTTTGGGAAAAAGTTCCAAAAGTTATAATATTTACAAAATAACCCAGGATATCTAAACCGCTTAACGTATTTTTATAAGCCTAAAAATGCCTCCACCACATATAACATAAGCTTAGACTTCGAAAATAACGTGTTAAACGACTATATAACTTCGTAATTCATGTTTTTAAACAGGTACAGCAATCGATTTTAGGGCATTATACCTAATACCGATGAGGCCGAAATCTTAAAGGCAGGAAAAAGACGATTTGACGCGCTTGCGGCGAAATTTACGAAATTTCAACTCGATCGTATGAAGAATTATTAGAAAGCCCTTTCGATAAATGTAAAGCATCATCGTTTGGGACGTTCATTGTAAATATATAATTCGAATCAGGTAAATTTTCCATACTCAACTTTGAACCGATATTTCTATTTTCGTTAACTAATACATGTAAGCTCGGAATCGAAATCTGGAATACGATTAACCAACTTATCCGCGCTTCGGATAGTGTATCTATACTGTTTGGTTTCAATTCGGTTACTTATAAATTTTCCCTAAAATATATATAATGAACGTATTTACTTAAAGTAACCGAAATTACAGATCTTATACCACTGTTTTGAATACCTAGTTATAGAACGCCCTTTATGGCTTCTCCACGCCGTAAGCTTTACGAATATAGGAAAAAAAGCGTTCGAAAATATCTAAAAGTTCTGCTATAAGTGCCAACTATACTTACGAGTTTTACAATTATTCAAATTACGTATTGAAAACGATATAAACTTTAATTACAGGCTAAATATAAATATAATATACCTTAACGGCCAGCCAATACTATACGCTATTAATGTAACAATATTATTCCATGTCATGAAGTTTACACAAAACGTTTTCGTTACAAATTATTGCGATACTTTAGTTAACTGTTAGTTGATCTTTTACTTAAGAATTTTGAACCAAATCATTCATAACGCCGACACGGATATTAATTCCATTAAATAATGTTCCAAAATCAGGATTTCCGGAAACGAATAAATATAAATACCGGTAAAAGTATTATATGGTATTGGAAAAAATAAAAAGTACTATAAACCGTTTGAAAAGACGCATATGGTTTTATCTAAAAAGCTAAGGAGTATCATATTTTAGGAATTTATCCCATAAATAAATTTCAACGTTGTAAATAATACTTCCAGCCCGAATAGATTAATTCTTACGCTCCTTGTTTTTAATTTTTACGCCAAGATATTTACAAACTTTTTTCATTGTTAATTACGGTATAAAAAACTAATGTTACATCGAAAGCCAAAATAACGTTACGTCGTCTAATATTTACCCAAGAAGTTATAAAAACTTGATACCATCGTTGACCAGGGTGAAAAAAACGAATGTTATAGCAAAAGACATGATAACGTTCAGTTTTTTACGGGTTAAAACCGATGCTTTCAAAAAGATAGCTGCAAGGAACGGCATATACTAAACGGGCATTTTGAATTTATTATAATAATTAATTATATTAATTGATAAAGTGAAGAATAAATAGATCAGCGTTCAAAATATTGATGGATTTGAAGCCGATGATATATTCGTTTACTTTCTTAATAGTATAAATTGTGTTCTTCAAATAAAGGTACGGAAGTAAAAAAAGGAAAAGATAAAGAAAATCAGCTTGGATCTGTAATTTAACTAATGACACAGGTAAAATTACTTTTACGATAACGGATTTAAGCCGCCCCCAAGTTCAATATATTCTCTAAATTGTACTGTCGAACAGTTACTGCTATACGAAAGCGGCCCGCTTATACTAATACTATTAAAAACTCGCCGTCGACGTCGCCTACTTAATTCGAAAAACAAAAAAACGCTTGAATACCTTGGCTGAAATTTCCTATATTACTTAAAAGGAAATAACAGGCCTTAACCTTAATTTTAAACTTCGTCGTAAAAATATTATCATTACTTTGAACGTCTCAATCGAATATTACACCTAAATGGAAATATTTGAATTAATTAAATAAGGCGTTTTTCGCATTGAAAAATTTGACCGAACGATATAAGGCGCCTATTAGATTTTTCCTATACGCCTCGTATATGAAGTTAAAAATAAAATTAAAAAGGTATACGAAAAGACTATTCTATTATAAAGGGGTATAGGATCGACGGTAAAAAGGATATTATAATCTAGTAACCCACTATACAACAGGTAACCCACCGTTTAATTTTCAAGCTCGGAAACTTTGGAGTATCCTTTTCAACTTGTATATTAAGATTTGTAATATTACGCAAATGTACAAATAATCTAAGTTACGGTTTAAACGGTGTATTTAAGTCGATAAGCCTATAAATCTCAGGAAATAACATCCACTAAAAACGATTTTACGTATTATGAAACCGCTTAACGGCCTAGGTAAAGTTAGTATATACTGATATAACATTTTTCAAAGGTATTATAGGAAGCGGTTCAAAATAATCCGTTCGACTTTCGACCTATATCTGTTAATTTTAACGTCCTGTTATAAGGAATTGACAATAATAAGCATATAAACGAATAAAATGTTCACATCATATAACGCATTGTTTTCCATATCCGAAAAGAGAAAGCTTTGAAAGGCCAACTTAAAAGCAAAATCCAAAACTTACCCAATAGAGAACTATGTAATCTACTTTAAAGACGCGATAATCACTTTTCGAAATAACGTTTTAGGCTTTATGTAAAAAGGGTAATGAGATAAAGTTGCTTTTATTGCTTTAGATAATACAAAACGGGCTGACGAATATAAATTCTAAGATGTATATAGCATTTTGGTTATTTTAGTAACATAATAAAAAGAGGCGTTTAACTTTTATGTCGCCACTTAACCTTGAACTACCCCTTCTGATGATATATACAAATATTTTGACACGTGCTTGACATAGTAAATACCTAATCCAAAACGAGGTATACATTTCATACCGTTTAAAATATATTTTTTAATCTGGGTTTTTTATCATCGTTTTTTTCCCAATGACTTTATTTACAGATTATCTTTAAGGTTCCATTCCATTTTCAATAAAGAAATATCAGTTCAGAAGGGATTTACATTGCGTAAAAATATTATTTATTAGAAATCGACCAAGTATAAGAGCGTTACGCGAAGCGTTTAAACTTTGAAAATCTATAATATAATTGAAAACTTCTATTTAGGTATTACTATGGAAATGACAGGCCGAATAATTATTTCAAAGTTTGGTTCAAAACCTATTCTTTTCGTTTTTTACACTAAGTTCTTTTCGCTTTACGACTACCTGGTGAAACTGGGTATTATAAACGAAAAAAGCCTTATAATCGATATTATAGCTTTACGCGAATTGTATAAACGCCATAAAATTAAGGAAATAAAATAAATCGATAGTAAATCAAAACCAACTGACAAGAGAACCAAGGGCTCCCCGAACGAGGTATATAAGGCATTCATATCAACAAATACTCTCTTCGTTAATATTGCTAAAAAGGGTTTACAACCCCACCTAGGCTAACAATCTTCAATTTACCTCTTCTCTTTTTATTTTCTACGTTTACTTCGCTAATAAACTTTATGAAACCGCCTTAAATCCGCTGCTATGCCGCCTTAACGAATTTTTCCTCTGTTTAGTCTACCATTTAGCATCGCTTCTGACATATTATCTTTCTTTATTTCATACACATTAACCCTACTAATCATTTACTCCTTACCCTTAACATTTGTCACTTACGTTACTTTTTTTTTTCTTCAAAAAAAGCAATAGAATTACTGTATGGCGTATATACTACGGCCGAGCACGCCGGCCCGGCCGAAAGGGGAAGCTATTCACTGCTCAAAGAAAATGGAAAGGGTGACGCTGCCGCGTGCTTACCATCCTCCCCACTATCCTCCCTCTTTATGCTAACGCCACCGCCATTACCGCTTTTAATGCCGCTATTAACGCTACTGAAAAGATAGCCCCACACTTTAGGCTGTGTGCCCTTAGATAAAGGCGCCGGGAGGTCTTTACTCTCCTTACGACGACGTGAGATAATGTCGTCGAATTCGCATATGTAGTACATACATAGTCTCCGCTTTTGGGAGGTAATAATGGTAGCTAACTCTTAAGTCCGCCGGGTGGCGTTAACTACTAATTATAATCGGCTTATTTTGGTTATTCGTAATAACAATTACTTCTCAAAGCGCTCAATACTATATTTATATCAAAGAAAGAAATTTTTATTCACGGTTCAAAATAAAATTTAAAGTTATTTCATTTTAAAGTCGGCAAGAGCGTAATAGAGCCTCGGATTATAACTCCCAAACTAGCAGAATAAGGGCGTATTCTCTATTAATTCGCTCGTAATGGCAATGACAGTCCGATCGACTTCCGCTTTTATAGTAATCGCTAACTTACTCGCGGCCGCGGACACAATATACAGCACGTAAAGCGTATTTATTTACGGCCCAGGGTTACTGACCCGGATACGTTATTTCAACTCCTTACGTGTTCAAAAGGCCTTACAATGTACCCTAATGATATAGAACTCGAGGCGGTAAAAGAGGTCCGCCTCAACCGCCTCTTTTAGGGGAATATTAGTATACCGAAACATACGGATAGGAATAACGATACCAACCGCGTCGCAGCTCCGCCAAATTACGTTTATAGCGAAAATAAGGGGTTTCCGCGTGTAATAAAGTCTTTACCCGCGGGGAAAGAGTAAAGTTTATAATCTTGAAAGTTTTCCGCTCCGCCCTCTGTGAGTTAAAGAGAAGGAAAGAGGTAAAGAGGAGAGAAAAAGGGGTGGCAATTTCTCTATCGGCGGCGGTGGCAAGAAACGTGTGGATAAAAGCCGGGATAAAAGCGGTGTTATCAGAAGAGATAAAGCTAGTGTTAGGGGTGATGGTAACGGTAGCGGTAACGCGGCTAGCGACGGCGGCAACCTCGGCGCGCTTACATTTGTGTGTTAACCGACGCCTAAAAGTCATATTTTTACGCGGCATTAATGTAGGGAAGAGGCTCATATATTGGATTTAGTTAAGTAACCTACCTATCAAAGCGGTTCAAAATAGGAAATTAAAATAATAGTTTGGGTTGATATACGTAAATTAACTAATTAGGATTTACGATAACTTTAGATACGCACCTTTAAAAGGAAAGAGAAGATTGGTGCTGAACCGATAACAATATATCTTTTCATCCCAACCCTTAAACATATAATAAAGTAATCAACTTTACGGAATTACACCCCTATAGCACCTACCCAACTTCACCTTTATAGGCAACAATGATAAATGCCAATAAAAATTATATCGCTACCAATTAATTAAACTAACAGAAACTTTACTACAATGACTACCGCGTCTAGAAACTGCTAATTCAAACTTCTACAACTTTTTTCCTCATTACACTATTATTACTAAACCATTAATTCGAACCTTTGAAAATTTTACCGCAAATACACTATTATTTCTAAACTACTAATTCGAGCCTTTACAACTTTTACCGTAACTAAATTGTTACTATAAAGTAACGAATACGAAATGTAAGAAGGAAAAAAAAAGATTACCTGTGTGGATATTGCTATATATCCCTATTGTTAATAAGAAGCCACGTTGCAGAGTACACCTTCATAAACATGCACGGTAACGTATCACTTTGCGGGGTGCATTTCTATAGAGTGCATGATAACGTGTCACTAGATTGAAGTGGCATTTTCAAAGTGCACGATAAAATTTCACCGCCTAAAAAGGAGATTAGCAGAGTGTATAGCAAAGTGCTACTAACCGGATAATAGTTTTATTACCTCTCACCCATGGAATGAACTCTTAGAATGCTTTTTCTATTTTTCTTACCTTATCATTACTACTTCAATATACACCAATCATTATGATTACTCTTCTACTCTTTTACATTCAAGTGAATAAGCAGAGACCTTACCAACAGTAACATCAGCAACGTTAGCAGGGATGGTAATGGGGGATAAAAAACGAGTCAAATGAATAATAACCTGAAAGTCAAAAATCATTCGTCAATAATGAACGTATTGTCAATATCATTACAAAGTGGAATTCTATTTAGAAGAAACATGGTAAATAGGATAATCTTTCAAAACTTGAATATTTCATAAATCCAATTGTATTGAAAAATCTTATTATATCGTTGTAGCTTCTCATATGGTACAGATTAAATATACCGAGAAATTCATAGAATTTATTCGGTTACGAATACTATAAGATTAATTTTTATTTGGTTATTAAATATGAAATCGGCATAAAACTATGGTTTGTTGGGATTATATTCGGAAATGAAGTGGTTATGAAATTCATAGCCGATTTTACCGTATACGATACAACGTTCATATATGTTTATAAGGCTTAGTATAGCTTTTTAAAAATATTTATATAGTTACCATACGTTTCGTATATGACTGTATCATTGTCCCCGCCCCTTATTTTCATGGAATTTTGCCTATAATATTTTTCCTTAGTAATTCTATTATGGGCGGTCGTTTTATTTTTAATATATTTTCAACGTTCGATTTGAAACATAGTAAATAGTTTTGACGAGGTCTACTTTCGTATTTTGGGCGTTAACTTTCGTTTTATCGGTTATAGATGTTAATTCGATACTCTTTTATCGGTATATAAAGGTTTGAAACTATATTTTGAAATTTTTAGGAAGGTTTTTTAAAATTGAATTCCGGCTTAAATAATATAAAATCAAAATCTAGGTTGTCATGGTATAATTTTATCATTATTTAAATGAATAGCTTATTACATTTGCATCTCGATTTAAAGGCTATCTAATATTTTCGAAACTTGGATGATAAGAAACAAAATACATTTCATAGGGCTTTATTAATATTTCCCCGCCAATTTTTCACTCAATTCCAAGTGATGTTAATTGAATCCTTATCATTCAATTCATAACTAATTTTTATAACTAAAAACAATTTGAGGCGACCAAAATATTTTAAAGGTATATTTACGTATATCAAGTCATATATGTACTTCCTTTCATCTTAATTAAAAAGTATATCGCGTAAAATAGTATATACCTAAAATAATTGATTATATAAATTTATATATATATATATATTTGACATAATGTTTATTTCATTATCGATTATATCGTATAATTTACTGTTATGATCTTCGTTTTTATTTTAAGGTGGAAAGAAGTTGGTAAACTTTATATGGTAGTTTCTATTAATAAAAAAGCAATACAATAAAATATCATTGTAAGGGCCGTAAATAATAAATATTGGGTCATATAGTACGTATGAACGATTTACGCCGTTCATCATTTTTAAAACGGGGTGTTTTTTTATTCAGGTTGTTTTTTTGCGTAATTAAGTTAATCATTAACGGTATTCGGGCTATGTTTTTGTTTTGATTTCTATTCAAAATTGAGTTTCGGGTATGATTCTTACTTAACCGTTATTATCAATAATTACGGAAACATATCCTCCTTTTGCGTCGTTTCTTCTAACATCGTCTCTACTTTATAGCGGGAGTTAAGCTTTATTAAATATATTTTATTCATTTATAAATGTTTTTTTCGTTTCCGGTTCGTAATATTTAGTAAGATTTCCTAACATCTTTTTAACTAGTATTCTTTTACAAATTCCACTTTTATTACTTTATCGTTTATTCTTTTGCATATTTATATAAATTAGGCCGCTATTAATGGAGTTTTCATAATACTTTTGTTCTTTCCCCCGGTAATATTAATACCTTTATTTCTTAGTTCTTGTTGTAATATTTTCAAAATCGTATTATTCACTATACACTAGAAATATCGGATACGATTCGTAAAATCCTCTTCAAAATCATCAAATAAGTCGTATGTTTTGATTTCGCCGTTATAATAATTGAAAATTATGTTCATAATAAACGTATTTTCCGTATAAAGGTCCGAATCTTTTGTTAGTACTTTGAATTTACTATCCTACAAATTACGGTTTCAATACTTTAAAATGTTATTACAAAACAACGTGTATATAAGAAGGTATTTTATATATCTATGAACTTTTATTAAATATTTTATTCGTAAAGTTATGAATACGTTTAAATTAGGCAAGTTATGCGTATATTTATAATGTTGAAGCGACGTAAATTATTCGTTTAGCGTAGTAATTAGAATGTTGAAGCGTATAATATGAAAAAAAAAGCATATAAATACGTACAATATAAGGGGAAAAGATTTTTTCGTATTTACTAATACCAATCATGTTAAAATAATGCGTGAATGAAGTAAAATTGTAATTTGAATAAATATTTTCAATCAATTATATCAATAGTTACTAATATTATATTTGTTAATTCATTAGTAAAATTGAAACTTCGTAAATGTTAAACTTAAAATGTATAGTATAATGCGAACGTAGCTCAACGGTTATGTAAATATAATAAAAATGGATATAGGGAGGTGTAAGGTATAATGTGTAATACGGTATTTAAAGCTTGATTCGCGTTTAGTAAGTAGTTTTGATTATCTCATTATGGTTTTTTTATTAGTTATAAGCGGTTTGAGTGATATATTCATAACCGTTTTACGTTTTTATACACCGTGTAAATATTGTATTGGTAACTAGTTTTAATTTTTTGAATCGATTCGGATATTATATTTGAAACGGTTAGATCTTAACAAATGGTTTTGAAATTTGGTTATCTTAGCCTATGAGGCCTAATTCGTAATAAGACGTGTTTTAAAATGTATCCAGGTACATTTGAAACGTTAAAACAAGTTAGCTATTAAAGTAATGGGGCTTTGAATAAATAGGATACCTGTTGGTAAGCCTCTATCATTGAAACATAGTCGATTCGAATTACTGTGGTCGAAGTAACTGGTGTTGCGCTGATATTATTGATTGATGTGTTTCCGTTCTAAGTTTCTCAGATTGCTAGCCGGTCTGTATACTCATTTGTATGGCCAAACGCTTTGACCTGTGCCCCACTTTGAAGTGGGTACCTATTGCACTACACTTATAGTGCAGTGTATTCCAATCCCACAAATTGCAGTCAATTTGCCCCACGTACAATCAATCTTACTGTAAGTAAAGTTGACTTAACTGTACTACGCTTAACTACTATTTCAATACCAACAGCTTTTTGTTTTATGCCTGCACGTTAGCGTGACCTGTCATCAATTGATAACAACCTCTGAAATGGCTCTTTAATCTACAAGCCAAACCCCTGTCAATTCCGATTAATCTGTACTAAAATCAACCTTAATTACAGCCTCTCAGAGCCCTTTTACTCCACCTCTCTGAGATCCCCGTTCCTTAAATCCCGTGTACAGATATTTCGCTACAGACTTGCGCAAGTGAAATCAGGTACGCTACAACTTACGTACCTTTTGCCAGTTGTTTAAACTAGTGTTATCGCCACCTTTTCTATGACGATTTTCTAGTTTGATAGGGCAACCTCGTTTCTCCCCGTTACGTACTAGGCGGTTTCCTTAGCCCTTAATTAGTATGGTTAGCTTATTATTTTTTACATACCTGTTCAAGACGCCATTAGATGTAGCCTCAGTTATATTATCGGTAGGGTTATTATTGCCGTTAATTTCTCGAAACTTATCGATTTCTCCGGATTTGTATTCTTTTATTAACGTTATTAAGTTTATTATTATGCATTTTTTATTAGTCGTGCCTAGGTTTAATAGGTATTCGTATAGGGTTCGGGTGTTAGTGTACCCCACTATAGGAATTAGTAGCAGATATAGCTATTTTATGATAATCTTTAATTTACCGTTAGTTACCATACCGATATTAAAGCCTGCTATCATACGATAAACTTTCAAAGTTAGTATACTTCGGGTTTCGCGTTTACACTTGATAAATACCTAGTATATAATGTTTCTGTAATCATAAATTACCTTTTCAACTTATCCTTATGAATGATTATCATTAAAAAGTTCATTTACAATATATATTTGGAATTATAAACAAAAAACTGTTAGTAAAAATTATCCACTTCGTCTTCATTAAATTTACCGAAATCATATTCATTATTTTTTCTATATAATCCATTTACCCTTTAATCCCTTATTTCATTTGTCAATCTTTTCGGTTTACGAGTCTTATGCCTATACCGTAATAAAAATTTCATACGATATCTTCGATTAGCATAGCGTGGCGATATAGGCCGTACGTGCCTTTTCATTTAGGTATTTTTGTGCTTTTACCTTATTAGCGTTATCAATAATTATTAGGCTCGTGGCTTACCCCTTTCAATATAAGTTAATGTAAATATCTCTATTAGCCTTGATATTATAAATACAAAAGAACGATTGGTTGATGTTGAATTATATATTATTAGGTAACGTTTAATTTAGCTTATACTTTTAAAGGCCTAATATTTTGATAAAACGTTATTCCATAGTCATGAATTTAGAATCGCCGAAAAAAGCGATATCGTCAATTCATATATTTACGATATTGAAGTTTTTACCTTTTGAAAATAATAGGCGAGGGTTAAATATTGAAGTCTTTATACCTAGTTCGTTTTTAAAATTAATTTGATACGTTAAATACCAGTTGTTATTAGCCTCGGCTAATTCGTATAAAGACTTCATATAATGTATCATAGTATCAACCGGAAACTTATCCTTTAATATTTTTAACAACTTCAATAGTACGATCCCTCAAAAATCGGTGGCGAATAACATATAAGTCTACGTAATATCCCGGTTATTAAATGTAAGCCTACCTATTAAGCTAGTGAATAAACTGGAGGTAATGAAGATAATAAAACGTTAGTAAATATTTTAAATTATAGGCGATTAAGTAAGAATTTAGTTTTTACCTTTATTATAGTGCTTTCAGGCGATTAACTATAACCTTTTATACGACCGGTTAATTGTTTTATTCATAACTTCGTAAATTATATTCAACCAAAAAATAGTAATATGTTAGCTTTTAAATTATGTCAACGATATAAATTATATAACCGCATGTAATAAAAATCCGCGAAATTTTATTTAGTTACTTTTTTTAAAGAGCTTTCCTGATATGTCAATAATACCTTGGGTACGTAGCTTAAAGATAAGTTTTCCGTTAGATTTCTCTCTTTAAAACACCTACGTTATAATATATACCTTACCAGGTCTAAAATCCCTATTTTCATCTTTTTTAATATATATCCTCCTTTTAGATGGGTTTTACGCCGTTGACGTTTAGTTAACTTATTAATAGTCGGTTAGAAAAGGTTATATTGGTTAATACGATTGGTTCGAAGGTCATCGATACTAAAATCATATTAAACTTAAAGAGTTTTCGATACGGCTTAACTTATATAATTCGAAAAGTTACAGGGCTATTAAGAATTTCAATTACTACGTTTAAGTTAGTCATATTAAAATTTTTATACGAATTTTTCTATTTAACTTGCTTAAGTTACATAAGTACTTTACTTTAAAGGAGAAGTAGAAGTACATTTATTATTGAAGGTCCGTTTTTGGTATTAAGGGCATTATTAACCTAGTGACGTGTTAATTCTTTTCTTAGTTTCTTTATGACTATATTTTATGCCAAAGTACGCTTTTGGGTATTTAAAAAGGTAACTTTTTAATTATTATACGTAAGTAAGTTTTAAATTCCAATCAAGTTGGTATAAATTCATTAGAGCTCATAGTATTATTAAAACATTATAACTCTATTTAAAACCGTGTTTTGTAATTTGTAAAGCTTATAATTTTTAATACAGTGATATTATGGGCTTTTCGTAAAAAGGCGTATGCCTTTTCGACTTTAATATTATCCTAGTTAATCTTAACGAAAACCTATTGATATTGAATTCCTATTAACGTTATACTAACTTAAGACTTTATCGTGATAGAATTAGTATAGATATCGTAAATTCGTACGTTTAGTAGGCCAAAGTAGGTATTAATTCACCAAGTATGTCATGTCTTTGAGGTTCTTTTCGCCTTAATAGTTTTATGGAATTTAACGCCGTAAGAAACCGTAGCGAAGTTTATAACGTATAATACTAATTTACCATTCAAGTAAAACACGTCTACGAAAAATTCTAAATCAGAGATTCAATTATAATTTACCCTTAACACAAACCTTAAATATTTTTCAAAGTATATTTGATAATAGAGGTAAAAACGATATACTTTCTACATTATTAACAAATTCATATTTTCGTAATTGATTACCTTTTAAACCTTATAAAGCCTATTAGTCACGTGGTGGTTAAACCTACGATATGATTAACTAAGTTCAATTTTCATTAGGTTTAATACTACTACATTTGGTCTTTGAAGATAAAATTAAAAATGCCTTTATTTAATGTTAAATGGAAACTTTTTACCGGCCATAATATTTAGTAACTTATTAGTTGAAATATTTAAGTTAACGCCGAGGTTATATATGTATTAAAGGTAAAAAAGATAAGGGGTATGGGATTTCAAAACGTAAAAAACAATAAGGATAATAATAATTCGCAATATCGTCGATTTTAATAAAGATAACTTGTTTTTAAAGCTAAAGCTGACCCTAGCTTTGCTAGTATTTACGTAATTAAGTTTCGTAGTAATATTAATATCCCTTTACAACGCGATATATTATGACTAACCTCCAGTTAAGTACCGTATTACCCCTATATCTGTTATAATCACTTAAAAGACTTATTTCACGTACCGGTTTTAAATGGTAAAAAGATGAATAAGGTTAGGATTTTTATTGTTATAACGGCGGTAAGGGTTTTTACCTGTAAAATGGTATAAAAAGATGTAGTCGCCTACTTATTATATGGCTTCCAGGTTAATACTGATACTAGTATTTTTATATCATTTGATCACCTTTAGTTTATTTTCCTCTTTTATGTCTTTATTTTCTTCAAACTATATAACCTTCTTAATATAACTGAAATGAAAGTTAAAGAAAACCTAAATATAATATATTACCTACTTTAATTTACGTTCGGCGAGACTGGCACGTATGAATCAACAACCTTGTTTTCCGAAAATATAATATTTCTTAACGTTTAATGTAAATTTACTTAGCATATGTAAAGATTTTTATGAAAAAGGATACCATTTTTTGAAGGTAAAGAACCGGACCTTCCATTAGCCGTAATAATGAGGCCTTCCATGTTGTAGATTAATATAATATAAACTAAAAATATCTTTTTCGTTATTGAATTCCGAAGCTCATAGTTATATATTAGTCGAGCCGGACACTCGAATGGTTACGGTAACTAACAAGGAACGTAATTAGCTAAAAAAAACCTTTATAGGTAGTATTAGAGTATTATAGGGCGTATTCGAACTTTTTATAACCCTTAACTGCCTACCGAACCTGTTAACGTAAGGTGAGTTCGATAGATTTTAAGTTTCTTATTACTTATTGGCAACACATTATTATATTAAGTATTTAATTTAAAACATTTTTTTTACTCTTCGATTTTGTTTAATAATTCAATATGTACGATGACTTGATAATGTTTTAGTTCATATAATATTAGGTAAGGTTAATATCATATTTGAAATAACCACTTATATTAACGTCAATTTCGCGGAAAGAGGTATAATTCGTTTGGTATCGGGGATAGTAATCATTAGTTTAGCCGTTAAAGATGTTGGGAAATAACGGTTAAAATCCTAATAATTTAACTTTTATTTGGCGGTAAATATTCAAGACTAGGCGTAACTTAACGTCAAAAATATTATACACCTTACCGTTATACTTTTTTTTTCCTCTTTCAATTTTAACGAACGTAGTAAATTCTTTATAATTCGTAATTACTATTAAAACATGTTGTATGGGAAAGGTAATGTATTAGTCGTATAAACCTTTTCTATTTTTAGTTAAGGGAAGGATTAAGGTTATCATTAGTACTAGTAGGTAGGAAAATTACCTCTAGCTGACTGTAAATGGAATAAGCTAATAGTTATACCTATAATACGCTCGCGTGTAAAGTTAATCCTTCCTTAATTTGACTATTGAAACTAAACGTATTGAGGAACTTAAAGAAATTAAGCCTTGGAGTTTCTATCGCGAGATACATGGCGATAATGTTTTTGGTATTGATGGTTTCGGCGGGGTTTTTAATTAATTAAATAATTTAAAGCGCCAATCATAATATTTTTAACCGTATAGGTAACCGTTGTTTTACGTATCTTACTGCCGTTAAGAGCGTACTTCGCGTTTTACGAAAAGTTATTAAATTACCAAGTACGTTAATAGGTTTTTTAATATTAATACTTTAAAAAGTTTAACTTACTTAATATTATAGAGGAGATCCTCTAAAGCGTATATGTGGGAGTTAAAGTTTCTCAACAGCTTTACCCTTGCCTCAAGGATCTTGTAAATATTCCTTAAGTTAGGCTAAATCGAAAAAGCTTTTCACCTTTTCCTTTAAAGCCCTATAGGGTATGTAAATCCAACGCCTTTTAACTTTTATCTTTATCTTCACCTTAACGTTACGTTTAATCATCTTTTACATATCTGATATCTAGTGGTTAAAAAATCCGCGAAAGTCTTGAAAATCGAGGGCGCCCAAACCAAACTATTTACCGGTGTTAAACTCGAGAATGTACTGGTTGATCAAATTGATTAGGAAAACTTTATCAAAGGTTTCGTTAAATTTCGTAGTCTAAAGTTATTTGTTGTAAAACTTGATAAACATAGTTTTGACCGATTAAATTACCTCTTTCTTTGTAGGATAAGTAATAACTTTAAACTAAGCGCTGGCGGAAAAAAATTTGACAGGCGTATAAGGAGAAAAAATGGGTGATCTTAGGCGTAAAGACATGGTATTTTAGTGTAAAGTTGCGTAAGAACTTGGCGACTTAGCGAAGGGTCGCGTAACGTGGCTTTTATTTGCCGCGGCTTAGGGTTTTGGGTTAAAGAAACAAATTTAAAGATCGGGATAATGTAAAGATTGAAAAAGGGTAAATTATAAATAAAATTTTGGTAAAGATGGTAAGTTCGGAGGTCATTTTTGGTAGTAAATGTCGAAAGTTATTATTTTGGTATAAGTATTTAGTCATTTTTGTTATAGCAGTAGCACTCATCGTACTATTAAATTAACCGTTTGCTAATTTACCGAACGTTATGACTTTTAAAAGTTAATTTTAACGTTGTTAATATATATTTAATAAAGATTTCTTGGTGTTTTCAATAACGATACCGTCGTTTACTTTTATATTGCCGTTGGACAACTGACGAAATCTAAAAGTCTTCTCTATTTTACAGCCGTTGGAAGACTGGCGTAATACTTACAAAGGCCTTGTTCAAAAATGTTTCCTCTACCCTAACGATAAACGAAAAGCGTAACCATAAAGTAGCCTTTTCCTTTACTTAACTAATCTGTGTTTAACCTAATAAGTACTGATTAGTATTGGTAAGCCTTCATCGTTACAACGTAGTCGATCCGAATCACTATTCTCGAAGTAACTGGTTCTACGCTGATATTATTGATTGATGTGTTTCCGTTTTAAGTTTGGCAAACTACTAGCTGGTTTGCATCATACTAATTTGTATGGCCAAACGCTTTGACATGTGCCCTACTTTGAAATGAGTACCTACTGCACTGCACTTGCAGTGCAGTGTATTCTAATCCCACAAACTGTAGACAATTTGCAGCACGTACAATCAACCTTACTGCAAGTAAAGTTGACTTAACTGTACTACAATTGACTGCTATTCCAACAATACTAAATAGTCAATAATATCGTATCAAAGTAGTCTTTTTGAAAGTTTCTTCGAATTTTGAAATTTTGTTACGATTCAGGTTTCAATGACGTTTTCGTGTTATATAATAATTTATATAAAATTTTCATAAAACGTAGTAGTGAAATATTATTTGTTGAAACTGTTTTAATATATCTTTATAGGTATTTAACTTAGATTTATCTATTTTTCCCTTCGCTATTTATAGTCGATCTCATTGGCTGTTAATTAGTATCGATAAGTTTTTTATTCCAGTAAATATAAATAAAATGTAATTATAAAATCAACACTATAGTAAAAAAAGATATATCGTTTGAAAAGTGGAATTTAGAGAATATACGCCACAGATAGGAGATTATAAAACTTTTATCTGAGTAGTAGCCTTTTTGCTACGTACTTTGAAGTACACTTTTAAGACCGCACCACGCATCATATACTTTACACCTTATAAAAGTGCATCCTAGAGCGTGATACATTATCTTATACCTTACCGAAATGTACCATGTAATGTAGTATATTGTTATTTAGTATATATACTAGCTATAAGAGTATATAGTAATATCTATACACCTAAGATGTTTTTTTTCTATATTTTGTACAAATAGCCTAATAGCAATAGTATATTTATAACGAATTCGCATTGATAGTCGTGTAATAACAGCGTAATTACGGTATAAATTGTAAAGGTCCAAATTAATAACTTTTGTAATAATAGTACAATTATAGTATTTATTACAAAGGTTCGAATTAATAGCTTTTGTAATAATAGTGTAATTACAATATGAAATGTAAAAGTTCGAATTGATAATTTTTGATTGTAATATCAATTATAATAAGAGCTAGATTCATGTGATTGAATGGTAACGATACAATTATTAATGAGTTTTTGATATTTCCGATAGGGCTATAATTACATAGATATTCTAGAAGTAATTAAGTAGGAGTAATTACGCCGTTAGGTATTTTAAATTAATGTCAAACGCAATATTGCTTTCGGTTTAGGTAAAACTTTCTTTTTTCCTCATATAAAAAACGCATATCTAAAGCTTATAAAAGTTTTCATTATAACATAGTTCCACTTTTCTTTCAATTAAATAATCTATTCCGTTTCTATAATTAGGTGATTTAACTATGTCTGATATATTCTCTTCAATTTTCCTTAAATAGAGCGTAAGAATAGGTTGATAAAGCGTCGTTTAGAGTGTAAATGCCGCCGCGTCGCCGCTGCCACCGTTATCATCGCTAATACTATTACTATTATTAATAATCTGTCTTCGTCGGGTATTCTTTTTTTATAATCGCCATCCCCCCGGTTTCGATTTTCCTTATAGTCGCCGCCTTTCTCCTGACTTCGTTATCTCCCACCGTCGTTTGCGCTAAACTTATTACCCCCCCCCCCCTTTCCTTTTTTCTCTTCCCCTTTTCCCCCTCAATTTTAAGGGAAAAAACGGGAGGATTTTAAGATTATAAACCTTACTTTTTACCTGAAGGTAAGGATGTCCGTTCTTGTACAAACACTCCGATGCTGTAAAAGTAACCTGTCGAAATTTTATCGCAATTTGTATTTTCTAAATCCATCCGTTTATATACCTATAAAAAAGGTTAGATAAAGAGTATAAGTGGACCTAATTCTTGGCCTCGAAATTCGTAACTTTAAGGTACGTCGTAAGGGCTTATTAATACGTAAGGCGTTAAAACGACGTATCCAGATTCGTAGTTTCCGGTCGTCAATAGATACGCCTTACGTACCGTATGTTGCGTTTACGGCCGCGGGTAAATTTATTAGCGATTGTTTCGCAAACGGAGGTTATTTAGCACATTATTATCGTTATAAACGGATTAGTAACAAATACGCTCCCGTTTCGTTAGTTTGAAAGCCGTAATCTGATGGTATATTAGGTGTTCGCAGGGTTTATAGTAAGGTTAAGCTGATATTCAAAATTTTCTTTTTGAAAAAAGTAATAATCGAGGAGTTTGTAAAAACGACGGTATTTATAAATTACCAAAATTGATCAATGATCATTAATCTTAAACGTTAACTAATAGAATAAAAAGTCGGAGGTTGTTATTCCTGATTGAGAATGAGGCTTACGTATATATTATATAGGCGAGTTCGACAACGTTATTTCTCGTCTTATTAAAAGGATATAAAAAAAAAACGCGACTTTACCTAAAAGTATACGGCCTAATGTACATAGGTACATTTTCGTTACCGCCGACAACGTCGATAACGGCAATGATTGTGACGTTAATATAGCGGAAATGGACGATAGGAAAATAGTAAAGACGCAATCGTGTCGCCTTTTCTTTTTCATTTTCATGATGATTCACTGCCTTTTATAACCGAGTCGACACGCCCGGTTATAATATAATACTTTATATAATAATATTATTTATTTTGACCAAAGAAATCGAAGTAAAAATAACAAATAAAATGATAAACCGTTTAAAACATATAAAATAAAGAAAATATTAAAAACGGTACAAGATCGTAAATTTGAATAGAAAATGGTAAACAGTAAAATATTCAATAAACTCGAAGTACGTAAAAATAAACGAATAGTATATCGAAAAAGATAAAAAATATTATATTAAAATGAAGGAAAATTCGAAAGGTCGATGTAGGTATATGTCGGAAACCGTAATGTAATATAAAAAGTAACGTGAATGATATGCATAGAATAGTTTTAAATTAGTAAAAGCAATATAATAAATCATTAGGGTTGTAACCCAATTTAAATAACTTTTAAAAGCATTATATTTTTCTATATAAGCTTTTTTGGTATTTAGTTTACGATAATTTTATTTGTTACGTTAGTTGGGTTAAGCATTCCATTGATTTACCTTGTTTTCTCTATTTTCCGGTGTTTATAAAACTTATTTAAAGGTATGATATTAATTATTGAACGTTTTTCGTTTATAATATTAAGCATAACAAAGTATTCATAAAACGAAAAAGCACGAGTATATATAAAGAGAAGGATAGAGCGTAAATTGAAGTTAAAAATAATTTTTCGGACCGTTATATCTATTCTAATTCCTATATCGAAACTTTTAACTATATTATAGATTTCCGGGCTAAAACTAATTTTATAGCCTGTTTACATTTGGTAAAGCTTTAATAGATAATATTTTTACGAAACGCAAGGTCGTTTTATATGGGGGTTTCGTTTCGAGGATGAAGAAGTTTTTTCAAATTATAATCGTTGTTATTAACGAAAAAGCCGTTAATGATATTAAATAACTTTATAATACGTATATTTCACTACATACATTACAAAAAGCGTTTTAAATCATGTATTCATTATATAAAGCGTGTATTAAAAGCCTTATTTATATGGTTAATTAATGTAGTTTGGTACTAAGTAAATACCGAAAAGTTAAATACCGTTGCCCGTTATATTACTAAAGTAACCTAAGGGTTACGAACTTATGAGAATTTATATTTATCGGAACGTTCTAGATCATTTAAAACAATGAAGGTTACTTTATTTAAATACTATTTTTACGTAAGTTTTCAAACGCCGTTCAAAAAGTAAGGGTGGCATTATTAAAGTTAATTATATAATCTTCCTTTAAGTACATCTTTTGTTCTACATTTAGGCTGGATTTTAAAAGTGTTATTTTTTTAAAATACGGGAAACAACGCGTTATATAAACTTAGTATATCGTCCGTTAATACACACGTTAATATAAAACTTTTAAACTAGGTTCTTAAAACTAATAGGTGCATGTTAATAGTTAAGTTGGTTACCTCAAGCTGGTTTTTTTCATACTTTTGATAAATGTTATGCTAGTACATATTAACTTGAACTAAGTTGTTAAGAGGTTTTGAATACAAAAAATTGTTTTGGGTAAGAAATTGGTTTTGAAATTGATAAATATATCGGCGTTAATATGACTTTTAAACTGCTTTTTAAATTAGATATATATTTAGGAAATTCTGCTAATTTGAAAATATTGGTCATAAAATATATTACAAAAGGCTGTGAATATTAAAATGAAACAATAGTTAACGTGTTATATGGTATGCAATTCAATTACCATGTCTTTTATACCGTCGTTATTAGAACCTTTTATATTTAGATAGGTTATTTCTTAAGGTTTTCCGATTTATCCTCAACCTTATAAAGGTGGCGGGTAGGGAATTCTTTTTGGATATCGTAAATCTTTAAATAGAATCGTTTAAAGCAAAATACTCTTTTGTCGATTGAGATAAAGACTTTTATTTAGACATATTATTCGAATGGGTTATTTAAAGTAGTAAAAATAATATCTTAACGAAATCTTAGGATAAATTCACGATTTTCC
Source organism: Anisogramma anomala (assembly GCA_038502455.1). NCBI lineage: Eukaryota > Fungi > Ascomycota > Sordariomycetes > Diaporthales > Gnomoniaceae > Anisogramma > Anisogramma anomala. Next base: position 11,779,946 of record JASMMZ010000009.1, on the reverse strand, counting down.
ATCTTTTTCTAAGTTTTGAAAGAGCTTGTAGTAAAGGTCCCGAAGCGAATTTCAGTCTTCGAGTTCAAAAAGCGGTTTCGAAAACGATGTAATGGTAAGGTTGATATAGACGGGCCGTTTTCGTTTAGTCGAAACGGGTTGGAAATATAATTCGGGGGGTAGATAAAAATTGGAAGCGGTTTGGATTCGTCGGTTTAAAAGGTATCACGTTAGTGATTTTAGTCTAATTAAAATTTAAAGACGCAGTTTTCAATTTGGTTAACATTTTGGTATTATAATTTAACTAAAAAACCCCGTACAGGTTAGTATATTAACGGATATATTATAGCCCCTAAAACTACTTATTTTGAATAGTTAATATATCCGTTCTTCCTTTAACCAGGGTGATGAATTATTATAATAAGTTTATAGGGTTAGTTTTATATAAGTTATTCTTCGTGGTCAAGGCTTTTTAATAGTCGTTTTTAACTGGTAAAAAACGTAATACTATTATCATTTTCTTTATATTATTCGATTTTTACACCTTAATTAACGATAATCTAAAGTCTGTTCAAATGTTGAAATAAATATTTAACAAAGAGTATAAAAATTATCTTATTGAAACAAAAAGTATTATTAACGGCGTTAACCGTTATTTATAGGATTGATTCCTTGAAAATGATACTCTTTAGCTTATTAAATATTATTGTATGTACGTTTTAAATGGGTTCATAATACAGTTAACACTTACTGATACCTTATACTACTTCTATTGGTATTTTTTTTTACATTTGTTTCCGGCGATCCTAGTTTTAGTATGCCTCTTCGTAAAGTTGAAAACCGTGTAAACGTTGTATGTAGTTTAGTCCGAAGTAATTAAATGATCGTTTGATTGATAGTTAACTAAAGTATCCTAATAATCTATAACGAAATCATTTATTATGAACCAAGCAGCTTGAAATGATATTATCGCATGGGCAATATAAAATACTAGTAAACTATTTAAATATATAATATTCATAATCGCTTTTTGATTAAAATTAACATTGTTTCAAACACGGAACTAAAATCGTCGTACGGATTATATCAATAGCTAATCTTTATCGTAAAACCTTTCAATAACTTTAAATATATCTTTTCATATATCCATTTATCTTACTATAGAAAACAATCGTAAAAAGCGTTTTATAACCGGGTATCCAAATCGACGGTATAATATTCGTAATTTTGGTTGCGTTAAATAAAGAATTTCAATTATAGCGATTTTTTTTAAAAAAAAAAACCCTATAAGTTGCGAAATTTTAGCCGAAGCGATATGAATACGTTATCCGAGGCGCGGATAAATTCATTAGTCGCATTTCGAACCTCAATTTGAGTTTATTCATATTTATCCATAAAAGTAATGATAAAGTTTTGAAATACATTACGTGAAACTTAACCGGTTCAAATCACGTATATATCATAACCGTTTTAAGACACGATGTTTCGCTTCTATTAAAAAAACCATAGGGTGGTTTTTATTCTGTTAAATTGAAATTTGGGAAGTTTTATTATAGACGTGTCCAATTGTCGTTTCATAGCCGTAAGAATTTCTGCCGCGCCGGTACCGGGTAAAATACCCCGAAATTTGTTATCGTTTTTGTTTAAAAGCGTATATTCCAAAATTATATACTCTTTTCAAATTTAGTTTACGTAATTGGGTGTATAATATATATTAAAAAGCGTTTTATAGACTTGTGAAAATACGTTCGGCCGTCTTATCGTTTAAGGTTGTAAAATAGATATTATTTCATTTAGAGTCGCACTTTCCAAATGTATATTCGTAAAGGGAGACTTTCAATAAATTATATTTACCTCATCATTCGGCCACATATATAGTAAAATTAACTTCCATTTGAATTTTAAATTCATAATCGGTTCAGAAATTTGATTTTTTTTTCGAATTTAACTGTAAATAAGGTGATTAGAAATTTAATAGCCGATACTACCATATACGATATAATGCTTTTGTAAGTTTGTTAAGTTCCGCATATCATTTTGTAAACATTAATATAATTACGATACGTTTCGCCTATTTCGGTACGATCGTATCCGATTTTTATTATCAAAGATTTCTACCTAGTACATTTTCCCCGAATAACTATACTTTAAGCTTTCGTTTTGTTTTTGGAATACTTTAAATCTTCGATTTGAAATGTAATAAATGGTTTCAGTAAGGTGTACTTGAGTAATTTGGCCTTCGCGTTTCGTTTCATCGACTACAAATGCTAATTCAAATCTTGTTTATCGGTAAAAGGATATTTTAGACAATATTTTAAAGTGGGTTTGAAAGGTTTACAAAATAAATTCCGGTTTAAATAATATAGGGTCGAAATTTAAGTTTTCACGGTATAACTTTATTATAATTTAAATAAATAGTTTCGTATCTTTATGTTCCAATTTAAAGGCTACTTGACACTTTTGATATTTTGCTAATAAGGTCATTCATACATCCTATAGGTTTTTATGATTATTTGTTGATAAGCTTTTATTGAATCTCAGGTCGTACCAGTTTTATTCTTATTGTTAGGTTTATAGTAAATTTTATATCAAAATATACTTTTAGGCGATGATAACACTGATAAATATATTTACTCATATAAGAATATAATTACACTCCTTTTAACCTGATCTAAATAATATACCAAATAAAATTGTAGAAAATTAAAACGATTCGTTATTTGGTCTTTTATGTATATTTAATATAATATGTATTTTATTATCGAGTATATTATAGGGTTTATCGCTATTTCTTTATTCCAAAGTCTAGCTAATTGGTCAACTTTATAAAGTCGCTTTAATTGATAAGAAAGAGATACGGTGAAATATTATGGTAGGGCTCGTAATGAATAGGTATTAGGTTATAAGGTACGTATTAGTATTTTACGTCGCTTATCATTTTTCAAAACTGGGTGTTTTCTTTCTTCGTGCCGTTTTTTTTTAATAGTTAATCTGAATATGAACGGTATTCGAGGTGTAATTTTGTTTTCTTCTTTTTTAAAAATGACTTTTTAGATAGGATTCATATTTTACCTTCGTTGTAAATAATTGTTATGGAGCTTCCTCTTTTTTCGTCGATTCTTTCATCTCTGTCTTCACTTCTCGGCGGGCGTTCAGCCTTATCAAACGCCTTTTCTTTATTTATAAAACCTCTCTTTGTTTCCTGTTCTTCATTTTAACTAGGCGTTCCTAACATTTTTTTAACCTATATCCTTTTATAAATTTACTTTGATTTTTTTATCGTTTAATGTTTTTGTATATATATAAATCAAACCGTTATTAGTAAGGTTTTCAAAATACGGCTATTATTTTCACCGGTCGTATTAATACCCTCATTTTGTAATTGTTTTCGTCATATTTTTAATATCATATTTTATATTATACACTATATAACTGGCGTCTAATCTGCAAAATACTTTTCAAAATCGTTGCAGAAGTCGTATCCTTCAATTTCGCCCCTACAATGATTAACAATTATATTGATAATATACGTATTTTTCGTAGAAAATTCCAATTCCTTTATTAGTACCTTCATTTTAATATCCTATAAATTAAGGTCACAATACCTTGAAACATTATTAAGAAACGACGAATCTATAAAAACGTACTTCATATATTTATTAACTTCTACAAAATCCATTACTTCGAAATTCATAATTACGTTGAAAGAAGGTCATTGATCCGTATATTCATAATACTTAAACGGCGTAAATTGTTGGTTTCGCGCGATGGTTGGAATTTGTAGGCGTGAAATATATAAAGACAGGCGTACAAATACGTAAAATGTAAAGCAAATGACGTTCTTTATATTTTCCAATACGAATAATTTTTAAAGAATACGTAGATAAAGTACAACTATAACATAATTAAACGTTTAAAATAAGTTTTATCAACGCTTACTAATATGTTATTAACCAAGTAATCAGGAAAGTTTAAAAGTGGTAAATAATAAATTTATAATACATAGTATAAGGCTAACGTAAGAAAGCAGTTGGGGTAAACGTAATAAAAAATGGGGAGGTATAAGTTATAATGTTTAACTTGGTATATAAGGTTTAATTTGCGTCTGAAAAACGGTTCGGATTATTGTATTGTATCGCTTTTGGTAATTATAAGCGGTTTAGGTATTATATTCGTAATCATTTCTCAGTTTTATAAACGATATGAATCTTGTATTAATAACCGGTTTCCAATTTCGCAAGCGGTTTGAATATTGTATTTAAATCGAGTAGGTCCTAACGAAGGGTTTCGAAAGTTAGTAGTCTTAGTTTATAAGGAATAATAAATAATAGGACGTCTTCAAAAAGATTTCTAGGTACATTCAAAACGCTAAAACAAGTAAACGGTTAAAGTAACGAGGTTTTTAATAAATACGATATTAATTAGTTAACAATATCTTATTAAAGTAGTCTTCTTTAAATTCACTCCGAATTTGATAATATTATTACGTTTCGGGTCTTAACGCAGTTTTTGCGAAATTTCACATTTCAGTATAATTATATAAGGCGTAATGGTTCAATGCAAATAATTAGAACCGTTACAACATCCTGCTTAACGTATTTAACTTCGATTTGTCTCTTCTTTACTTAGCTATCTATAATGGACTTAATTAGCTACTGATCAGTGTCGATAAGATTTATATTCACGTAACTATAAATAAAAAGTAATCGTAAGATTGATATTGTGATCATGATATATAGATCGGTCAAAAAGTGGCATTTAGAAAGGATACACTACGGATGGGAGGTTATAAATCTTTCATCTAGGAAGTGGCTCTTTTGCCACGCACTCTGAAATACCCCTTTGAGACCGCGCCACGCATGATGCACTTTGCACTTTGCAAGAGTGGATTCTGCAGCGTGATACGTTATCGTATACTCTGCAGAAATGTACCTTGCAATATAGTGTATTACCACTTGATATGTATACTAGATGCAGGGGGATATAGTAATATCCACAAGAAAAGTTGTCAAAATATAGTACGGAATACATAAATATATAAATTATAACATAGTTGTTGGAATGAAATTACATTCAGTGAAGTAGATGAACTTTCATTACAGTAAAATTAACTATACTGAACTACAAGTTGAGTGTATTGCTTTGTAGGGACTTACTGCATTGAGTGTAAGTTGAGTGCAGTTTGCTGCACTTCACTCTAGGGAACGGGCCAAACAGTTGACCATACAAATTATAGTGCAGACCAGCTAGTGGTCTGCCAAACCCAGAACAATACATCCATCATCTGACCACGCAATACCACTATTACTTCGACCAATCGAATCGACGACGTTAAAACGTCTAAAGCTCTACCTACACTAATTAGTGCTTATTAACTTAAGCACAGATTAGCCAAATGAAAAAAGAAGCTACTTTCCGGTTACGCTCTACAGCTACGCCAGCTAGGGTAAAGGAAAAATTCTTACGAAAAGCCTTTATTAGTACTATATCAGTCTCACAATAGAAAAAAAAAAAAAAAAAAAAAAAAAACAGAGAAGACTTTTGGGTTATGTTAGTCTCATAACGGCAATCTTCAAGATAGCGATGGTATCGTCATTAAAAACACCAAGTTATATTTACCAAATCCTTCTTAAAGAAAAACGTTGACGTTAACTGTCAGAAGTTTCAAAGTTCGGCAAGTAGGCAAATGACTGAGTCAATACAACTACGGGCGCTACTATTGGAAAAAAAACGACTAAGTTCCCACACTGAACTACCACAAATTTCAACTTTCGCCCTCTACTTCTAAACAACATTTCCCCTTACCTTCTACATCAAACATTTTCCTTACTTTACTCTTTTTACTCCCCATACCACTTCAATTATCAAATTCGCTACCCTAAGTAAATATAACAAAAATCGTCAAATCGCGCAAAAAAAAGCCACGTCACGCAACCCAACGCCAAGTCACTAAATTCCCACGCGACTTTACACCAAATCACCAAATCCTACATAGGCCAAAACCTTAAGATATCTACCGCAAACTCTCAGTTTAATACCATCGCCGACCTTGAAAAGAAGAAAATAATCAAAACTCTCGGAACTTCTCGTACCAAATTTTATGACGAAAACCTTTAGGCTTTAAATATCGATAAAATTTCAACGAAAAAATACCTCACTAACTTTATCGTCTATTACATCGTCGAGAACAGCAATACTAAGGACCCTAATTATACCTTTAGCAACTTCTATAACATTTTCAAGGATGAAACCACTAACATGTGGATTTCAATTTAAAAGGGAGGTAAGTTAAAGGTGAAAGTAAAACTAAAAAGGCAAGGAATATATGTATTACCACAGGGTACTACAAAGTTAACATAAGAACCTTTTGATCTAGCTCAGCTTTAAAAACGCCTTTAAAACCCACACCATAAGGAAAAGAGTATTAAGGAACCTTACTACCCTCATATGCGATCCAGGAGACCTCTGCTTTACCCCCAGATAATTTAGGCCTTTTTATGCGCAGATGATAAACATATTAACCTACTCGATAGCTTAGCACCTTCACGTAACAACGCGAAGTACACTCTTAGCGGCGGCAGAGCACGTAAAACAAAGGCCGCCCACGCGGATAGAGGTATTGACGCCGGCGTTCTACACCAGTCAATTGAACAAAATCGTCAATCTTTTCAAAATCTTTAAGTAACCATCAACCCCCAGCAATTCAATCGACAAGCCCCTCAAAACTCTTCCCACTTCAGATTTGCCTATACACGAGAACCCACCACAAGTCCTACCACAGGACTTTATACCTCAGGCTACACTACTGGTAATTACCCTTAACACGGTGCCTTGGAAGCCCTAAAAACTCAACTGTTATGAAATACTAATTAAGACTGAAATAACTATCGCGACCTTTCTCCAAGACCTATTCAAATAGTCAACATTAACTACTAACTCTTGAAGATTTTGCCAACATCTAGAACCATAAATAAAAGTATAATAAAAATCCCTATAACCTTTTCAACACCAAAATAATGATCTTTCTAAACATCTACAAACGAATAAAGGTCACTCCTTTTGGTTTTCACTCACTGTTTCCCTAGATCCTCACAAGGCATACCAAAAACTACTATTTAACGTTTCCAACTTAAACAAACACTTTTCATAAAGTCTAAAATAACATAAAAGGCTACTTAAAATATGACGTCCAACTTATACAATACCATACAAATTAAGCTACCACGAAATAGGCAACAATAATGTCTATAAAAAAACCAGATAGATATACTTATTCATATAATTATCAAGTTAATACTATGTTAGAAAGAAATAGGAAAAGCCCACGCTGGCGAAACCACACTTCGCGAGCAGGTACGGGCAACAATCACAGGCTTTAACGAGTTCAAATACACTTTACATCGCTCAAATGCTACCTACAAAGGCTTTTTTAACCAGTGATGATCCTCGCTTGCTATCGTGATAACACGTAAACCAAACAAGCTTAATATATACTCCAAATCCGGCAACTTCCTTAACGTATATAAAAAAAACCTTACGGTAATTAATTGCGTCAACCACAAATACAGGCACCCATAACGCCTAAGGTTTGACCCACCGGCCACAAAATCAAGGCAACAGCTACGCTAACGCCAATAATATTAAGATTTAAATAGAACTATTAACCATAAACACTATTATCGTAATAATAACAAAATATATTACATTTATAGAAAATTAAGCTACTAGTCAACTCGGCACCCCCCTACTAAACGCAACAATAAAAAGGCAGTTTACCACACCTAATACCCCTCTACTTCTTGACATGACTACTTGAATAAAATCGCAAATTTCTAAGTTAACGAGCAAATTGACGTCGCCAATGCTCCCAAACAAATTGAATAAAAAAAATACTACCCTCTGCGTAACTTAATATTTAGCCGATCATACCTTCCTATACCGTCTAAGTGGTAGAAACCTTTACCTTTACTCTAACCAAGCTCCAGACCCCTTACATACCTTTAACCTCCGCAATTGTTACGCGGACTGCACGTTTCAAGATATCAATCCAAATACAAGAGCAGCAAGGTACTTAACAAGAGTCTATTTGTAATATATAATACTAAGGAAGGAAAGTACTACAGCTACTGAGATTAATCGTCACTATACTAACAAAGCTAAAGTTAGCTTTGGTCTAAGTTAACATCTATTTTTGCTAGAGACAACGGTAATTTATACTATTGTAAAAGCTATTAAGTTCCACATCCTTAAATATCCTCCCCTTTTTCCTCCTTATCCTGAACATAGAGATACTTGACGTTAATATCGACGTTAACGCAAACTAAATGTTTAAAAACGGCTAAAGTTTTTTTATTCGACCGTAAGTAGGGATAGCTATAGTTTAATTTTTAAGGAATGAAAGCATTAGTGTTACACTTAACGAAGCCAAAGATACGTCAACTACATTAGCTCTTTAACCACCAAGCCGTTAATAAACTATATAAAGTCCTACAGTCCAAAAAGTATAAATATGTGTAATACTTTACCCTAAAATCCATTGAAAAACTCTACCACTACTATAGAGGTATATCTAAGCACCCCGAAAATTCAAATGTACATTAGAAGATGACAAAGACTTTAATTGCGAAATTTGTATCAATGTATTTTACTTAAACAACAAGCCTATCCTTTACGTTATTAACTCCGCAACCTCTTTTCACGGAGTTAAGTTTTTAAAGTCCCTTTCGGCAAAGGATATATAGGAAACACTAAGGATATGATAAACTAACACGTAGCTAGTTCCAACTAACATCGTCGTCTAAGATACCGGTACCAACTATACGACGGCGAAGATTTAAAAGAATACCATGATAATGAGTATTTAATGTAAACAGGTACTTGTAAAAACCCACCCAAATATTAGAAAGGTCGATAAGGTATATACCCTACTTTGTCGTACGTATAATATCCTTACGCTGAATATTAGAAGCTTTACAGATCCGGAGGCACGTTTACAAATAGCAGTAAAAGGCTTTAACAACATTAAAAGCCTTAACGGTTTGCTACCATCGTTATTGAAATTTAAAACGTATTTACGCCTGATAAGTAAATCTCCGCCTTCGACAAATACTGAGAAACATATTGAGACCTATAGAAAAGCTTAAAGAAATCTATGAAGAGAATCGATCCGCCGCCAAATTAATAAGGCCCTTAATACTAGAAACTACTAACAGTCCTATATTCTTCCGAATTACTTAAGTCAAACCTTGTTTTATGGTTATTACCAATGAAAACCCTTAAATTAAGCGACTGAGCCAACATAAACCTCCTTTACTCATTATCAACAAACCGAAAAAACGTTGCTGGTGTAAACAACCTCTGGAAAAAGAACCGTTGAAAAGTAGGAATATATACGGGGCCGTATCTACGATACTACTTAAGTAAGCAGGGGAAAAAGGATTACTAAGACCTAACACTAAAACTTCGAATACAAAAGATTATTAAACCCTTCGGATATCTTTGAAAGAAAACAATAAGGTCGAAATTAATAGCCTATTAACTCGGGGGGTTGTATAATTTGTACTAAAACCCAATTTTAACCTCTAAGACCTAAACATTGCGATCTTTAACCTCTAAGACCTAAACATTACGATCTTCGAGTCTAAAATTATTTACGAGTTTAAAGGTAAAATTATAGGGCGGTTGTACGAAAAATAAAATTTAATCTCTCCAAGATACAGTAATAAAGGCAAAGCCTAAATCCCTACATAGTCGCCAAGGATATATAAGATAAGATAGCGTTTAATAGTCGCTTGGGTAATAAGGTCACTAGTTAAAACTAAAGGTTAGTTGACACTTCATAGCCGTAATATAACGCAAACAAAAATTCAATCAACAACGTATTTACAGCGAATCGTACTACTAAAACTATCACGGGAACTCTATGCCATTTACCTTTTAGACACGGTAATACGATATATTAGGCCACTATATGGATTAGCTAAAACAAACGTTTATAAGTTCTCAACATATCAGTTGAACATTTCATCCTGGTTAACGATAAAGTTTTAAACATATAACCCGTACTTACTAGTGACGTAAAAAAAGAACTTCGGCGTAATAGGCATACAAACTAACTATATCTTCTTTGTCGGAACGGCTGACTTTATAACACTGAAATAACAAGCGATCGAGGACTCCAAATTATGGAATTGCAAGCCGGTAACAACGTTAACGGAAAAAATTCAACTTAACTTTAATGGATCGTAAATCTGCATACTTATTATTAATACCGGCCTTAACTTCCCCCAAAAAGATCAAGGCGTTGGTTTGGCTACAATTAACAAACCTAACGAGGCTAGGACTCAACGTTATTAAAAATAATATGCTTGAGGCAACTATATTAGTACCTTATACCAACAGAAAACCTTTTACGATCTATTCATCAAGTCACAAGTACAAGAGTCAACGAATTGGGACTTGAAACCGCTAAACAAAAGTCTCGAATAACAAATGCGAAACCTGGACCACCAAATTAATATAATCCTAATCGATCTTTCAAAGGCTAAGCTAATAATCTTTACGGACGGGTTCTTTATGATCAATACCAACTTATCTTTACAAATAGGCTTCTTAATTACTCTCGTTAACGAAACAAGCGAGAAAACCAGTTTAGTATTATCGGCTGCCTAATCCACTGAACCTCTGTTAAGTACAAAAGAATTATACGGAACGTACTACCCTCGGAGTTTTACGGTATAATAAAGGGCTTTAACGTAGGAATAACACTGTAAAACACCCTTAATATTGTTACCAGGAAGCTGAAAATTCCTTCTATCCCGATAGTAACCTGTACCGACTAGAGGAGATTTTTCGAATACCTTTCAAAACTCGGAACCACCAATCAAAAACGTCTATTAATCGATATAATAACACTCTGTAAAACCTACGAAAGGAGGGAGATTAAAAAGTTCCGATAAATCTACGGCAAAGATTATCCCACAAATATCATAACGAAGGCGGTGCCAAACAAGGCCCTGGAAAAGTGTGTGGACAGCAACAAGCTAACCATACGCATTGAGGGATACGATAATAGGCCGCTCGAAATTCCCAAATCACGTGACGGCCGACAGGGATGTGCTGGAAAACTGAAACACTGCTAGTGGATTAATAATAGTAACTTGTATGAGTGGCACAGTTGAAATAAAGTCTTAGAAAAGGCCTGTAGCAAAAAAAACTTTTCACAGGAGTTGAACTCGAACCTCAAGTCAACGGAACAATTAAGATCAAATGGGGTCAGTTTGAATGAAAATAGGTACAATTTCATATAGAAGTCAATTCGAATTGATAAGAGTTTGGCGAGTTAACGAAAAGTCCATTCAACGGTGACCGAAAAGATTAGTCGGCTACACTAACGTACACATACAAACGAAAAAGCCGCCAGTATTGAAATAATATTATATACAGTACAGTAGGTTAACTTTACTTACAGTAAAGGTAACTATACTAAACTACAAGTTAAGTATATTACTTTGTAGAGACTTACTGCATTGGGTATAAGTCGAGTTCAGTACGCTACACTTCACTCTAAGGCACGGGCAAGTAGTTGGCCATACAAATTACAGTGTAGACCGGCTAGCGGTCTTCCAAACCTAGAACAATACATCCACCATCTGACTATGCAATACCACTGTTACTTCGACCAATAGAATCGACAACGTTGCAACCTCTAAAGCCCTACCAACAATAGTTTCATTTTTCTGTACAATAATAAAATTTTGGCGTCCCATAATGATCTATTGAAAAAACAACCAGAATAAATATGATGATGATATTTTTAATTAGGTTCTATGAAAGGTTTGATAATTTAACTAAAAATGTACCAAGGTTTCATTACACCAAATAAAAATTCCTCATAAAAAGAATTTTATTCCTCCTCATTAAATTAATCTTTTGACCCTTTCCTAGTTCTACCAAAGGTATATGAACGATAACAGAAAAGCCAAGAGTCAAAGTTAACTTAACATTGAGTTGGTCATAACCATATCCTTCAACTTAAACATAAAACCCATTATAAAGAATTATTTACTAGATTCTGATCCTTTTATTTACTATTAAGTTGACTTAAATTATAGCCGCTTAAAATAATAGAGCCATACGTAATAATTCAATTTTACAGCGATAATTCGTTTCCGCATATTTCACCAAATCATTCAATGGAACATTCAAATATCTCATACTCCCTAAGGGTATATAGTGGGGAAAAAACTTGAGAGTAAATACGTCTTCAGTAACTATTTATCCAATACGATAATAGATAGGTTTATAGCATTGTTTGAGAGTTCAAAAGTCAATAGTATACCTAATACATTTCACAACTCAATTTAACGTACGATAAACGCCTTTTGATCTCTTACATAAGAAGATAATTTTCTTAACACTGAATATAAAATCGTATTTCACTTTCTAGTCATTCAAGCGCGACGTTCGGTTCTGAAACCGGTAATTATTTCTAAAACGCCATAAAACGTCTCGATGAACCCCTCTTTGTCTGAGCTGTCTTATTAGAAACTTGATCTCCATCTAAAGATTTTGAAAAGCTTATAAAAATCATGAATGTGTTTAAAATTATATTTTTCTTAATCTGTAATGAAACTATCAGAAATCTTAGAAGATTTTTTTTTCTAACTTTAAATTTTTAGAAATAAAACTAATGTGTTATATCCCAATATCAACGAACTTTTTCAAAAGCTCTAACAATAAAGAAACAATTTTTAAACACTTCAATGATTGTGTAGTCTCTAGTCATTGTAACAACTATTTCCTCGGTTAACAGGTTCACCTAAAAAGTCTCTAACTTTAATATTGAGGCATCAAAATTTCGAATGGATGATTAAATTGTTAATAAACTCGGGGTGGTGAAAAGAATTATAGAAGGTTAGAGTAATAAAACCATTATGAAATTTAACTGATATTCGATATATCTTTATTTCTATATATTCAATTAAATTACGCTTTATTCAAATTCAAAAAAACGGTGTTGATTTATATTTCAAGTTATTAGAAATTCTTTCATAGTTATACACATGGTAAAACAGACTTAACTTAGCTTTCACCATATTTTGGAATTCAAGTTTATCGATTTCAATATTATATAGTAGTATAAAAGAGTAATGGATATTAAACAAAACTTTCAGTTTAGTTTTAAAGGCTTGAAGTTAAAAGTAGGTCTTGGTAGGCGGTATTACCTGCTTTTAATACGAGCTATATTTGTTCATTTTGGTTAATTAACGTTGAAAGTATATATTTTCACATTGAAAATGAATACCTTCACTTTGAAACTTACTATTGGAATAGGTGGAAATTTTAGTTGCTTAGTAATAATTTTAAGTTTTTTATATAATTTGATACCTATGTCAAAGTCTATTATTATGCCGTGAACCCCTAAAGCTAATACGCTTCATATATTCCTTTTACATTTATGAAGAGTCTAATAAATTAGGTTGCAAATAATTTTGAACTAATTCTTTTACCTATTTTTGTTAACGAAAGATATCAAGAAGCCTATCTATAATGATAAGTCAGTGTTATTTTCAAAGGATCCGTCCGTAAAGATTATTAATCTAGCTCTCGACAAGTCAATGAAGACTTTATTGATCCCTCGGTTGAAGTTTCGCATTTTAAAAATAAACCTTGCATTTAGCCGGTTAAAATGGTTACTTATGAGATCTTATCCCTATACCGTAATAGATAAGTTTTAAGAGTCTTCCAATCAACATAATATAGCAATATAGCTATTATGGGCACGTTATTTTAGGTACTGTTAAGTATTAATTGCGTTGATTTTGTCAATTGTAATTGAACTATCATCTTAATCTTTTCAGCAAAAGCTTAGTCCGATATTAACTTTAAGTATTCGGATTAATAATAAGTCTAATTCAAGTTTTCTTTTTAGTTAAAGTTATAACCAGCTTACAATTTCAAAATGTAAAGTCCTTAATCTCCTCTTGTTTCGATGCCATGAAGTCAGCCATACCAAAGCAAAGTGAATCATTAGTTTACAAACATATTGAGCCGAAGTTTTTCTCCTATGTTACCAGTAAATATAGGTTGTATATTGAAAGATTTATGCCTAGCGTAACATCAAATGCGGTTAATAAGTTAGAAACTAATAAATACTTGCTTTAACTAGTTTTCATAATAGCTTAATACATTATATTACCGTTCCCGACAGGTAGATAATAAGAAATTCCTATTATAATGAGAATAACATAATCGTTTATAAATTGGTTGTTATCTACATGGATATTTTCGTTATATTTCTGTTATTAAGTTTAGCTTTACCTTCTTATGGCTAACGAACTTATTTTTGGGGTAACCACTAGGTGTTGATTAATCTTTCAAATCGTTCAAGTCTATGTAGAAATCAAATCTTGGGCTTTATGAACGTATATTTTAATTATTAAGTGTAACTCTTCATACAGTCGGTGCGTGGTCTTACCTTTAACCTCGTAGATAATCCTCGCCTTCAAGATCGTAATATTTAGGTTTTAAAAGTTAAAATCTGTTTTCGACACGAATTATATAACTCCTTGAATTAGTAAGCTGTTAATCTCAACCTTATCGCTTCTCCCAAAAGGTTTGCCAAAAGTCTCAATAATACCTTATATCTGAAGTTTTAATACCAAGTCTTTGTTATCATTCTCTTTTCTACTTACTTAAGTAATATTGCAAACACGGTTTGGTGTATATTCCTTCTCTTTAATATTTTTTTTCTTTCAGAGGTTGTTCAAACTGACGTCGTTTTACTTGTTTGTCGATAACAGGTAAAGGAGGTTCGTTTGTATTAGCTCAGTATTTTATCTTAAAGGTATTTACCGTTAGTTACTCCGATATAGCGCTCAATCTGGGTTATATGGAAAGTAATAGAGCCGTTAATAGTTTTAATAATTATATTAAATGATGCGATACTTAGAGTTTTAAATAATCCTTCATATTTGTACGGCGTTATTCTCACAAGGAATTTATTTTAGAACGTCAAAGCAAATACATCGATAATCGTTGGGGAGTTTCTAATGTTGAAAGAGTCGTTAACTTAACGGAGTGCCCATTCTTTCCATATTTTTTCTAGTACTTTGCTGTAGGCTACAACTCTCTTTCATGTACTTACCATTAGTAGTGATTTATTAGTCAGACTTGTGTTCGCTTTAAAGACTAGTAGCGTTGGCACTAGGCTGTTAGGGTTTATAGTATTTTTCAGGCCGTTGAGTTCCATCTAAAAACGTGTCTCTAGATCTGTAAAGCTTCTGATCTCTAGCGTAAAGATATTATACATTCGGCTAAGTGGTGCGTATGTCTTTTTAATCTTTTTAATACTTTAGTAGGCCTTTACAAGCACCTCTTTACATGAAGACCCTATTATTTTGGCATTTTCCTGAAATTCCATCGCCGCAAAGTTAATACCGGTATTGTCAACGACGAAGTTAGTTGGGCCCAAATACGTGTTAATTTACAATATCCTTAACGATACCCACATATTCTCAACGATTACCACACAAAATTAGCCGATAAGGACTTACAAAACTTTGTCCTGTAAAAAGGTTTACGAAGTTAACGATATAGAAAGTAAATTTGTTACCTAAGTAAAATATATTGATAAAAGCCTCGTAATTCAAGTCATTTTCGGCTTTTTATATAAACTTGAATTTTCGAGTGGTAGAAGTATCTCTTGAGAAGAAATCACAAAATCTTTCAATAACTATCAACACAAAGTATTCTACATTTTTATACTTTACGAACTTTAGGACTTCATACGACTTGTTAACTACTAAGCAATTGAAACGACGGTGGGGTAAACTTTTATTTAACTCCGTTAGGTATAAAACCATTACTTTTAGGCCTTAAAAATAAAACTATAAGTACCCCTATTTAAAGGCGAGTGAAAACCTCTAGCTATTTTAACTAGCTCGTTGGGATTAACGTGAATATTAACGCTGAAGGTCTTTATACACTCCAATAAAAACAGTAAAGGATTAAGGAACATAAAAATGAAAATTTTATTAATTTTACAATAGTTGACAATACCGTTATCTTTAATAACGACGATGATTCGCCTAATATGAAACAAAATTTAGCCTTGCCAACATTGTAATAATTAATTTTAGTAGCTTTGGTGCCTTCACTCCGTAATACTACGTATTACAAATAGCCTTATATTAAGTACCTTATCACCTTTATATAATAAATAATACTTTAAAACATATAACCTACGTAATGATAGCGAAAGTTAAAGTTGAATAAGGGGTTAATGGTTTAGTTAAAGTAAAGGAAAAAGTTTTTAACGATTACATGAGAGATAGAGTCGTATCTAGCTAATTATTAAACCGTGCCGGATATTATATATTTATGTCACCTAATTTATTTAGGGGTATTGTCGCCGTAAATTGCCTCATTACTTTTAAAGTATACGATTTAATTGAGGTAATTTAATTCAAAAGTAATAGGGTATTATATATCATACATGACGTTTTTATTATTATGTTCGGTGGGGGATAATGAGTTGACTAATAGCTAAACTTACCACAAATCCAAAATATTTACTACTATTACAATGATAGTTTTTACTGTTAACAAGTCCGCTTAAATATTAACCTTATAGGTGCCAACATAGCTGTTACCTCAAGTCTATGGCTGATAGGCCACACCTTAGGCGTTAAGGCTGCACATAATCGTATTTGCGGTCGACGTACTTAACCACTATAAAGCCTTCTTCATCTATGTCAAGTAAATTACCGGTTTAGGGGTATATATTAAGCGAATTCAGTATACGCGCCATCACAATTGTATATTAAGAGCGTTAATAGCTAAAAAAAACCTTCATACGTAGTATTAAGAAGTTTTAAAGCGTATTTAAACTCTTGACCGCCCGTAACAATTACCTGTATCTACTCGCTAAATGTTGTTTTGCCAACGTAAACTGTGTCTGTTATATATTAGTATAGCATCAACTTACTACGAATTTAATCTAGTATTTTTACTAGTATTTCCTCCTCTTCTTTCGCTGTTATCATAGTTTACTTCGTAGTACCACAATCCATATAGTATTAGTCAAGGTAAATATCTTATTTGAATTGGCTTCTTATATTATTGTCAACTTCGCGAAAGGTAGTTAAACGGGTTAGGAAAGTTTCGTAATAGTTCCTAGTGTGCCCTATGATAAATTGAGAAAATAGTAAGTAAAACCTAAAAGAGGAAACCTCTATTTATTTAAAGATGTTCCAAAAGAGTATTATTCTCGTATTGATAAGATCGCAAGGCTTTTCCATATACGTTTCTATGTCGTTTTAAATCGTATTGAAATCCGTAAAAATCTTTTTATTAATATTAATTATATTAACAGGTTTGAAGGGAAGGTTGCGATAATAGTTCTAATATTCGTTAGTATTCCCTTATAATTGAAGCTTTTGAGCCTCCGAGTCTTAGTATTACAGGTAATCACTCGCTGTCCAACCTAAAGGGTAAAGTCTTATAGTAAAAAATGTGGTATGACTGCGCAAATAGGTAAACCTTTAATAAAAGGTTTTTAAAGAGTTTATGAATTGTAATTACAGGACTAAGGTTGAATAAAGGCTTCGAAGTTTCAAAGGACAAAACGATCATAATTAACGGATTAATAGAAGGTGCTAACGTTAATTTCTCTTACCGTATTGGTAGCCATCGCTTTATGTGCCTTACCATCTCTAAAAGCATACTTCGCGCCATTACTTAAGGGTATTAAGCTTCCGAATAAATTAATGAATTTTTAATAATTGATAATTCAAGGGTCTTAACTTAACTAGGGGTTTTCTAGGTCCCTTGAAACGTGTATAAGGGTGTCATGGTTTCTAAAACCCCTTTTAGAACATGGGTTTTACATGGATTTCTTAAGTTAAATTAATTCGGAAAGAGTTTCTACTAGCTTATTAAAGCTTTCCTTCAATACTAAGATCCCTTATAGTTTAAATTATCTTTTTAGTTAGGACTTAACGGTTTGATAAAACATTTTTGAAATGTTCATTATCTAATAGGTCAAAAAACTTACGATATTTTCGAAAGGTACCAGTAAAATCATCACAGTTGTTATATATAGCGTTATAATATATGATAAAGTTAATGAGATACTTTTTCATCATGTTCTCGTCGATATTTGAACGCTAAAGGTTTATATCGTAATATTTGAAAAAGATAGATCCGAGGTCTTCGATCGTTTTTAATGGGTTTTAGCAAAGTGTTATGTTAAGGTTTTGTATAACGTAGGATTTCGAGGGTAAGAGACTTGGTGTTTTGGCGTAAAGTCGTGTGAAAACTTGGCGAATTTGTGTTAGATCGCGTGACATGGCCTTTTTGATGCGACTTGATAATTCTCTGGGTTTTTGCTTAAGGCAAAGATCTTATAGATTGAATCGACATAAAGGAGGTAAAAATATTAAAGTGAAGGTAAAGGTTTTATGTGAAAGGGAAGATCTAAAGTCGTTAGTATAGGTAAAGATCGAAGGTTATTTATTGTTTTAGCCGTGAGACCTAGTTGTTTTTACAGTAGTAATACCTGTAATAATACTAAATAAGCCGTCTGCGAACTTTCCGAACTTTAAAACTTTAAATAGTTAAATTAGCGTCTTTAAAAAGGATAATTGATGTTGCTTTTAGTGTTTTTTAATAGTAATACCGTTGTTATTTTTTAGTTGCCGTAAAAACCGCAGTAATTTAGAAGTCTTTTTTACTTACTGCTGTAAAAACCGCCGCAGTTTGTTAAGACCTTTCACAAGGATCCATCCTCTACTTTAGCCGCCGTTATTAATGTAGAGCGTAACCGGAAAGTAGCCTTTTCTTCTACTTAGCCAATCTTTGCTTAATTCAAAAAGCACTGATTAATATTGGTAAGGCTTTAGACATTACAATGTTGTAAATTCGATTGGTTGAAGTAATAGTAGTATTACATAATGAAGTAGTGGATGTATTATTATAGGTTTGGCAGACCGCTAGCAGATCTGCAGAGTAATTTGTATGGCTAATTGCTTGGCTCGAGCTCTAGTATAAAGTAAGCGCATATTGTACTTGATCTGAAGCCAATACAGTAGGCATATACAAAACATACACTCATCTTTCATTTAGTATAGTCAAATTTACTGTAAGTAAAGTTGACTTACTGCGCTGCAATTACTAATATTCCAACATTAAGTTACAAACACCAGCTATACTTTAATAAAGGTTCCATGAATAAATTTTTCACCTCAAATTTTATCAAAAACCCGAATATAATTCATTTCAATATGTCCAAAGAATACAAATATTTATAATGTGGAGGTATTATAAATCAAAATAATTGAAATTAAAAAGGACTTATAGCCGCTAGTAAGGAATGTGTAAAATGGGTAATAAAGTAAAGTTTATATCCTTTTCGCTGCAGCTAAATTGAATGGTTTTATATATAACTTATTGATGAAAACAAATCTCTATTATTATTGTTGGCGCGTTATTAGTATTGATTTTACTATATAGTATCATGAATTTAATAGATTTTTTAAATATGGTGTATGCAATAGTATTGTTGGTATTTACTTTTACGGTTTCAGTTGGAATACTACTACTAACAGTATAGTAGGTCAACTTTACTGTAAGTAAAGTTGACTATAATAACTGCAAGCAAAGTGTATTGTTTATGTGGACCTATTGTATTGGGTGTAAGTCGAGTGCAGTACGCTGCACTTTACCTTAAGTCAAGAACCAAGCAATTGACCATGAAAATTACTGTGTAAACCGGGTAACGGTTTGCCAAACCTAGAACAATACATGCACTACTTGACTAATATAATCCTACTGTTACTTCGACTACGATTCGAATCGAAAACGTTGTAAAGATTTTAGGCCCTACCAACATTAATTAGTGTTTATTGGATTAAGCACAAATTACCTAAGTTAAGAAAGAAGCTACTTCCTGATTCTTACGTTTTATGTTATCGTTAGGGTAAAGGAAAAATTATTATGAAAGGCCTTGATAACTGTATTATTTTCCCCAGCAGTACTTAAGGAAAACCTTTATGATGCGCTAATTTTTACGTTAGACTAGAGATAACAACGGTATCGTTATGAGAAATATCGAAAAATCTTTATTAAACTTTTGTTCAAAAACGTTAAGATTAATTATTAAAGATTGTGAAGTTCGGTAACTTGGCAGACAATTAAATTAATACTATTACGGGTACTACTACCAAAAGAAAAACGATCAAGTTCCCACGTTCAACAAATTTTGACCTTTGCTCTCCATTAAGAACAAACAACCTTTAACTTTACTCCTTACATCAAACATTTACTCCTACTTAACTATTTTCACTTCCCTTATATCAATTCAATCGCTAGGATCGCTGTCTTCAGCGGAAATACTAAAAATCGCTAAGTCGCGCCGAGGAAACCACGTTGCGCGACTTTACGAAAATTCGCCAAGTTCACACGCAAAGTTACGCCAAAACACCAAGTCCCTACGCCCCAAATCACCTAATCCCTCGTCCACTAAGGTATATATTGTACTACACCTTACAATAGCACCGATTGAAAAGATTTAAAAATGAATTGACATTTTAATATCTCTTTTTAAAAAGTTATACGACGAAAAAATCTAAGGGAAAAACTTTAGCGAAAAATGAACCGAAAAACACTTCATCAACTTGATAGGTTACTATAAAATTAAAAATAATAAAACTAACGACCTTAACCATGCCTTGAATAACTTCAGTAAACTTTTTAACGATTAAACTATTAATATAAGGACTTTAATCTAAAAAAGTGTTAATATAAACATCGGAATAGAATTCGAACGATAAAAAGTATATGTGTCAACACAAAGAAATACAAAATTAAAATAAAAACTTTTCTACTTAACCTAGCTTTAAAAATACCCTCAGGATCTATACCTTAAGGAAAAGGGTAGGAAGAAACCTTACTGCCCTTACACGCGATTTAGGAGACCTTCCCTTTACCCTTCACTAAATTAATATTGGTAGGGCCTTAGTTCATTGCAACGTTGTAGATTCTAATCGTGGTCAAAGTAACAGTGGTATTGTATTGGTCAGGTGGTGGATGTATTTTTTTAGATTTGGCAGATCTCCAGCCAGTCTGCACAGTAATTTGTATGACCAATTACTTGGCCCGTACCCTAAAGTAAAGTGCAGGGTACTATACTCGACTTATACCCAATGCGGTAAGTCTACACAAAGTAATACACTCAACTTTCCGTTTAGTATAGTTAACATTACTATAAGTAAATTTAACCTACTGCACTGTATGTAATACTATTTCAATACTAGCGGCTTTTTAATTTGTACGCGTACGCTAGTGTAGCTGACCAATCTTTCCCGGTTACTACTTAATTATCTTTTCATCAACTAGCCAGACCCCTGTCAATTCCAGTTAAATTCCATACTGAATTACACCCAATTGTATAGAAGTTAACCACATTTAACCT
Organism: Anisogramma anomala; assembly: GCA_038502455.1. Classification (NCBI taxonomy): domain Eukaryota; kingdom Fungi; phylum Ascomycota; class Sordariomycetes; order Diaporthales; family Gnomoniaceae; genus Anisogramma; species Anisogramma anomala. The sequence goes on along the minus strand of JASMMZ010000009.1, from coordinate 11,758,492 downwards.
TAATTACTCCGTTGTTCTGAGGTCCAAGTTTATTAACATATATAAAAAGTTCTTCTGCCATAGCTCTTTGCAAGCCTCCACTTCAGCCGTGTTTATCAAACAGATCTGTATTATTAAGTACTTGGTAGTCTTTTAGTTTGCAGAAAAATCCTGGTTAGTAGCACGTGACTTGGTCTTGCTAGGAGGCTTATTAACGTAGCCCTCGATACGTATGCTTAGTTTATTGCTGTCTACAAACCTTTCCAAGACATTATTTGGCATTGCCTTCGTTATAGCTTTTGTAGGATTGGCTTTGCAGTCAATTTATCGGAATGATTTAATTTCCCTCTCTTCGTGACTTTATGGAGTGCCATTAATTCGATTATCAGGCGTTTTTCACTAATAGTTCCGAGCTTCGAAAGGTATTCGAAAAGGCTTCTTAAGACGATATATATTACCACCAGAATAGGAAAAAACTTTAACTATCTAGCAATTGGGTCAAGAGTTTTCCTCAGTGTTATATCTAAGTTAAAGCCCGTTATTATACAGTAGACCTCCTGTTACAACCCAAGCATGATGGTAGGTTAGGAAGCAAGCTAGCATACAGCTGAGCCACTTAGAACCTGAACTCCAACACATCAGGCGGAGAACATCTCTCCTTTGTTTTCAGGGAAATGACTAAGTCAATTACGTGATTAGGATCAGTGGAATCAGTACTAATCCAAGTGATCCAGGTTCAGCGGACTCAAAACTAATCCAAGGGATCCAGTACTGAAGACGACATAAAGGCCCAGATATATAAGGACACGATCATCACCACATAGATAGTATATTCTGAATAGCCTCACGGCTTTTGATCATTACTTGCACGGTTGCGATATTGTTCACTCAGCACCTCTGCTACTTTCTTGATAACATAAACCCTCTAACATCTTCTAATACTCACTGGTATTTAGTGTGATCATTACACCTCCGAATATAATACGTTTCGTGTAATTCTCCTACATTGGACGGAGGTTTAGTGGATTAGGTGTCCGATGATACTAAATTGATCTTACCGTCTTTTTTTATTAACGACAGTTATTAGGAAGCATATTTGTAAAAATAAGTCGGTGTTATTTATAAAAAATCCATTTGTAAAGATTATCAACTTGTTTTTCGACAGGTTGATTAGGACTATATTAATCCCGCGGTCCAGGTTTTCTATCTGCTCATCAAACCTTTTATTTAACCAGTTAAAGTCTTTATCTTTCGGATCCTGTTCTTATACCGCGAAAAAAAGGTCATAAAAGGCCTCCTGTACACATAAGGTAATAATATAGCCATCTTGAGTACGTTATTTAAAGGATCACTCAACTTTAGACATATTATTTATATTAATTGTAGTTAAAACAATTCCCTTACCCTTTTAGCGAAAGCTAAGGCCGGAATTAATACCAAAAAAACTAATTAACTATTCATTAAAGTTAAGTTGGCTACCCTTCGTTAACGTCATAACCGGCTTATAATTTCAAAACTTAAAGTCTTAATCGTCTACTATTCCAATACCACGAACCGAGCCATTCCAAAGAAAAGGGTATCGTTAGTTTACATTCCCACCACGTTGAAGTTCTTCTTCTACATTACCAATAGGAACGGGTCGTACTTTAAAAACTTTATCGCCAAATATAATTTAAAGTGCGACTGGTAAGTTAGGAAGCAATTAACGCCTCATTTAGCTAGTTCGTAGAATGACTTAATATATCGTATTACCGTCTTCAAAGGATAAATAACACGTTTTTCCTATGGTAGTTTAAATAGTACGATCCGTTGTAAGTCTGTTAATAATTGCATATAGAATTACATTATATTGCAACTATTAAGCGTAAACTTGCCTTTACCTTTAATTAACAATTTTTTTGTTAAAACGACCACTAAATGCTAAATAATCTTTTAAATCGTTGGAGACTACGCAAAAATATGGTTTTTTCCTTTATCGCCATATTCTTAATCGATTGAACGTGACTTTTAGTACGGTCGCCCCGTAATGTTACTATTAACCTCTTAAATAATCCTCTGTTCACATATCGTATTTTTTTAGGTTTTAAAGGTTAAAATCGGTTTTTGATACGAATTGTACAATCTTTTAAGTTAGTCGACCGTTAATTTCGACCTTATCGCTTTCTTCAAAGGGTTTTCCAGAGGTTTTCATAATCCTTTACGCTTGGATCTTTACTGCCAAGTCTTCGTTATCCTTCTTTTACCTACTTACCTAAGTATTGTAAATGAGGCCCGGTATATATTCCTCCCCTTTAACATTCTTTTTATTCTGGGGTCGTCCGCGCTGGCAGCGTTTTATTGGCTTGTCGATAACAGGTGGATGAGGTTTGTGTTAACTTGGTTGTTTATTTTGAAGGTGTTTATGGCTAGTAACCATAATGTAAGGCTTAACCTAAGTTATTATGAAAGATATAAAACCGTTTAAAGTTCTAATAACTACTTCAAAGTTGGCAATACTTAATATCTTGTATGTGTCTTTCCATTTACACGGATTTCGCTACACTAGTACTTCGCTTTGTAATGGAAAAGAAAATACGTCGATTATTATAAGGCTATTCCTGATGTTAAGGGTAACATCTATCTGGCGGCGTGCCGATTTTTTTTGCAATTCTCTTAAAACTTTGCTGTAGGCCGTAATACGTTTTTAAGTACTTGTTGATGGAGAATATTTACTTTTCGAGCGTAGGTACGCTTTAAAAACCAACAACTTCGGCACAAAGTTTTCAAGTCCCATAGTGTAGTTTAGTCCTTTTACCGCTGTTTCTAATAGTACCTCTAGATTCGTAAACTTTTAGTTTTTAACGTAAGAATATTATATATTTGACGAAGTAAGGCGTATTCCCTTTGAGCCTTTGAAATACTTTATTAGGTTTTTATATGTATTTGTTTACATTAAATACGTATTATTTTAACATTTTTTTCGAACTCCAGCGTCATAAAGTTAATACTAGTATTGTGGACGACGACGTCAAGTTAACCTAACTATATATCAATTTACAGTATACACCGCGTTTATTTATGTGTTCTTTGCCAAAAATGATTTTAGGAACTTGACTTCGTAGAAGGAGGTTATTGATTTAACGATGTAAAAAAGAGTCTTATTATCTAAGTAAAATACGTCAATCAAAATTTCGTAATTAAAATACTTATCGTTTTTAAGTATAAACTTAAATCCTCAGGGGGGTTAGGTATACTTTTAATAGTGGTAAGTCATTCTTTTAATTGCTTTTAGGGAAATTTATTCCATATTTTTATGCTTTGCAGACTTTAGAACTTTGATGTAACCTTTTAACTATTAGGTAATTAAAGAGTTGGTCAAGTTAACGTTTCTCTGATTTCGTTAGTTTTTATTCTCTTACTTTCAGGCCTAAAAGATAAAACTATAAGTACCCCTACTTAAAAACTAGTAAAAGTAAAAAATATTTGCCTTTTTTAAATAGTTCGTCTACGTTAATGTCAACATCGATACTAAGAGTCTTCATATCTTTCAAATAAAAAAGGAAAATGGTACGGGACTTGAGAATAAGAAATATAATTAGTTTTATAATAGTTTAAATTACCATTATCGCTAGAAAAGATAGGTATTCGCTTAGTGTTAAGCTAACTTTAGCTTTACTCGTATCGTAACTATTAATCTTAATAGTTATAATACTTTTTCTCTAGAATGCAACGTACTGCAAATAACATTCTTTTAAGTACATTGCTACTTTTATGTCTGGCATAATACCTTAAAATTTATAGTCTGCATAACAATTGCGAAGGTTAAAAGTATAGAAGGGATTAAGGGCTTAATTAGGTCAAAAGTAAGGGTTTTCACCACTCAAACGGTGTAGAAAAGCGTGGTCGGCTAGTTACTAGGCTGCGCCAAAAGCAGTATTTTTTTTTATCATTTAATTTTCATAATGGTATTTTTGCCGTTAATTGGCTCTTCGTCCTCGAAATCTGCTATTTAATTCAATAGTCCTGCTTAAAAGAGGTAGGGTACTGTATGTAATATATTACCTTTTTATTATGTCGCTCGGCGGGGGGGAATTGAGTTTACCAATATTCAGACTTACTATAAATCCCATATCTCTTGCCACTATCCCGATGATAATGTTTGCGATTAATAGGTCCGCCTAAATCTTGGGCGTATTAGCGTTAACGTGGCTGCTGCCTCAAGTTTGTGGCCGGTAGGCCAGATATTAGGCGTTAAAGGCGCCCGTAGCCGTATTTTAGGTCGACGTAATTAACCACGGTAAAGTCTTTTTTATCCACATTAGGGAAGTTTCTGGTTTAGGGGTATATATTAAGCAAGTTTTGTATACGCGTTATTTCAGTGGCAAACAAGGAACGCAATTGGTTAAAAAAAGCTTTCGTAAGTAGCATTTAGGCGTTATAAGTGGTATTTAAACTCGCTAACGCTCGTAACTTCTGCCCGTACCTATTTACGAAGTGTGGCTTCGTTAACGTACGCTTTCTCCATTTCTTTTTGGAATAATATCAACTTGACAATCATCTATTTAAGCATTTTTATCGGTGTTTTCTCCTCTTTCTTTTTAGCTATTATTGTTTCACACCTCTTAGTAGCCCAATTTGTATAATATTGCTTAAAAAAGACGTCGTATTCGAAGTGGCCCTTTATACTCTCGTAAATTTCGCGGAATGTAGTAGTTTGGGTAAGGAATGCCAGGTAGTAATTCCCAGCGTGCCTTGTAAGAATTTCGGGAAACAAGAGGTAAAAACCTAAAAGAGGAACTTCTATACATTTGAAAATGTTTAAAAAGGGTATTCTCTTGGTTTCGATGAGGGTATAAGGTTTCCCATTATACTTCTCTACGTCGTTCCAAATTTTAACGAAGTTCGTAGGCAACTTATAATGAATATTAACTATTTTAATAGGTTTTTAGTGTAAGTTGCGATAATTATCCCACTTTTAATTAGTGATTCCTGGTAGTTTATACCTTAAAGCATCCGAGGTATGATGTTAAGGGTAATTGCCAGTCGCTTAGACTAGAGGATTAAGTCGTGTAGTAAGACTTGTAGTGGGCATTCGCATATAAACAAACTTTAATGGAAAAGGTTTTTGAGGGGTCTGATAATTGAATTACTAAGGAGAGATAGGTAATTCAAGGTTTTAAAAATCTTGACGATCTAACTTAATTAAGTAAAATAAAATTCTGACGTTAATACTTTTAACCGTGTTGGCGGCAATTATTTCACGCGTTCTACCACCATTAAGGGCGTATTCCGCTCTATTATGTAGGAGTGTTAGACTGCCAAGCAAATTAATAGTTTTTTTATCGCCGGCGTGTCAAAAGGCTTAAATTAGTTCAGAGTAAAAGGGTAGTCCCCTAAATCGTATATAGGATCGTTAAGGTTTCTTGATACCTTTTTCTCTTAGGCTATAGATTTTAAAAGAGTTTTTTAAGCTGTGCTAGGTCGAAAAAGGCTTATGCCAGCTTTATAGTACCTTATATCAACGTCAATCTCTCGTTCCTTCAATTAGGATTTAAGCCTCAACTTAACACTTTTTAAAATTGATTTTTACATATCAATGGTCCAGTCGTTAAAAAAGTCATGACATTTGTGGAAAACAAGATTAGGATTTTGGTTGTTATTATACTTAACGATAAAGTATCTAATAAAGTTGGTGAATTTTTTTCCGTTAAGTTTTTATCGACATCCAATGCCAAAAAGTCTTCGTCGTAGTACTTAATAAAGTCGGTTCCCAGGGCTCCGACGGCCTATTTCCTTACGGGGTCGGTAATGGCTTAAAGTGGGCGCTTATGGTAAACATCTTGACGTTCTGACTTGTGTAAGACATAGTGGGCGTATATTGCGAGGGATCTGGTAATGTTAAACGTAGGGACTCGGTGTTTTTGACGTAAAGTCGCCTGAAACCTTGGCAATTCAACGTAAAGTCGCGTGACGTAGCTTTCTCAGCGCGACTTGGAAATTTTTAGTATTTTCGCTCAAGACAGCGATCTTTGCGATTGAATTGGCGTAGGGAGTGAAAAGAGTGAAGTAGGTGAAAAGGTTTGGCGTAAAGGGTTTGGTCGAAAGTTGTTTGTTGTTGTAGGTTATTTGATATAGGGACTTAGTCGTTTTTCTTACAATAGTAGTACTCGTAGTAGTACTGACTTAGATATTTATCAAATTACTGAACTTTTAAACCTTTAATAATCAATTTCAACATCTTTAAAAAAGATCCGTGAAGATTTCGTAATGTTTTTTAATAGCGATACCATCGCCTACTTTTAAATTGCCGTCGTGGACTAATGTAACCCAAAAAGTCTTTTCTGTTTTCCTGCCGTTGTGAATTATCGCAGTACTAATAGAAGGCTTTCGCAGAAATCTTTCCTCTACCTTAGCCACCATAGCCGTAAAGCGTGACCAGAAAGTAGCCTTTTCTTTTACTTAACTAATCTATTTTTAACTCAATAAACTCTTATCAATGTTGGTAAGGCCTTAGATAATTGCAACGTTGTCGATTCAAATCGTAGTCGAAGTAACAGTAGTATTATATTAATCAGGTAGCGGATGTATTTTTCTAGGTTTGGCAGACCCCTGGCCAGTCTACACTGTAATTTGTATATCAAATTGCTTAGCCCGTTCCCTCGAGTGAAGTGCAGCATACTGCACTCAACTTATATCCAATGTGGTAAGTCTGCACAAAGAAATACACTCAAGTTTCAGTTCAGCATAGTCAACTTTACTGTAAGTCAAGTTGACCTACTGCACTCTATGTAATTCTATTCTAACAGTTAAGCCTTTTTATGCGCTGGCGATAAAAATCCTGTTTACCTATTCGGAAGTTTAACGCCCTTACGTAACAGCGCAGAGTATGCCCTCGGCGGAGGTAGATCGCGCGAAATGGCAGCTGTTAATACGGCAAAAGGTATTAACGTTAACACCTTCTACTAATTCATCAAAAAAAAAATCGTTTAACTTTCCAAAAACTTTAAGTACCTATTACCATTTAGCACTTTAATCGACAAGCCTCTTAAAAACCTTTCTACAGTAAGTTTGCTTATACACGAAAGCCTACCACAGGTTATACCACAATACTTTACCCATCGGACTAGGCGACTAGAAATTACCCTTAATACCGTACCTTATAAGCTCTAAAATTCAAACTGTCAAGAAATACCAAGGAAAATTTGAATAACTATCGCAACCTACCCTTAAAACATATAAGAATAGTTAATAATAATCACAAGACATTTATGGACATCGCCAAAATTAAAAACAATATAGAAAAGTATAACGGAAAAACTTACAACTTATTCGACAAAAAAATAATACTTCTTTTAAATATTTGTAAGTAAATAAAGGTTCTCCTTTTAGGATTTCACTTATTATTCCCCAGAATTCTTATAAGTAACGTCAAGGACTATTACCAAAACTTTCTAACTCGAGCCACCACGTTTCGTAATATTTAAGATAGTATTGAAAGCCACCTTGAGCACCTCGTTTACCTTGACTAAAACTATACAGACTAGGCTACTACACGGTAAACTATAATAATAGTAAGCAAAAATAAGTGAGAAAGACCAATAGATATACTAAATTAAATGCTTAATAAGCTAATATTATGTTAATAAACAATGGGCAAAGATTACATTAGCGAAGCTATACTTAGCAAATAGGTACAAGTTGCAATTATGGGTGTTAACGAGTTTGAATACGCCTTATAGCGCTAAAATACCACCTACGAAGGCTTTTTTAGCCAGTTACGTTCCTCGCTTGCCATAATATTGACGCGTATACTAAATTCGCTTGAAATACACCCTTAAACCGACAACTTTTCTAACGTAAATAAAAAAAACCTTACCATAATTCATTATATCAACCGCAAATACGACTATAGGCGCCCGTAACGCTTAAGATTTATCCCCCCAACTAAAGACTAAAGGCAATAACTACGTTAACTTTAATAATTTTAAGATTTAGGCGAATCTACTAACCGTAAACACTATCTTCGTAATAATAGTAAGAGATATTAAAGTTTTAACAAGTTTAGCTGATAGTTAACTCAGCACTTCCTCGCTAAGACAAATAATAGAAAGGTAATATATCATATTTAATTCACTACCACTTTTAAACATAATGATTTGAATTAAATTACAAACTTTAAGGGCGACGAGACAATTATCGACGATAATACCCCTAAGTAAATCAAATAGCATAAAAATACTACTCCCAACACAGCTTAGTAACTAGCCAACTACGCCCCTTTATACCGTTTAAATGGTAAAAACCCTTACCTTTACCCTAATTAAGCCCCTAACCCCTTGTATATCTTTAACATTGGTAATCGGTACACGAATTATACGTTTTAAGGTATTATACCAGAAATAGAAGTAACTAAGTACTTAAGAAAAGACTATTTATAATACGTTACACTACATAAGGAACATACAAGAACCACTAAATTTAATTGTTACGATACTAATCAGGGTAAAGTTAGCTTTAAATCAAGCGAATGACAATTGTTATAAGTCATAAAAATAATTTAGATTATTATAAAATTAATTATGTTTCATAACCTCAAATCCCTTGTATCTTTTCTTTTGTACTTAAAAGACACCAATACCCTCGGTGTCAACTTTCACGTTAATACAAACGAACTAGTTAAAAAAAGGCCAAAGGTTACCCTCCACCTTTAAGTAAGGGTACGTTTAATTTCATCTTTCAGGCCTTGAAGTAATGATGTTAACTCTGAAAAAGCCGGAAATACGTTAACTATACCGACGATTTAACTATTCAGATGTTAACAAGGTATATAAAACTCCAAAGTCAACAAGGTATAAAGATGTGGAATACTCTACCATAAAAGCAATCGAAAGACTTTGTTACCACTACTCAACGTATACATAAAACCCCGGGAAATAAGAGTTTACGATGAAAAACAACAAGGACTTTGACTATGAAATCTTAATTAATATATTTTACTTAGGTAATAAGCCAGTCTTTCACATCTTTAATTCTGTAACCTTTTTTACGGGGCTGAATTTCTAAAGTTCCTTTCGATAGAGGATACATAAGAAACGCTAAAGATACTATAAATTAACACTTACCTAGGTATACTCAATGTCTTCGTTTACGATACCGAAACCAACTTTTCGGTGGCGGAGTTCAAGACAAATGCCGATACAATACGTATCCAATACAAATAGGTACCTATAAAGGCCTATTGAAGTATTAAAAAAGTTGAAAGGGCACACGTACTACTTTGAAGAACGTATAATAGCCTTAATTTTGGATTTAAAAGCTTTACAAATCTGGAAGCACATCTTTAAATAGCGGTAAAAGGCCTAAATAATACTATAGTCCCTACCGGCCTACTACCAATACTACTAGTTTTTAAAGCGTACTTACGCATAAGGAGTAAATCTAAGCTTTCGGCAAGTACTTCAAAATATATTATGGCCTATGATAAAGCATTAAGGGAACTGCAAAGGGAATCTATTCGCCGCTAAATTAATAATACCCTCAATACTAAAAACGGCACTATAATAATCAACGTATTTTCTATGCCGTTATAAAGTAAAGTTCTCGTGTAACGGGAGCTGGGCAAATAAAAAAGAACATATAAGATCCTAAGTATCGCGAATTCCAAAGTGGTTGTTAAAATAGCTAACGTTTTTATATATTTTAGAACTACTTTAGTCACGCCCTATATTGGAGCTATTAACGATAAATATATTTAAGTCAAACTACTGAGTCAATAAGAGCCTCCTATACCAGTTATCGATAAGCCGATAAAATATCGCCGGCACGAACGACCCCCGAAAGAAAGAAATGTTTAAAAAAAAGAATAAATACCGGGTTGCATTTATAATACTACTTGAGTAAACAGGAAAGATAAGGATAACAAAAATTGAACACTGGAGCTTCAAATACAAGAAATCATTAAGATTTCCGGCAAACCTTATAAAGAGAACGACAAGGTTTAGATTAATGGCCTGTTAACTTTAAGGGTTATATAATTCATACCGAAACCCCATTTCAACATCTAAGACTTAAACGTTACGATTTTCAAGAAGAGGATTATTAACGAAGTTAAAAGTAAAAGCACGGGGCGGCTGTACGAAAATTTATTTTTTATCGCTTAGGGATACGGCGATAAAGGCAAAAACTAAATCTTTATATAGTCGTCAACAATTTAAAACATCAGCTAACGTTTAGTGGTCGCTTTAGCAATAATTTTATGAACCAAGACTAAAGAAAAATTTACGTTAAATAACTGTAATATAACGTAAGCTTATATATAGTTAAGAACTAATTTACAAAGGATTGTAATACAAAAGTTACTATAGAAACTACGTTCTATTTACCCTTTAGAGATGATAATACGATATAATAAGCCACTATACGCATGATCCAAAGCAATCGTTTATTAATTCCTAACCTATTAGTTCATTTTAAATTACGACTAACGTTAAAGTCTTTAATATACAACATGTGTTTATTATTAATACAGAAAAAAGATTTCGGAATCATAGGTATACAAACTAACGATACTCTTTTCGTTGGAACGGCTAGCTTCATAACATGAAAACTACAGGGGATGAAGGACTTTAAGTTCTAGAATTATAAGTTGGTTACGATTTTAGTAAAAAGCGGTTAATTTAACATTAATAAATCGGGAATCCATATACTTAGTATTAATGCCGGCCTTCATTTTCGCTAAAAGGGCTTTTTTACTATTCTAGCTATAATCGACAAGACTCACGTAGCTAAGGCTCAACACTACTTGGAGTAGCGTGCCCGCGGCAGCTATATTGCTATTTTATAACAACCGAAAGCCTTTTATAATCTCTATATCGCGACATAAGCACAGGATCTGGCAAATGAAGATTTTAACCAGCTAAATAAGAGGCTCGAGTCATAAATGCGAAACCTAGACCGCGAGATCAATATGATCCTAATCAACCTATCGGAAGGCTAAATTAATAATCTTTACGAATAGGTACTTTGTAAATAATACCGACTTATCTTTACAAATCGGTTTTATTATGTTCATGATCAAAAAAGATAGGCGAGAAAACCAGTTTAACATTAACGGCAGCCTAATTTACTGGAACTCCGTTAAATATAAAAGGATCACACGAAACGTATCAGCCTCAAAGTTATTAGGCATAATAACAGGTTTTAACGTAGGTATAATACTATAGGAAACTTTTAACCTTATTACCAGGCAGCTAAATATTTCTCTTATCATGGTAGTAATCTGTATCGACTCGAAAATCCTGTTCGAATACCTTTCGAAGCTCGGAACCACTAGTGAAAAAGGCTTGATAATCAACATAATGATACTTGGTGAAGCATACGAAGGGGAGGAATTAAAGAGTTTTGATGTATTAACAGCAAAACCAATCTGTTTAATACCATGCCAAAGGAAGTGCCGAACAAAGCTTGGGAAAGGTTTTTAGATAGAAACAAATTAACCATACGGATCTAGGTCTACGTTAATAAGCCACCTACCAAGTTTGTATCACGTGCCGGCAAACGGGAAAATACTGGAAAATTGAAAGAATTCCAGGCAATTAACGATGTAAAACTATTTAATTAGTATATTTAAAGTCAAGACCCGCAAAAACCTGCGGCGAACAAACTTTTTATAGGAGTTAATAACTATATGAAACTGTTTAATTAGCATGGTTAAAGTGAAGGCCCGCAAAGACCTATAGCTAACGAGCTTTTTATGGGAGTTAATAAACTTGAACCTCATAGCCATGGGGCAAATAACAAGGAACGAGGTCAAATTATATGCAGTTAGGTGAAATTCGGTATAGAAGTTAATCGGAATTGACAAGGGATTGCCAAGTTGACGATGTTGCTAATCAGCGCTAACCGGAAAAAATTCGTCAACCATACTAACGTGTACGCACAAACTAAAAAGCTGTTAGTGTTAGAATAATACTACGTGTAATACAGTAGGTCAACTTGAATATAAGCAAAGTTAACTATACAAACTGCAAGTTAATTGTATTATTTGTGTAGACTTACTACATTGTATGTAAGTCGATTGTAGTACGCTATACTTAACCCTAGGGCACGGGCTAAACAATCGGCCATAAAAATTACTGAGCAGACCGGTTAGCGGTTTGTCAAGCCTAGAACAATACATCCTCCATTTGACCAATGCAATCCTATTGTTACTTCGACTACGATTCTAATCGACAAGATTGTAACGATCAAGAGCTTTACCAACAGTCTCTGAATATAACGGGTTTTTATATGAATTACGGGAAAATGAAAATGATCATTCAAAACGTAATTATTACTAACATAATTCATGGAATTAGTACTGATACGATGATTTTAATCAAAGTCAAAGCAAAAAATATTAGGAGGCCCGTAAATATACGTGAAAGAAGCTTTGAAAATGTCGAAATAAATGTTATGATGACGAAATGTAAGACTTTAATCGACGAAGATAAAATTTTAATTAACGACGACGAAATCGAGGTTAACGGAATTGAAACCGTAATTAAATTTGCAATTAACGTAAGGTTGGTGAATAATACGACGTATTATATAATATTTTATCAAAAAAAAAAAAAAAAGCTCATAGCCAAGACGAATAATTTGTATTTTTTCTTGCCTGGTCGCAGAAATATTTAGCTTTATAGAATTGTTTGATAAGTAAGGATTTTTTATTAAATACCATAATACAGATTAAAAACCTTATATATGTTACTTTTTCGATTTGAATTACTTTTGGCTGAACTTATTATTTAAGTATACCCAGGTATATAAAGATCCGAATAAAAAAAGATAAAATACCTCGTTTATACCAGTTAACTTTATATACACTAAACGTGAAAATAATATTTCCTATATTCAATAAGTTACCTCCGTTACACCTTGATATGTATCATTTAAAGGCAGTCAACTCTATTTATGCGTATATATGAGAGATGGAGTTCATGGCAAAGATATTAAGATATATACCAATAGCGTCATGGGATGATCGCTAGGAAATAAAGAACTTAAAATAGCTATTTTTTGAAATATTATTTTAACGCCTTTGGATCTTTAATCAATTACACGTGACAATAGCCGAGTTTTTTTTTTCGAAAAAACTAAATCTATCGTTTACATTACTAATATTCAGGCCGATAATTTATTTTCCCTCCTGATAGAAACTTGTAAATCCTAGCTTATGTTTAGTTTACGGGAAGGTTAATTATTCTATAATTAATGAATGGTTTTATTACGAACAGTTATCTATACAGGAGCTTTACGTTCCGAATTTCCAAATTTTAATTTTTAAATCCCGAAAAAAATTCTTAAAATCACTTTATTGTTAATAATACAAAAAGTTATTACTATTTGCGTTTACATATTTAAGTCTCATCAGTTACTATAAATATCAATCCGTTATATTAATCTATTATCATAAAGGGATTTTATATTCATAAGAAGCTATTTAATAACTTTGAACAAAGTTTCTAATATTTCCACCCCTTAGCTTATTCAATTTTTCAATACCTCGTTAAAATTGTGACCGTTCTGAATTGTGTTCGCGTTAGCATTATGAATGAGAATAAAAACTCATTCATCTTTATTGTAAACTAGGCAGGTGCTCTCGCAAAATCCGCGTATAAGACGAAGATTAATCATGATATTTCCTACTTAAAACCGGTAATAGTTTACTAAAACGTTATCTTTTTAAAATAACAGTTTATTGTACTTATACCGTTTTTTTGAGACATTTACGTTGAGTTTAACATGTTCTTTTAATTAGCTCGGTTGTCGAGAAAATGGTATTTCGTAAATCTTGAACAAAATGAGGACTTCAAGAAATGTATTATCGCTTATGTCTTACTATCTTTTATTAAGGGTTTCTAATTACATACATCAGATAATATACCCATAATTATGATTGATATCGCTACAAAAACTAATATTATCAATAAATATAAGGCGTTATAATTTATGCGCCTACGTAATAAGTTTCCTCTTTTATGCAAAAGTTAATCCTTCATTGGGAAATATAAATACGATATAATGAATATGCCTTCAGTAGACATTTAGCCAAGTTATAAGCTTAACCGTCACTAATACCCAGTTGTCAAAGGAATCGGGAAACTTATTAACACTTGATTCGATAAGATATACAACTTAAATAGGATGGAATTCACTAATAATATTTCGCTCTTTATATTGCCAATGTTTGTATTTTAGTGACAAGTTTATAATAAGGGTGGGGTTCGAGTTATTTATAACCTTCGACCGGTTAATCGAGTAATTATCCCACATAATTACCCTTTACCTTTTTAATTCAAGATTGTGTAGTTGGTATAAGGCAAATAATAGGTTACTGTTGGTAGGACTTTATCATTGCATAGTAATCGATTCTAATCACTGTAGTCGAAGTAACTGGTTCTGCATTAATTTTGGTTGATAAGTACGATTCAAGTTCTAATTTTGGCAGACAGCCAGCCGGTTTACACGCTAATTTGTATAGCTCAACGCTTTAGCCTATGCTCCACTTTAAAGTATATATATACTGCACTACACTTGTAGAGTAGTTTATTCTGATCACACAAACTACAGTCAGTTTGCAATATATACAATCAACTTTACCGTAAGAAAAGTGGACTTGACCGTATTACAATTGACTGCTATTTTAATACTGGCGGCTTTTTGTTTTTGTGCCTTCATTTTAGCATGGCTTGCCATAAATTAACAACAAACTCTGAAATACTTTCTTAATCTAGAAGCAAACAATAAAACATATCCCTGTCAATTCCAATCAATCTGTACTAAAATCTACTTTTATTATGGCCCTTCATAACTCTTTTGCTTCACCCCTCTAAGGCCTTCGTTTTTCAACTCCCGTACACAGGTCTTTCGCTAAAGACTTGTACGTATCAGATACTCCACCAAATACGTACCTTTTTCCAGTAATTTAACCTACTACCATCGCCATCGTTACTCTGGCAGTCTTCCAGTTTGCTAAAAGAACCCTGTTCCTTAATATCATATGCCAAGTGGTCCACGTAGCCTTTTATTTGTATAATTAACGTATTGTTATTTATAAACCTACTTAGGGTGCTATTAGGCGTAACCTTAAGTATAGCGTTGACGGGTTTATTTTTGCCGTTAATTTACCGGAACCTATCAATTTCCCGAGCTATGTATACTTTACTTAAAGCTATTACGTCTTTGATTGGACGTTTTTCATTAGTTATACCCAGATTTCATAAACATTTATAAATGCTTCAGAAGTCGTTAAATATTACTTCAAGTATCAGAGGTAATCCGAACTATTGAATGATAATTTTCAATATCCCATTCATTATCATATCGATATTAAAACTTATTATTATACCGTAGATTTTTTAAACTAGTATACTCCGTATTATACCTTGTATTTAATGAATATCTAGTATATAAGGTCACCGATAATTGTAAGTTGCCCTTTAAATCTTTCTTCGTGAACGAGTATCATTAGAAAGCCGATTTACAATACAAGGTTAATATTATTAACGAATAATACGTCCGTAAAAGTTATCAATTTCTCTTTCGCTAAATTTACAAAAACCATGTTAATTCCTCTCTTAATATAATCGAATTATTACTTAATCCTTTCATTTAACATATTAAAGTCTTTATCTTATAAATAATGTGTTTACGTCGTAATAAAAAATTTGTAAGATACCTTCAGTTAGTATAAAATAGAAATAAAGGCCGAACGTGACCTCTGCTCCAGGTATCTTTGTAATCTTTTCTAGTCGGCCTTATCGATAATTAGTAGGCTTATTGCTTGCAATTTTTAACGTAAGTTTCTATACGTGTTGTTTTTAGCCTTAACATTGAAAATACATCTTTATGACTAATAAAAATTAAGTTATATACCCTCGCTATTGTTTTTACTGGTTTATACTTTTCGAGTTCTAAATTTTCGATAACATATTATTCTGCTATTACAAACCAAATTTTTCTACAAAAAGGGTATTGTAGGTTTATACACCTACGATACCAAAGTTTTTACCTTCTATAATGAATAAGTACGAGATAAATATTAAAGTCTTTATACCTAACTTATTTTCAAAATACGCTTTGTATGGTAAAAACCAACAAACGCTTGCTTCAGCTAATGCGTATAAAGGTTTAATACAAAGTATAATAGTATCAGCCGAAACCAATCCCTTTGTTCCCTCGGCAGTTTCAATAATATAATCCGTTTGAAATCGGTGGCAAATTACGTATAGGATTACATAATGTTTCATCTATTAAGTCTAAACAAACTTTTTATGCCAGCAGTTGAACTGGTCATAATTACGACGATTATACATTAGCTTTTTTTAAAAGAAATAATAAGATATTAAGTTAAAATATTGTCCTTATCTTTATTACCATATCCTTAAGCAATTAGCTGTAATTCTTTGTACGGCCGATCCATGGTTTTACCTTCCAACTTATGAACTATTTTCAACTTAGAAATATTGACTTCTTGACCCTTCAATTACATTAACAATAAAAATTGCATAACACTTTGCAAAACAATATCCGTTAATATTCACTTAGTTGTTTTCCTTCAAGAGTTTATCCGGTATATAAATAATTCCTTCAACAAGTAATTTAAAGGTTGTTTTTCCGTTAACGTTTTCCTTTAAAAATACCCACGCCGTTATATATGTCTTACCTAACCTGTAATTCCCGTTACCTTTCTGTTTTTTAGTATGTATCATTTTTAGGTGGTCTTTTACGCCGTTGACGTTACATTCACTTATTAACGATCAGCTCTAAAGGGTTATATTAAATAATGAGTTCGGTGCGAAAGTTATTTACATTTGAATTTTTATCGGGTTTAAAAAGTATTTTATACGTCATCAACTGTATACATAGAAAAGTAACAAGGTTATTAACAATTTGAACTATTGTATTTAGTTACTTAATATTTAAAACCTTTTACGGATTTTTTCCATTTACCTAGATTTCGCTACTTAAGGATATTAGTATAAAAGAGGGGGGATAGTACATTTATTATTAATAGTTTTTTTGCTGATATTAAAGGCGTCATTCACTTAACGGAGTGCTGATTCCTTCCTTAGTTTCTTTAAGGCTTTGATACATACTATAATACGTTTTTGAGTATTGAATTAAAATAGAAATTTAATGGGTATACATATGTGAACTATAAATACTAACAAAGTTGATATAAGGTCATTAGGGCTAATTATATCGTTAAGACACTTTACCGTTATTTTAAACCGTATTTGCTAATTTTAAACACTTTCTATTTCTAATATCAAGATATTACAGGCCTTTCATAAAACAGGGACGCGTTTTTCGACTTTGCTAATACTTGAACAGACTTTAGAGGAGGCCTAGTTATATTAAATCCCTATCGACCTATTTTTAGATTAAACCTTGGTCTCAATGAAGTTGGTGCTGGTATCATAAACCAAAACGTTTAGTGATTTAAGGTACGTATTCATTTACGAAATACGTGATATTTTTTGTCTTTTCTTCGCCGTAATAGTTTTACGGAACTTAGCGCTGTAAATATCCGTAACAGAGTTTATAACGTAAATTACTAACTTGCTATATAGGTAAAACACGTTTATTAAAACTTTAAAGTTTAAATTGGATTTTTTTTTTAACATTAACTTAAACTTTACAGGGGTTCAAAAATGTATTTGACAATAGTAATGTACTCGTTCAATTACCTTTAGCGCCAATAAATCTATATCTTCATAACTAGCCGACTTTAAAACCTCATACAGTTTGCCAATCTATAGGTATTTATCTTATCATATAGTTAACGAAGTTTTACCTCTGTTAGATTTAAAATTATCATCTTTGGTTTTCAAAGGTAAAATTGAAGGTAATCTAATTTTTGGATAAATGGAAACCTTTTACCGCTTTTAATTCATATTATTATTTTAATAAACGTTAACATTAACACTGATGTTTTGTTTTATAATTTAAGGTTAATAAGATAGGGGGTAACGAATTTCTGGATGTAAAAAACAATAGGGCTAATAATAGTTTTAACTGTCGTCGATTTTAATGAATTTTCTTTTTCTAGGGCTAAAGTCAACTTTAACTTTACTAGAATCCGTATAGTCAATTTTCGTAATAGTATTGATATCTCTGTTTAACGCGACGTATTATGAATAGCTTTCTGTTAAGTATCGCACTGCTTTCATGTCCGGTATAATAACTTAAAAAACTTTTTGGCGTAACAGTTTGAAATGGTAAAGAGGTATTTAGGGTTAGGGTTTTCATCTATATATAGGCGGTAAATGTTTTTACCTGTTAAGCGGTATAAAAACGCGTAGTCGGTGAATTATTACTTTGATTTTAAGCTGTCTCCATTATCTTTATACCAATCGATGACTTTGGACTAGTTTTACTTCTCTTTAACCTCAATACCTTTAAATTTCATAACACGTAACATACCATCCTAATTAAAAGTGGATAGGAAATATGTATTATATATTTCCTGTTAAGATTCGCGCTTAGAAATGGTATAGTGTATTAACTAATAAGATTGTTTATTGTAAGTCTAATATTTCTTCATCTTGAAAGTGCATTTGACTCTCTGACTTAAGAAAATTTAGGAAAAGTAATAACTTCTTTCATGGGTAGTTTCGTTACGCTCGTTAATCTGGGACTTCCATTAACTTTATTCATCGGGTTTTTCGTACTTATGGTCGATGTAATACATGTTGCAAGATTTTTTATCATCGTTACTAAATTTATTGGTTTGAGAATATATAATAGTCGAGCCGGAAACTCGAGTTCTTACGGTCGTTAACGAACAACGTAACTAGCCGAAGAACTCTTCGTAGGTGGCATCAAAGTATTGAAGGGTATATTCGAATTTTCATAACACGTAACAGCTTTCTAAACCAGTTAACGTAAGGAATCTTTACTAATCTTCACGTTTACCAATACTTGTTAACAAAATATCTCTTTGTCAAGCATCTGATTAATAATATCTATTGTGTTTTTCGAGTGTTTAGTGTCATCGAATATAAAATATTATTCAAAAATATTTTAATCTATATAATATTAGGGATAATAATCAGTATATTCGAAGTAACTATTCTAAAGAATCGTAAATTTCGCGAAAGGAAGAATAACTCTTTAGATACCAGAGATAATAATCCTTGGTTTAGATGGTAAAGACATTGTGAAATAAAAAGTGAAAAACTAGTATTATAACCCTTATTTAGCGGCAAATATTCAAAACGGGCTTAACTTAACGTTAAATGAGTTATATGGATTATTTTTATACTTTTATTTTCCTTCACAAAGCCTAACGAACGTAATAATTACCATATAATCCGTATTTATTATAGGAATACGTCGAGGGGAAAAGATGATGTATTGGTTGTAGGAACCTTTTGGATCCCTCGATTAGTATTGGGGAAAGTGCTAAGATTACTAGTACTAATAGGCAGGATAATTAGCTTTGGCGATGTTTAGGGGAAAAAAGTCAATGGTCGTACATAACAATAGATTTGCGCATGTAACTCATATTTTTTTTAATTTAGCGTTTAAAATTGAACGGATTAAAAAGCTTAGGGGAAAATTATTTAACGATTTTTACCGTGTGGGACTTGTTAATAATTCTCTTAGTATTAAGGGTCATGCCGAGGTTTTTACTTAATTAATTGGTGGATTTACTGGCTTTTACGTGGATCAATTTTCTTTACGGCTAGTAACATTGATGCATTGGAAAGCAAGTACTCTAGAGTTTCAAAAACTTATCTGAGTTCGAGTAGGTCTTTGCGAACATATATAATAGCGTTAAAGAATATTGTCGTTAATAATCTCTTTTCCTTTTCTTTTGTCTTTAGAGGTGTATGAAGGATTTTTGTTGGTGGCGCATTCGTAAAGTAAGTTTGTTAGATTACTCTCTTCCTTTTTTTCGTAGGTAAATAGATTTTTCGTTTTCTTCATTTCATCTTCATCATCTTTTTAACTTATTTGTTTTCCTTTGTCCATATTCTTGGGGTGAATATTTTAAACTATTTGGTAAAATCGTTGAATGTATTAATTACTTAGTTGTATGCTTTGGGGGTTAAGTCGAAAATAAAGCGGCTGATATAGTTATTCAGATACTTTGGGGTAAAGTTTTTAGTGGTATCGGTAAACCAAAGGTTTTTGTCGTAGCGATTTCTGAAGACGGCGCTAAGAGCTATAGTAGCATTTTTTAGCAGGATTATTGACGGAATTAATTTCAGTGTTTTCTAAAGTTATCGTAACGATGATTAAGAAGTGTAAGGGGAAAAGAGTAATGTAGAGTGACAAGTCGTGTGTTTGTCGTTAAAGTTGGTGTAGTTAAAGGTCGTAGGACTTAGTCGTTTCAACTATTTGTAGTAGTAGTACCCATAATAGTAGTAGCTATAATAATACTGATTTAGCCGTTTACCAACTTGTTAACTTAGTGATTCTTAAGACTTTTAGGCGGTTAATCTTAACTCCTTTAAAACGGATTAATAACAATTATCTTAGCGATTTTAATAACGATACCATCGCTTCCTTATAGACTGCCTCAAACAGCTTCATATTCTATAAGTTTTCCTTACTTTCCGCCGCGAACAATTGCACAGCATATAGGTGCCCTTCGTAAGAACCTTTCCTCTAACTTGCCTGAATAAAGCATAACAACCAGAAAACAGATTTTTCTTCTACTTAGATAATCTATGCTTGACCTAATAACACTAATCAGTATTTATAGGCCTTTATCGTTACAACGTAGTCGATTAGAATCACTGTGGTCGAAGTAACTGGTGCTGCATTGATGTTGGGTGAAAAGTACGATGCAAGTTCTAAGTTTGGCAGACCGCCAGCTAATCTTCACGCAAATTTTTATGGCCAAACGCTTTGGCATATGCCTCACTTTGAAGTGGGCACCTGCTGTATTGAACTTGTAGTGCAGTGTATTTATATCCCACAAACTACAGTCAATTTGCAGTACGTACAATCAACTTTGCTATGAGTATAGTTGACATAACTGTACTGCATTTGACTGCTATTCCAACAATTACTATTATAAATACGACGAAGTTAGATTTTTTTTTGAAAAAAAATAAAAAAATTGTTCGTTATTTTTCTACAGATTTTCGTTTACTGTCTTCATCATCATAAATTTACTTTTCTTACTTTTCGATGCTACAAAAAGATAAAGGTGGTTCCTACGGGTTGGAATAGTACACCAAGATACGCGTAATGATTTATTCATTACGAGTTACGTTGCTTTAACAAATACTTCAACACATTTATCGATAATATTAAAATCTTTTTGGACACATTCCAAGATTATGGGCAATATTTGAAAGCTGTTTTCACCTATTTCGATAAAAAATTCATAATTATTTTCCCATTGAAAATTTCTATTAGGTTTTATTTAGTTAAAATATTTAGGATTTATATTAATATACTCGATTTTTCCCTTACTTGTAACCGAACTTTGGGATTTCGCGTCTTCCAATTTGCTTGTACCTTAAGAACCTTTAATACATATTTGGGAGCCGCGGGAATTTGACGATATATAATACCCTACTTCGTATAACTGGAAAAATCTCTTTAAACATTGAAAACTTCGTTATTATTAAAAGGCTGCGACGAAGGTTATATCTAAAACAGTAAATTTATAGAGCGTGTGCATTATGCTACGTCACTATATACTATACTTGTTACCTATTACAAGAAAAATTTAAATACTTTTTAATAATTCATTTACGAAAAGTCGTCTTTATATTATGCTGACCCATATGAGTAACTCTTTGTGAATTAATGATAACTTCGAACGGGGTTTTCAAGTGATACTTATTTTAAGGTGGATTTTTGGTTTTACAAGAGCACCGTTATACCGTCTATAGTTGTAATGCCAATTTTCTCCTTTATTCTTTACCTTTCTAAGGATAAGTTAGATTATTGTTTTTTTAAGTTTTAAGTAGCGTGACTTATAAACTCTTATCTCAGGTTTCGCATTACGTTCGTAGATTATTAATATACAATTATTATTTTACCTATTATTATTTTGCGAGAGGTATTATAAATTATTTCATCTTTAATACGATATTCAACATTTGAGGTAAACACCAGCTGGTAAATGTCGATACTTCCTTAGATATATATAAATTGGAGGTGATACATTTATTTTAAAGCTCATCTTTTTTACCTAACGCGTTATTTAGACATTCGATAGCCGGCGATATGGTTACGCGAAAAAACCTTAAGCCTACTATTTATAATCATATTTTCAAGTAAGACATATATGTATTTGCAACAAAACTATAAATGTTTAATCAATTGCGTTTGTGTTTCGCAAATACTTTTGCCAATTTACTTGTATAACGTGATAACATCGAGTTTTTAAAAACGTTATCTGATATGCCCCGACGCTAGTTTAGAATTGTATGTAATAATATAATGCTTTTTACGAAGGAGAAATCAGGTAATATATTTCGTCTTGTAAACGGATTGTTGTATTACAGAGATTCATAATGTATAAAACGTATTATAGTATCATCTCCTTTAATGGAAGAATAACTAGCAAAAATATATAATCAGCTTTGTTGTTTCGGTTGCAATAAAAATAATAAATCGTTTTAAAGACGATTACTTTATCAGGAAACGACATCTAGTAATAAAGTATATGCGAATATGCCAGCTATATAAAGAATGACAGAAAGACAACCAAAATTCAATTGGAAATTTTCATCATATTCAAGTATCGAAGAAATTAATATATACGATTATAACTAATTTTATCGTATCATTTCCATCTGATTTTTCTACGGGAATACTATGGTATATAAACAGTTATAATAAGTTTAATATTATAATAACCGTTCCTTATAAAACTTTAAAACATATTTTTCCATTAACTATCAATATGATATATACAGTATAAATTTGGGAATTATCATTGTGTTGCTATCTTCTTTGAGTTAATTGTCTTTATTTTAGGTATATTACTTCAAATTGAGATGAGGAATTCACTTTCACCTTTTGATAGAGTTTGTGTACATGATTATGCATTAAATTCCCTATAATCATAATATCTTATCTATAGATTAATAGGTAAATGCAACGAAGAAATGAATCATTAGAGTTGACTTTAAGATATTATGTTATAAAGTTCCTAGAAAATTGTTGGGTAACTATTGTGCTATAGTTTTATAAAATATTAATAATACCTATTTACATATATTATTTTCTATTATTTACGAATTTCTCTTTAGTTTCAGCCTTGAATCACTATTAGATTATCTTATCAATATATTGCCATAGGCGTAAGTAAAAATTTGATTGTAAGATAATATTTACAACGAGACGTATAACATACTATAGATACAATAGAAATTTAAAATGAACGTTTATATAATAAACGTTACCATTAGCTTTTATTTAACGTTGGAGATTATATATGGTTTAAGGTTAGCTGTTGGAATAGCAGTTCAATGAAGTACAGCCAAGTTAACTTTATTGATTGTAAAGTTAACTATACCTACTACAAATTTACTGTAGTTTATTTTATTGGACTATACTCCAAGTGTAGGGCTGTAGGTGCCCACTTCAAAGTGTGGCACAGGCCAAAGCGTTTGGCCATACAAATTAGTGTTCAGACCAGCTAGTGGTCTACCTAAATTAGAACTTTCAACTCAAAAACTAATTTCATTGCAGAATCAGTTACTTCAATCACAGTGATTTGAATCGACTACGTTTCAACAAGAAAGGTCTACCAACACTGATGAGTACTTATTTAATTAAGCACAGATAAGCTAGGTAGAAGAAGAAGCTACTTTTCGGATACACTTTGCAATTGCGTAAGGTAGAAGGGAAGATTCTTTCGAAGGGATATAAGGTTACGACCACTGTTCACAGGTAGCAAAAAAAAAGACTTTTCAAGTGCGTCTGATATTTACAGGTACTTGAAAGTGGCAACAGTATCGCTAGTACTATTGAAAACACCAAAAGCCCTTCATTAAACTAATCTTAAAGAAAAAGCGTTTAGAATGACCGATTAAATGTCTCAAAGTCGTTAGGTTAGTAAACGGCTAAGTTAATACTATTCCGGGTACTACTACTTCAAATTTCAAATAGAAAAAACGACTAATTCCTACAGCTTTTAACAACAAACACCAAATTTGATGGCAAAAGTACTATTTTACACCACTTTTTTACCCCCTACACTTTTCAATCTTTATCACAATGGATTTAAAACACGTAGAAATTAACAACATTACTAACACCGCTAGGAAAAATACAGTCAAAGTTCTTGAAATCAGCTTCGTCAACCAATTTAACGATAAAATCAAGATTAAGGGGGTTAACAAAGATTCTACCCCTAAGAATCTTACTAACTAAGTCGGATACTTTATTCTCGAAGTTAACCACAACGATTAAAATACAATTATGAAAGTTCCATTCGACCACATCATGGTTGTTAAGAACTAAACTTCAGCTGTGTAAAAAAAAAAAAAAAAACCGAAAAATCAGTAAAATTAAAGTTAAAAGCCAACCTTTGTAAACAAGGGATTTCTCTACCCTTAAAGATTGGAAAAGATTACAACCTCGCCAAATAACTCTATGATTGTACCACAGATAAAACCCACAATAAACAAAAAACGATAAAGGCAAAAGGATCGCCGTCGATAACATTTCTCAACGTTCTTATATATATTGACAACGTCCTAACCAAGCTTAAATAGGTTCCTCAAACACTTTTACGAAAAATCAACGGTTTAATGCTATTGAGCATGAACGTTTAATTGAGTTATACGCTACAAACCTTTCAATCTTACAATTGATTGAATATAAACCCAAAAGTACCCCTTAATACTAAGTGAAGTATTACCAAGTTCGTGAAAATCCTCAAGCTCATTTTCCCTAAGTTACTTAACACGTCTAATTTCAGAAACCGAATTTAAAAAGGAACGTATTTACACGCGAGCCTATTATAGGCAAGACTACTGGATTTTCCCCTCCAAACTTAGCTAAAAATAACTATCCTACCAACTAACACCAGCTTCAATACCACTCGAAAGATTCAAAGCTTCCCCATGACCAATATATCAACCTTCCCCCTCAGCACGTCCATATATTAGATACAAATTACGCCGCAAACACTACGTTAGTTAAGATCTGAGAATGAATGGAAAAATATAACAGTAAGTCATACAACTTCTTCGACGTCAAGTTACGGCTGTTCTTTGATATCTACCTTGAGAAAAAAGTTAAATTAACAGTTTTATACTCTTTGGCTCCTAGTATCCTTACCGGATAAACTCAAGATTACTACCTTCTTTACCTAACGAATTGCTCCTCTTTCCGCAAAACCTACGATGGCTTAAAAGGCTACTTCGAATACGATATAAATTTTACTTGATATTACACCGATTGAAACATTATTTAGTGGTTTTACATATAAAATTACAAAAAAAAAGATAGAAAACAAAATGGATCCTTTCAGGTAAATGTTTAACAGACTAACGCTTTGCCAACAAGTAATGTGGAACATAAGAGTTGGTGAAGATACCTTACGCAAACAGATCTGCTAAGCCGTTACAGGTAATAAAGAATTCGAATACACTTTATAATAACTTAAAGCTACCGTCTTAAGGTTTTTTTTATAGATTATTATACTTCTCGTTTACGACCGTAACAGTTAAATTTTCAGGCCCGACTAATATATACCCCCAAATTTAAAAGTTTGGCGACAACGAAAAAAAACCCTTCTATATATATTACAACGACTGCAAGTATGGAATGCCCGGCCAATAGAATAAACTAAGTCACGCACGGAGGAAATTATTCCTTTTCTTTAAGATATTGAAGACAACCAAGTAAATATACTTTAAATGAGGAAAGAATGGATTTACAGCAAGTAAGGCTATTGATGAATACGCCATACTATATCCGAATGAAAAAAAAAGTGGGTAATTTACTTTAGGTCATTTCAATTTACTTTTAACTGGAAATACGTTGAATAAATTCTAATCTTGAAAAGAATATAGGGTTTTCAAAAATAAAAAAAGAAACTCAAAGCCATCACCTAACATAAAGATACTGGTATTCGATTAAAAGCAATATAATAATTCGCCGACAATGTATTACTATACCACTTAATAGGTAAAGACTCCTATCGCCGATATAATGACGAAATCCCTAACATTATATATCTCTTTACCATTTAAAACCGTTACGCGAAGCAGGTATTTTAAGGTATCATAATGGACACGAGAACAATACGATACTGAATACGAGGCTATTTGTAATATAATACGTTACGAAGGAATACAAATACGGTTACCAAAGGTAACTATATAAATATCAGTCAATATAAGGTTAGATTTAACCGTAATTTCTTTTAATGGGATCGACGACTGTTATTATTATCGTCAACCTTGATATTTTTCATATCTGTATATAACTTACCTCCTTCCTTTTTTGCTATGGAAATATGAAAATCCTTGGCGTAAATATTAATGTTTAAATTGATAAATTGGTTTAAATTAAAGGCGACAATAACCTTTTCCATGGTTTTAAATAGAGGTACTTCTCATTTGACTCTCAAAAGATAAAAGTAATCGTATTAAACCTATCGAAATCGAAACAGCGTTAATTATATCGTACATTGAACTACCTAGCGATTAATAGGTTGAATAAAGTTTTAAAGGCAGCTGGTAATAAAAATATAAGCTTGTTAACTCTCAATGTAATTAACCGGATTTTTTACCACTTCCAAACAAACTTACAATCTCCCTTAAGGTTTAAATTTACGTTAAAGGAAAATTAAAACTTTAACTTTAAAGTTTTCGCAAACGTGTTTTACGTAGACAATAAGCCAACACTTTATATTGTAAACTCCACCAAGGTTTTTCACAGCGCCAAGGTCCTTAAAATCATCATAGCGAAAGAAACGTAAAAAGAATTATGTACTTTGTGGATTAACACAAACTTTAGGCTACCAAACGTACTAATATACGACAATGATATCAACTTTACTACGATGAAATTTTAAGCTAACATTAGATAGATTGGGATTTAATTTAAATAAGTTTTCATTGATGCCTATTAAGGTATTAGCAAGGTTGAAAGGGCTTTCGGTTTCTTATAAAAGGTCTTCGAATTTTTTTTTTGAGAAATTGAAAGTTGTACAAGTTAAAAAGAACGGTTTTGAATAGCGGTAAAAGTCTTTAACGATACTATTAATCCCAACGATTTCATACCAATTTTACTAGTATTTAGGGATTACCCAGATATAACGACTAAGTTTCTACCATTACCAAATACTCAACAGCTCTTTATAATATGCAGCAAGGTCTTGAAATGACTAAAAGAGGAATCGACACGCTACTGGATCAACGACGCCCTTAACATAAGGAACAAACCATTAATAATAAATGTGTTGTCCCTCACCATTTAAAGTAAAGTCCATATATAATAAAAGTCAGGAAAATAGAATCAGCCGTATAATATTTTAAGTATTACTAACCTAAATATAGGGGTGAAAGTTACTAATGGCTCTATTATTTTCCGAATTACATAGGTCAATTCTTATAAAAAAACCTTTAAGTGTAATAAAGATCCTATCATAGATAACCTCCGAGCCGAGCGGATTAACTAATATAATCCTCCTAAGCAGATCATTAATAAGCTAATAAAACGTCGACGGCGTAGAATATCATCTAAAATGATGATATACACTGAAAAAAAGGATTGTAACGAGGACTATAAGCCTAACAGGGTATATATAACGGCGAAGGTAGTTTAAAAAGAAAAGTCAAACGTAAAACTTACCCTTGAGTCATATACTTAAGGTATTATTAATACACTAGGTAAGTACTTTAAGGAAAGTAACCAAATAGAAGTTAAGGACCTTTTTACACAAAGGGATGGTTTAACTTATACCGTTGACGCAATTGAAAAGTTAAAACGTTACTATCTTGAAGTTGAGGATAATTAACGAAGTGAAAAATGAAACCATAGATAAAACGTACAAAACATCACGATCAATCGTTTAAAAATACGGTAATGATGGTAAAAACCAAGTTCTTACTTAATCACCTACAATCTAAAAGATTAGCCAGCATTGAATCGTTGAAATTTCTACTAATTAAGCTACTGACGCTAAAGTTGAATTCAATCTTAATAGTCGGAACATAACATAAACGTATATGTAATCTATCACTAATATTTAACGTATCATATTATTAAAATTTCCGACCGAATTGAAGTATAAGTTTCCAGCTGGTATTGTAATACGTTTTATAGAACCTTTATATGGATTGACCAAAACACGCGTCCATTAGTTTCTAATATATCAGGTGTACTTTAAAAACAGGCTAGGTATAGAGATATTAACGTTTAACTCTTGTTTGTTAATTATGGAGGACAAAGACTTTGGTATTAAATGTACATAAAATAACGATACCCTTTTCCTCGGAAATGTTGAGTTCGTAGCGGCGGAATAGCATACTATCAAAAAGTCAGGCTTCTGGAAATGTAAGCTAATCGAGACGTTAGCCAAAGTTAAAAAACTTAACTTTAATAGATCGTTAATCCGAATATATGGTGTTAAAGCTGAGGAACCCAATGGTACATATATCAATTTACGCCAACAAGAGCAAATCACGAGCCTAATAACTATCGTTAAGGCCGACGAGGCAAGGTTATAGAGATTCCTGAATCAAAGGGCCTGTGCAGCTTATATTACTACACTTTATGAACCGAAGATATTGTACAACCTTTCTATTGCAGCATAAGTATAAGATCCATAGAACGAGGACTTTAACAAGTTAAACAAAAGGATTTAATAGCAATGAGACCACTTAGAATGAGGAATTAACATAGTCTCTATAAATTTGAAGAAAGCGAAGCTAATATTTTTTTCGGATAGGTTACTTACTAATAATATTAACATTACAATGCAAATTGGCTTTCTAATAATACTCGTTAACGACGAAAGGTTGAAAGGGTACTTTACAATCATCATAAACCTCGTATATTCAATATCAGTCAAATATAAGCGTGTACTACGAGACGGATTAGCCTCTAAAATTTACTATATAATAATAAGCCTTTACATCGGTAAAATAACTAACGACATATTAAAGATTATTACCAAATAGTTAAAATTACCTCCGATACTTATAATACTATATATAGACTTCTAAAGAATTTACTAGTATCTATTAGAACTGGGTACGACTAATGAAAAATATTTAATAATACACTTGATAGCTTTAAGGGAGGTATGGAAAACTAAGTAAATCGATAAATTCCGGGAAATTAACCGTAAAAAAACCACACTAATACTATAACTATGGTATGTCCAATAACGCCCTGAATGGTTTATAAACAATAATATATCAATTGTATAAATCGAGAGCTATATGAATCGCTCGATACGTAACGTGAATGAATAGGTTTACCTTAGCAAACTTAAAAACTGTTGGTGTAGTGATATTAATAGTAATGATGGTAAAGAAAACGATGATAGTAGGTTAAATTACTAGCAAAAGGTACATAAGTAGTGAAATATGTAATACGTATAAATTTATGGCGAAAAATATATATACGGGAGTTGAGGAACAGAGGGCTCGAAGGGGTGGAATAAAAGGGCCATGAAGGACCATAATTAATGTTAATTTCAGTGTAAATTAATCGGAATTAACAGGTGTTTGGCTTGTTGTCGGCTTGTAAACAGAGGAAAGATTCCAGAGGTTGCCACCATTGATGGCAAGCTACACTGGCATGCAAACACAAAAAAAAAAGCCGCCAGTGTTGGAATAACAGTCAAATAAAGTATAGCTAAGTCAACTTTACTTATAGTAAAGTGTACTATACGTACTGCAAATTGACTGTAGTTTGTGCGATTGGACTATACTACAAGTGGAGTGCAGAAGGTGCCCACTTTAAAGTGAAGCACAGGCCAAAGCGTTTGGCCATATAAATTAGTGTGTAGACCGGCTGGCGGTTTGACAAACTTATAACTCATAACTCAACAAACAATTTCAATGCAGCACCAGTTACATCGACCACAGGGGTTCGAATTAACTACGTTGTAACGATGAAGGTCTACGAACACTAACAAAATATACCAACCGTTTTACTTATAGGGTAAACTTATGTTACCAAAACTCGGTCTATTTCGTATTTTAATAAAGATTTCTTCTTTAACGTATAAACTGGATTTTTCACCAGCTTTAAAAGTACACCAAATCATACGTGTATAACATTTGCTACTTGCGGTAACAAACGACCTATTCCATCGTAAAAAGTCGATTCTATCTTTTGTAGAATACCGCGACAATACCTTGGCAATTTCTTAAAACAATTATAGAAAAGTTAAACGAATTTTAAAAAAGCGTATAAATCGTCAAAACGGTTGAATAAAGCCTTAATACCTTATACATTGAAATGGTATAACAGCAAAAGATGTTAAATAACCCGGTTTAGGTAAATTAAAACATTCGAAAGAGTTTATAAGACACTTTAAGTGTCAGTAAACGCCCTTAAATAAATATCGCAAATCTGTCAAACCAAGGCGTTTTGCGGCTAAAGCGCGGTAAAATTTAAAGGATGAAGGAAAGGGTATCGTATCTGAAGGAGAAGGTTATTTTACGAGAAGGTTGTCTTACGAGAAGGTTGTCTTGTCTGTTTTGATAAGGACATTAATTATTTTTTCGGGGCCCGGCATATGTGGCGGCGTACAGGGGGCACCCCTATAACCCATCACCACCTACTCAGTCTTTGTTCTTGTAAACAGACCTAGCTTACCTTTTCTTCCTTCAACTCTGATTACCACTCTATTTTGGACCTTTTTGGCTCTACCACAGTACGCTGCCACACACATCAACCAAGTCCGCATAAGTTACCAACACTGATACTTGGGGTAATGATGTAGTCCCTTACCTACATTTTATCAACACATACTTCCACTCATGAGGAATACACAGGAAGCATATAAATCATCAAGGGTAGCTGAGGTTGATTTCGAATCGCAGGAGTCACAAAAGGTGGCTACTGGTAGTAGTAGACATGTACTTAACGGACCAAGGTTGCACGCTTGAACCGCTGCACCACAAAAGGTGGAACGTTGAACCGTCCCGGACGATGCAACCGTGTGCAACTATAAGCACGACAACAGACACCAACTTGTAGTCGGACAGACAGAATTCAACTCAGACACAGACCCGTGACAAGACACCTATATGGACACATGGGAGGGTCCACCAAGTACAGGAAAGGATGAATCCTCGACGACTGAAAAGGCCAGAGCCAAATTTCACAAAGTCTTAGATTTTCACAGCCATTTAGTGTAGTGGTCCTTCACTTCGCCAGAAAACGCAAGAGTACTGCCAGATGACCGCCCTTTCTTTCAATGGTTGTGCGTCGAAGTTTCAGGTATAAACACGTCCTGGCATAGTTCACAACACGACTTGGAGCAGGTACGCCTACAACGGTTACCCAAGGACTGCCATGCACAGGTTCCCATGGTGAAGCCTCTATCCTGTGCGTAGCGAGCCCGCTCTCCCTGAACAACTCCGCTGCCGACGTTGATGGTGTACTACGAATGTGGTTGTTGAGACAGGTGAAGGCACACTGGCTGTTGCCCGGCAAGCAGACCTGCCTGCCCTTGACTCGGGAGGATTTGTTGAAAACCAGACACAATCGCAGACGCGATTTACCAGTGCCCTTGATACCAACGGTCCCCAGAAGCGCGGTATCGCCACTGAACGGGACTAGGAATGAGGGGACTGTGGAACGTGGGAGAGCGGACTGCGCGCAAAGTGAGTTACATGAGAGGATGAAGATTGGTCGTTTCATCGCGACGGTGATGGATCTCCCGAGTCTACATCTGCCCATGCACATGACCCAGTCCTGTCCAATGCGTGATGATGATGCCCCGTTTTTGCTTCATGCGCCGTGCCCAATCCATGCTGGTTGGCCTTTCCGGGGCCTGTCGCTGGCCTTGTCTATTGGCTTCGCTCCAAATTCGTACATATATCATCGGCCACAGCATGTCTGCGAAGCAGTCGTGCCGACGTGCGTCCGGTCGAAGCGAGCGCGCGTTCGTTCCACCAACTTCTCCGCTCGCTCACTTCTGCCTGTTGATTGTCTTGACGGCCATCTCGACGAGTCCGTCCTTGGCCTCGCTTGCGGGGAAGTCCTTGAGCGCCACAATAGCCTTCTCGGCATAGTCCTCGGCCAGCGCGCGCGTCTCCTCGATGCCCTGTGTCTCGAGAACGAGTTCCCGTGCCTATTTTTGTTTCAGCATGAGCTGTCAGTCAGTGTGCTTCCCCTTTGATTCCCCAGTGCACATCAGATGGAATGACTCACCCTCCCCACATCGCCGTCCCCCGCAAACTTCCGCCCCACCAACACGCCCAACTCCGGCCTCACCCTCCACGCAAACAGTAACGGCGCCGTCGCCAGCCCGAGCTCCAGATCCGCACCGGCTGGCTTCCCCAGCTCGCGCTCACTGCGCGTGTAGTCCAACATGTCATCCACCAGCTGGAACGCCAGCCCTAAGTTCTTGCCATACGCATAGCTCGCCTCGACCACCTCAGCGCTCGCGCCGCCCAGGATCGCGCTCGCGCGGCAGCTCTTGCTGATCAGCGACGCGGTCTTCAGGTACGTCTTGTTCAGGTAGTAGCCCAGCGCGGCCTCGCTCCAGACCGGGCGCGCCTCGTCGGACGCCGTGTTCTTGAGCTGCATGAACTCGCCCTCGACCAGGTTCGCGATCACCGTCGCGAGCAGCTCGACGACCTCCGCGTTGCGCAGGCGCGCGAGCGCGACGGACGCGCGCCCCAGCAGGAAGTCGCCGGCCAGCACGGCCATCTTGTTGCCGAACTCGAGGTTCGCGGACGGCGCGCCGCGCCGCGCGGTCGAGGTGTCGATGACGTCGTCGTGCAGCAGCGAGGCAGTGTGGATGAGCTCGGTGATCTCGGCGAGGCGGCGCTGGGAGGGGAGGATGTCGGTTTCGGAGGCGGCGAGGTCGTCGGCTGGTGCTGGTGGCGCCGCGGCCGTCGGGAGGGAAGGGGGCGCGGGGTTGGCGTCGTGCAGGACGGAGGGGGGCGAGATGGCGGTGTCGATGGGAATGGCGAAGTCTCGGTAGTGGTTTTTGTCTTCCTCCTCACTTCGTCGTGTGTGTGGCCCGGGCGCTGCCTTGGGGCAGAGGTGCGTGGCGCGCGCCATGAGGAGCACGATGAGCGGGCGCATGTGCTTGCCCTCGGCCTGGGTGTAGTATTTCGCGGCGCGGTCGAGCGAGGGGTGGCCGGACCCGAGTAGCTTGCGGATATTGCCGGTGAGGAACTCCATTTCCTTGGCGACAATGCGCAGCGGGTCCGGTACTATGGTGTTGCTGGTGGTGCTGCGCGGGGAGAGGGCGTTGGCCACGACATTCTTAGCGACGGCAACTGCAGCGCCGAGTGCTGAGAAGCGGGGTGGTGTGATGTGGTAGGGTCGGGAGGAGGGTTGTCGTATTCTCACGTCGAGCGTCGCACGGTCAAGGCATTGTGAGCAGAGGGAGGGTCGTAATAGTCGTGATGTTGTGGCTGGTGTTGTCCGTCTTGCCAAGCGCAGGGCCGGGGCTCCGGGTTGGAGGGCAAAGTGCATCTCCGGCAGATACTGTATCCACTCCCGTATTGCACCAGTTTTATGGTATGGCGCGCATATGGGACGGTGTATGCAATGGGTGAAGTCGGTATTCAGTGTTGGTGTGCCCAGCCTTATGCTTCCATCTTTTTTCGCAGATGTTGGGGCAAGGGTCTTGGACAGGGTCAGGGTCCCAAGCAGTCCTCAAGGAATGCTGGGATGCCCTTGTAACAATCTCAGTAGAGTGTACTCAAGTGTACTCCGGCTCTTTCTGCAGGTGCCCAAGTGACTGTTGGTGATTTCTGCCACATGTTCCTGCAGGTGTCAAACGCATTGCGACAGCATTGGCGGCCATAATTCTATGGACTCACGCCTTTGAACACACTTATTATGGTCCTCCTCACCATGACAGCCTCCATAGTGGAGGCGATATCGAAAAGGAAGGAGACTGTGGCAGAAGAAAGACACGCGCAGGAGGGGGACCCGACCCTTGAGGAGCCCGCAGTCGGCAAGCCCATCTCCCACGGGCAGATCATCAAGCTATGGGAGGACTTGCGGGAGCCAAATGGAGCCATGTACAGTCTCGAGTCTCTCCTCCGTGGCGCGAGGGTGTATATTCCTCCGCCGCCTCCCAAGCCAGAACCAGTCAGCCCTAGGCCCCTCTTGCCTACCATGCCGCCGACCCCCCTCCCAAGGTTCTCGAAGCTGACAGATCTTTCCACCCCACTAGTCCGCTGAATATACCCGCCTGATGGCCTGCCTTCGTCATGAAGCCGACGAGCGCACCTACCAACTCATGGCCTCTCATCAAGCCCCCTCCTTCGCCCAGCAGTACCCATCCTCCTCCCTCGCCCACTCCTTTTCCGAAATTCACCGTCCCAGAAAGGCTGACGAGGGTGACGGCGAGGACAACGCCTCGCTGGACGACGCCCACCGCCAGGTCATGTTGGTGATCAACTTCCTGCTCAGCATCCTCGGGTGTGCGGCGACGCTGTGGGTGCTGGCCAGGTGGTGGAGCACGCCCGCGAGGCTGTTCCTGACACTGGGAGGGAGTGTGGTGGTGGGTGTGGCGGAGGTGGGCGTGTATCAGGCGTATTTGTGGCACTTGGGCGAGGCTAAAAGAAAGGAGGGTAGGGTCAAAGAGACGAGGCAGGTGGTGAAGACGTGGGTTGTTGGGAGAGGGAAGGAAGACGACAGAGGAAACTCAGAAGGTACTCATAGTAAGGATGGGACGATCCCCGTGAGTATTTTGGATGGGCAGGACGGGCCTGGGAATGGAATAAGGCATAGGAAGGGAATGAAGAGGGAGAAGACCTGAGATTTACATGGGGCTCTGCCTACTAAATTTCACTCTAGTCAAACAAGAAAGGCACTGACTGTCTATTCTGCACTTGTACTTCGTATCTGTACATAGTAGTCGACATAGTATATTAGCCTTTCAACTTCGTAGGCGGCCGATATACCGCAGTATTCTCTGCTATTTACGGCGTTTTAGTTCCAGTGACGTAACCACTTGGCTCGACACACAGTCACAGTCGCGTCTCGACACGTCTCGACGCGTCTCTTACAAAAGTCAATATGCTCCATGTTGCTAACAAACTAAGTCAACAACGGCGCGCCACAAGGCCACTACCACATCCTTTATGCGCACACCAATACCATTACACCAACTCATGGCACATATGCACTCACCGATTCAAACTCATCAGCCATGCCGACTCCACCACGGTCACAACCGTCCGCACCACCAGAACCGTTCGCACCACCAGCACCCACCGCATGGACGCGCCTCGTGCAAGACACCAAGCGCGCAAGCAAGCGCGCGACGCAAACGGCTGGACAAGGCGGCGAAATCAAGCCTGCACGGCCGCCGCCGAAGCGGAAGCATACCACGTCAAAGATCGCCGCGGGGCCTCCGAACATAATAATCCAGACCACGGGCACGGGAAGGCACCCTTCCGCACCGGCCAGGCGCTACGCAGGGCCGCCATCGAAAGACTCGGCACATTCGCGGCGCAGGGCGTCCATTAGGCGTACGGTTACTGGTGAGCCCCCAATTGGAGAGCAGTTTGACGCGGGACGCGCCGCTGCTTCTCAGTTGGCCGCGGGGGAGCCGGTGGGCGAGATCTCCATGGAGACGCTTTCACCGTCGGATTCTCGGCGCGGTACATTTCGGGCCTTTTGGGAGACTTGTCGGCGGGCGGGTTTCGACGAGCAACGTGTGCAAGTGGAGTCATCGGGCGAGGATCACAAGGCGGAAGCTGGCAACACAGGGGTCGATGACGCTACGGCTCGGTGCCCTGAGGGGGACACTCCTGGCTCGGCGCCCAAAGACCAGACCTGCGACATGGAGGAGAAGGCGGCAGAGAAGCTGCCTGCACAAGATGTGCCGCCGGCTGATGCAAGACACGGTGTAGCGCAACAAGACACCACGGACGGCGATGACACGGCTACGAACACATTGAACCACAACCCGCCGGCAGTCGCTCCTGGAGTCACCGACAAAGACACCACACGGAACATGCCAGCCTCAAGCTTGCTTCGGGGTGGTTTCAAAAAGCGGTGGAGGATCAAGTCTGAGCAAGAGGTTGACAGGCTGGGGGGTGAGGGGGAGCAGGAACACGCTGGACGCCAGATAAGCGCGGAGCACGAGCAGGACACGACAGTAGACATGGCAGTGGAAAAAACGGTGCCTCATTTATGCGCTGACACACGCTCCCGCTCCTCATCGCCGGCGTCCCTGCCTGGCCTGCGCGCGGGCACCGCAGACACCCTCCACCGCGCATCCACGCCAACCTCCCTCCTCTCGCAGCCCGTGGTCGTCCAACTAGCCACGCCAGCCTCGTCACCATCGTCGACGACGATCAACGAAAACCCGACTCCGCTGCAGCAGCCCGCCCGCAAAGCCAAGCGCCGCCTCACCCTGCACGGCCAGCCTGCACCTAAGAAGCGCAAGACCGCCCCGCCCAGGAAGAAGAGTGCCATGCAGACGACGCTGGCGCTTGCGGTCGGGGGCAGTGCTGGCATGCGCGAGTGCAAGGTGTGCGACACGGTGTACAACCCGCTGCATCCCGAGGATGTGAAGGTGCACAAGCTGCGGCATGCTGGGGTTGTGAAGAGGGAGAGGGTGGCGATGGATGAAGATGTGGATAGGCAAGGTGTGTGGGCAGGTGACGTGTGAGCTTGGAGATATATCGCTTTCTGTTGGGCACGGCTTTTGTATGGCCTATTCCATGGGCTTGGAGATGTGCCATTGCCCATTGGGATTGGACATCGTTTGCATGGCCTCTCTGTTGGGGTTGGATGTCGTCTACGAATCGGTGGGGTTGAGCAAGGAGAAATGGATGTGTTGCATTTTACGGATACCCAAGCGCTTGAGAATAACACTACTTTCATACGAATCTTGTGCTACATTCTAGTTGGACATGATGCTAAGAAAAGTAGGACACAAGGACGGGGGCACACAAAAGAGAACACCCAGTAGTCAATGGTGGAGGGGAGATGATGAAGGAGATGTACTTGCTTTGCGAACAGACTGTCAGCCACGCGATCTTGACAGGTGTACTGCATGGCACCGACCCTTGCCGGAAGATTTAACTCGGCGCTTCTGAGTTGGAAGGCAACATTTCGGAGGAACATTCATTTGAACATTCATTTCCCAGCAGGTAGGTATCCATCAAGTATCCGTCCCGAGTACGGTGTGTGGTTAGGCCAAGCCCCCGTTGGCCTACTTGATCTCGCTCCTCGTAACCAAACCCACGGCTGTCCGACTAGCTTTTTCGTGCGGCCTCGTGGGTCCACCATCTTGCCTCTCATGGAGCCACAGTGTCCAATGGGTAGGCCAGTGGCAGCCGGCGCCAACGCGCTGGCACAATGGGGCGCCAGCCCTCTGGCAGCAGGGCACGGGGTTGCGTGAGCCAGAGGAGAGGGTGACCCAAATCGGATTTGGGATCCTGCGGGAAAGCGAGGTCAGCAATTGGAAGTGGTGCGTGTGTGTGTTCTGTGTAG
>JASMMZ010000009.1:11544809-11720695 GCA_038502455.1 Anisogramma anomala | reverse complement strand
ATTGATATGCCTGTGTTTGGTGGCACCCACCACCCACTTGAGCTTCTGGGTCGGATGTGTCCTGACATTTTTTGTTTTTTTGTTTTTATCATTTATGTATTTCACAACCAGAATAACGATTCTGATTGAGAGAGATGTTAGGTGGATATATACGGGTTGAAACTGGTTGCACTTTTACCCACTGATATTCAGCTACTCGCTTGTTGAAAATGAGCTAACCGTCAGCTTTGACTGTGCCCCAACAAGCAATTTGTGGCTAGTGTTGGAATACTGACTAGACCAGTGCACGGACCAGTTGAATGCACTATAGCAATAGCGACACTATTGTATTGCTGTACAGTTGTTTGTACGTCAATAACTGAAGGTTATAGTCTGGTTGTCTAGACCAAAATCAGCCACTTTACTGGTCGTCCGACAAGTACGGCCAAGTAAAGAGCAACTGTCTGTGACTTATACCATTCATTGACTGACTGTCCAGTTACACACAGTCAGATCTTTACAACTGTTTAGAGGTGTACATATTTGGGCTATTAACTAGCAGTGGCCAAATTGAGTTCTCTTTCAATACCACACATTTTTCGCATTACACTTGGTTTTATTATACCGTTCTTTAAAGAAGAAAAAGTAGAACTTACTCACCTTACAGATAAAGTCCTACTAATACTAATCAGTGGTGAATCGAGTTATAAATCAATCAGGTACAAGAAGAAAGGATCTTTAAAATTCTTAGAGGTTAAACCCCCTTTATAATTAATAATAGTTCTGGTGATAATTTTGGAAACTCTGAGGGGTTTGATTAATTTTTTAATTAACCACAGTTTTTGGTATACTTGATAACCTTTATAATAAGTCTGTTGATAGGCTTTGCTAATAATAGGCCTTTAGCTATTACAATGTTGTCGATTCAAATCAGTCGAAGTAATAATAGTATTATATGATCAAGTGGTGAATATATTGTTTTAAAGTTGACAAAGCGCTAGCCATTCTACACACTAATTTGAATAGTCAATTGCTTAGCTAGTGCCCTAGTTTAAATGAAGTATCTATTGTATTCAAGTTGAGAGTTAATAGATTCAACCTAGAAAGCAATATACTTCATTTGTATTTATTATAATTTATTTACATCATAATATAGTTAACTGACTTTATTATAATTACTACTGTTCCAACCTTAACAGTTTTTCGTTTTGAACGTATATACTTATATTTTCTACTATTTGTTTCTGATAGCTTCTGGCGTGCCTCCTCGTGAACCGGCGAGACCACTATTGATTCTGCAATCAAATTGACACTAATTTACTCACTTTACTCTATGGTTCCGAAATTTCAACTTTATCAATTCCATATGAAAGTTTTCTACCACAAACTTGTCTAGACCTTTAATTTGGCCGTATGAATTAATTAAGTCATCAGCTTAAATTCTTTAGCAGTCTTCTAATCTTCTAGGATATCCTTGTTTTCCTTCCTGCTCATTGGTACATAACTTAACTTTGATAAATAGCTTTTTAATGTAGTCTTCAATACGTATAGTTCACTTATTACTATCTATAAACTTCTCCGGGGCTTTGTTTAGTACCGATTGTGTTATTGCAATAGATGAACTATTTTTACCGTCAATTTACTTGAACTTTTAGATTTCAGTATTTTGGTCGCCTTCGGGGATTGTTATTGGGTTAATTATCGAGATTTTTTCGCTGGTCGTTCCTAGTTTTAATAGCTATTCGAATAAGATTTTTAAGTCGATAAAGATTAAACTGGAATAGGTAGGATTTTCAATTACCTGGTACCGATATCAAGTATCTTTTATAATGTTATACATATGTTAAAACATGTCATTATGCCGTAGACCTTCGAATCTAGCAGGTTCTGTATCGTTGTTTTCCATTTGACGGAGATTTAATAGATTAATCTTCCCATAATATTAAGTTCATGTTGCCGCAATATATATTTATGAACGATTGTTGTTGATAATCCCGTTTATGACGTTAATTTGTATTACTTATAAAGAAGCCGTTTGTAAAAATTATCCATTTGGCTTTTGATAGGTCGATTGGAATCATATTGAGCTCCTCATCCAATTTTTTCATTTACTAATCAAACGTTTCATTCAATTGATCGGAATATTTTTCTGTTATATTTTAAGTTTATATTGTAATAGAAAGATTATAGGAAGCTCTTAGTTGATCATATTAGCTAACGAAAGAAGGAATAACGTTTTAAAGTTTATTACGTAAACTTCAACCGACGAGAATAACGTATTTATAACTACCGTCTTAAGCGACGACGTTTTACCTTTACCGATTAAGATCTTTCGATATTTTTCTATTCGCTCGAGTTGAAATTTTTGGAATTTCACTGTAAACGCTTTCAATTATCGTTTTCCAGCCGTTAAGATTGTAACTACATTAGTGTTAGGCTTAGAAACTTGAAATGAGTTATCGTACCTATTTAACAACGTAAAGTATAACTTTATATAGGTGTTTAACACACCGTTTTCATAATTCAGGCCTATATTATATATAAAAAAATATCTTATAAGCTTAGGAAAATAAGTTGAGTGATTTCGTTATTTTAGGTTATCAGGTAAATGTTATTACCTTGATAGTCAATTTTTCCGGAAGTATATTAGTAGGGGTAAGCATTAAGTTTATTTTTTACGCTTTTATACTCAACTACGAACATTATAAAATTAGCGTTCATCTAGTTCTTCAGTAAGCAATCGGCCGGAAACTATTATTTAACCTGAAATTACTTTTATATTAAATAGTTAGTAAATTAATAGTCGATTTTACTATATATAATATATTTGTTTTAAAAATTCATAAAGCTTTATTTACTTTTTTTGCGAGTATTATTATAAACGCGATAAAATTCGCACTTAGCCGTAATATTGTTTTCAATAATAGTCATTTTACCCTTTATTTCCTAGGATCCCTCGCTTGAATTTTGTTCTCCTATAACCGTATTTAGGTCACTTACTTTTCCTAAAATACACTTTCAACCTTCGATTTAAAACGTGATAAATCGTTTTGACCAGGTCTACTTTAATGATATAGCCCTTTCTTTTCACTTTATCAGTGATAAATACCGATCCAAAACTCTCTTATCGACGTATAAAAGTTTTGAATATTTTTTCAAGCCTAAATAAAAAACGTTTTATACATATGATATAAGGTTGAAATTTAGATTCTCGCGAAATGTTTTTGTTATTACTTAAATGAACAGTTTATTGCTTTGACATTCTGATTTAAAGTCTATCCAATAGTTTTTAAATTTCGCTAATAAGGTAGTAAATAATTTTATGGGGTTTCATTAACGTTTTAAGAAAATGTTTTCCGGATTCCCAAGTAATATTAATCTAATTCTTATCGTAAAATTCGGGATGAATTTTTATAACGAAATGCAACTTTAGGCGAATATAATACTCCGCAAATATATTTACATACGTAAAGTAATATATATGGCAACTTTTTAGCTGAACCCTATAATATCCCGGCTGAATCATCGTATAATTATAACGATTCAATATTTAGCTTTTTATATTTATTTAATATCATACTTATTTTATTATCGAGTACGTCGTATAATTTAACGTTATAAATCTCGTTTTTATCCCATAATCTAACGAAGTTGGTCAACTTTATAGGGTTGCTTTTATTACTAGGGAAACAATACGGTATAAGGTTATGATAGGAGTCGTAGTTAGCTTGCTTTGGTTTGTAAGGTATGTATTAGCGTTTTAATCCGCTTTTATCATTACTAGGAGCATATTTCTATTGATTCTGGTCGGTTTTATTTAAATTGAATTGATTATTAACCATATCCGGAATATAGTTGTGTCCTGTTGTTTGTTTAAAGTTTTGTTCCCAGGAGGATTCGTGTTTAACTTATGTTATAAATAATCTTTAAGATAATTTTTCCTTTTCTGTCGATACCTCCAGCTTCTTTTCTACTTCTCGGCATATTTTTAGCCTTATTAAACGCCTCGTTCCTTATACTTACTGAGACTTTTCTCGTTTCCTTTCTATTATCTTAAGAATGCGATCTTAGTGTTTTTTTAAACTCATATCCCTCTATGAACTTTATGTTCATTACTTTATTATCGATTTACTTGAATATTTAAATAAATTAGGTTGTTATAAATAGTACCTTTATAATGCGGTTATTATTGCCACCGTTTATATTAATACATTCTTTCCGTAGTTATTCTCGTAGTATCTTAGAGATTATACTATTAACTATATGTTATACATCTGGCTTTTAGTTCAAAAATTTCTCCAAAGAATAGTCCAATAACTCCTGTTTTTGAATGGTTTTGTTATAATAGTTAAAATTAGTTTAATAATGTATATATTTTCTGCGAAAAGATTTAAATATTTTATCGTAATATTGAAGTTATTATTTTAATCACCAAGTTTCAAATATTGTAAAATGTTATCACGATTTTTTTTTTATAAAATAGTAGTTTATATATTTGTTAACGTTTACCTAATTTTCCACTAGTAAAGTTATAATTGTGAAGGTTTAATTTGAAGCGATTGAATTGACCGGTAAATACTTCCGTTTAAGCTATTAAAACGATGTAAATTATCGTTTTCGCGTAATAACTTGGATTCAGGTGCTTTCAAAATATAGTATTCAAGGTGGTTCTATTGAAATAATGAAAAATAAAAAACGAAAAATACGTGAACATAAAGCAAATAAGGTATAACGAAACAATTGAAGTAAGCCTTTTAACGCTTACCAATACAAATACATTTTTAGTAATTCGTTAAGAAAACATAACCTGTGACTAATGAGGTGTTTTGAATGAGATTTTTCCAGCACCTCGCAAACTTTGTATCAATGAAATAGCTAATAAACTTAAACTTTATAAATACGCAATTTGAAAATAGATGGTGTAGGGTAAATAAAGATATACGAATAAGGTAATGCGAAAAGAAAAAAAGAGATG
Source organism: Anisogramma anomala (assembly GCA_038502455.1). Taxonomy (NCBI): domain Eukaryota; kingdom Fungi; phylum Ascomycota; class Sordariomycetes; order Diaporthales; family Gnomoniaceae; genus Anisogramma; species Anisogramma anomala. The sequence goes on along the minus strand of JASMMZ010000009.1, from coordinate 11,715,741 downwards.
TGGAGAGGTTTATGTGCGTAATCCGGTATGTAAAGCTCGGTTCGTATTTAGTAGGCGGTTCAGATATCGTGTTATAGACGTCTTTATTAGTTTCAAACGGGTTGATTGTTATACTGTAATCGTTTTTGGGTTTTGTAAAGGGTCTGAATATTACTTTTAGATCGGATTGGTCCTAACAAAGGGCTTCAAAACTTGGTCATTATGGTTTGCGTAACCTAATACGTAATAAAACGTTTTTTTAAAAATTACCGAGTGCTTTTAAAGCTCTAAAACGAGTTAACGGGTAACGTAACGAGACTTTTAGTAAATAAGGCACCAAATGGTTCATAATATCGTATTAAAGTATTCTTACTATACTTTGGGTTTTAAAGACACTCATACATAATTCTTTACTTCTGTATTGTTTCTATAAGTTATAATATGAAAACACATATAATTGGGACTAGTATGACATCCAGCTATATGTATTTACTTTCGATTTATCTCTTCTTTTTCAAACTATCTGTAATAATTAGTATCAGTAAGGTCTTTGATTATTCACGTAAACTTAAAAGAGTAAAAGAGTAATCGTAAAGATTGGTATTGTAATAGTAAATAAGATATTAAGAGAGAAGAAGCATTCGAAGAGTACACGCTACAGGAAAGAGTTTATAAACCTTTTATCCAAGTAGTGTCACTTTGCCATACACTGTGCTAATCTACATTCTGGGTAGTGGCATTCCATCATGCACTCAGCAAATTCCACTTCCAGCAAGTGGTACGCTATCACGCACTCCGCAAGAATGAACCTTGCAAAGTAGTACATTACCATACACTCTGGCAAAGGTGCATTCCGCAGCGTGGCCACTTACTAACTATAGGGATGTATAGTAATATCCACAGAATGAAAGAATGTTGGAGTACAGCTCAAGCAGAAACATATCACTTGGGAATATACTAAAGTTGTAAAATGTATATCATCCGGTCAAAATACGGAGATATAACCCGTAAACAAAAACTTATGAATAATATACAAATGAAAACGAATTTTCCTTTGGATAACCAGATAGAGGTACGTATATAAGAAAGCCTACTACAGGTCCAATAACATACCGATATTTGTTTGGACAACTAATTAAAGAACATTCACAGCTTACCATGATATAACTCAATATAGATTGACCACAATAATGAAACTTTCAAACGTACTATCTAAACAGAAGAACCAATTCAAAATATATTTAACTCTACGACGCAAATTATACGCTTTATGGAGATTGTATAAAAATCTATTATTTATCAGAGAAGTATAATAGAAAATTATACAATATTTCGAGATAAAGTTGATAAAGTTTTTGAAAATTTGTTGATAAATACAAATTGTACCTTTTGGCTCCTACTTTTTGTTTTCATATATTTTAACTCCAATGATATTTTTTCATCTTATTAAATTCCTATTATCACATATAACTTTTCAAGATATGTATAATAGAATAAAACAATATATTTTATGGTTCGACCTACAATGGTAAGCCAAGTAGGTGCTAAATGGGGTTTACTATTGAGATACAGCGGGAGACTAGAAGCGGCTACCGTGACCCATCGTGTAGGACCTATGGGTATAGCTAGTGCCCAGCTTGTTATGTGCCCTTACACGTGCCGTATACGTACCGCGCCCGGTCCGCGCTCGAACCGGGTCCGAACCAAGTACTCTATATCACGTTACGTGTATAGTTACGTAACCTATAAACTTAATGGATAGTATCCTAAGTTTATAACATTCCCCCCTCTTTTTAAAACGAAATTAGGGCTGCGGCATCCTTTTAGTTAAATATAGGACGCGGGACTCACCCGCTTAGTACGTGGGCCGAAAGCGAATTGGATGCGGGACAATAAAGTAACCTTTAATACGCTGTATAATATATCGGCCGGCTTAACTCCAGGCCGCTGGTACCATAAAACGCGCCCCTTCAACGTGCTGTATAACGTATCGGCCGATGTAACCTTAAGCTGCTGATGTCATATAACACACCTTATTAATATACCATATAACGTATCGGCCGACTTAATCCTAAGAGGTTGATATCGTATATTGCGCCCTTTTAACGTATCGTATAACGTCTATGTTAATCATCGATGCCGTATAACGTATCTTTTAATTTACCGTATAATTTATCTTTTTTATCGCCGGTACCGTATATCGCGTCCCTTTACCGTATTGTATAACATGAAACCCTTATCGAATCTGGTTCGCTTATACTTATAAATATGAACTTTAATATAACCTTTAAAATTTCCCTTTTCCCTCTGGTATATCGTCGATTTTCCTTTACCATTTCCTATATTACCATAACGTTTTATAATAACTTTATTATTATTCTTTATATTAAAACTGTTCATTACCTATTCATAGTTTATAACCATTTTTTTTTTTTCGTTTTGATAATTTGTATTTATAATACATTTAACCTAGTTTATACCGCCGTAAGGGTTTACAATAAAAATGATCAACCATCGCGTAAAGTACGTTATCTTATTATATACATATACCTTGTAGTTGACTTTTTTTTTTAGAGTCTTAGTATTATAAGAGACCTATTTATCATCGGTGATAACGAAGATAAAAATGAGTTCCCCCCTTTATAAGTGAAGGATGCATGTATATTATATATTAATCTCTTTTTCAATTTTGACGTTTTGTTATTTATACTTAAGTACATCGCTTGTAAAGTTACCATATGTATGAAAACATTCATAATAAGTTAAGTTTAATAAATTAACCCTAAAAGAAACTCAACCACCAATTCAACCTTTTTCGTAATATTTTTACAAAATAAGTTTATTTACAAATTCGCCTGGTTCCCACTCCTCATTACACTAATTGGTTATAGATATTAAAGTCAGAGGTTATATTTTATCCACAATTCGTAAACGGTAAAGCAATATCCCGAGTTACCGGCACGTTTTCGCCTCCGTATTTTTTAAAGTAATTAATTAGCTTACTCGGATCTGAGATATCATGAGAGTTTAATGAGTTTTTACTATTTCGGTAATATAGGCTATTACCTTTTTTATGATACGTCCTCGTCACCCATTTTTTCCGGGTTCGTCCTTTTCTAAAATTCCCTTTTTACCTTTTACGGTATCGCTTATTTACTGTTATAGGATTTCTCCGGTTGATCGTACGTTAACGCTTAATACTTACGTTGGTTTTCTCGAATTCCCGCCGTATACCCTTCCGTAGGTTTAGTCTAAATAGTCAAAATGATATATTACGTAAGTTATATCTTTTATGAATAATATAAGTTACAATTTATAAAACATGGTGAACTATATTCAAAGGTTAATTGTATGAGCCCCGTTTTTACCTATAATCCATTTGTTAACCTTAACTAGAAGCGAATAAATCGAGTCGACCGAAAGCGGGCTGAAAATTGTATTTGAGCGGATCGCATTGCCCGTATATAAACTAATATATTATAATCCTTATTAATCAGCTTAAAAGGTCGTTTTCTCCGCCCCGAATTTCGATAATCGCTATCTTCGGCTTCCCCTAACGTTTGTATTACTTAACGCTACCCGTTATCCTCAGCGTCGCCTTGCGCCCGCGGCGCCTTTTACTAGCTTTCTTCGTCGATACCTATTAACACCCGTTACGCCTCTCGTTTCCTGCCTTAACAGGTTTTTTCTAATATTCGAAGATAATTATAATAGCTTTGTTTTTATTTTTCTAAATATTATATCATTTTTAAAACAAAGGCGATTCACTTCGCGTACATCCTTTAGTATATACATGATGCTGACGTTGAAATACTAGGCTATTATCAACTCGAGCATCCCCCAATTCTTCTTCAAATTAATTTAAAGTTATAATATATTAACTATTTTCTGGTTATTTTTTTTTTCGGCTAATTATAACCCGTTCCTTTAATTAATACGAAGTTAATCCCACTTTTTCTCATTTTTATCGCGAAAATATCATAGATTTCGATTTTTTTGCAGTGGCTTTTTTATATCGTTCATAACTAGAGATGGTACCGGGTGAATTTCGGATAAGATTTATTAAGGGAAGCGGTTGGTAACCGCCCATTAAATCGAATTTACGTGAAATATAAAGTATTTACCAAAAATGTTTCAAACGATATTAAATGGGTTTAAAATATCGACGACTAGGTTCTAATTATGAAGCTAATTAAGCTTTTTATTTGGGCGGTTGATCTCAATATTACGTAATCTAAGGTATATTTAGTTATTTATTTTATATCGTTTTGTTAAATGGCGTCGATAGTTTGTTGCGGTTTTTATGTATTATTAAATACATGCTATCATCGTTTAAATGAGCTCTGTAACTTCGTATAAGTATACTAAAAACGCAATTTCTCGTCTCGCCGGTTCAATCCATAATTTTGTATCTTTATTTACCTTTGATATGAAAGATATCGAATATTTGTGTATTGAGCAGTTAACATTACACCTGATAATCGTTAACTTTCGGTTATTTAATATAAATTGATAAACAGGTTTATATGATACTCAATGATATTCCGAAAATACGACAATAACACGTAAATACTTTTGAAATTTTTGGTTCATATATTCGGTGCCGTCATTTTTTTTTATATGTGGTACGTCATGAATAAAAGTGATTGAAATTTTTCTAATAGATATAAAGTCGTTTGAGATACTCCTACTTTATCCGAACCGCAGTTACTAACTATAGTAACCGGCAATTTTGAAAATTTCTAAAATACATACTGAAAACGTTCCGTCTATAGATATGTAGTTATAGATTATATAGCTTCGAATTAGATAAATTGAAAAACGCAGTTTGTAACAATTGGCAAATAACGAAAACCATTACCGGTGATTAGTAAGTTGATGATGAATTCGACCTAAATATATATCTAATATCGATATAAAATGGAAAGGGTATAAATGAAGCTTTGTTGTAAAGTACGACGAGATTTTATACTTTTATATTTCGTGTGTATTTGACAAAAACGTCCAATATTTACGACATTTTTCTTTTCATAGTAGTCCCGTTGAAGAACTAAAAATAAAAAAAATTTATCTAGAAAATTTATAATAAACGAATCATGGGTTTATTGTAAGATTTTCGTCGTTAATAGTTTTCAACTTGGCAGTTATAATCTGCTACGGTAACGAAACATATCTCGCGAATTAATTTTATAATCCTAGATTTATACTAATTGTTTCAATTTCACCAAAAAGCGTCTAACACCCTCGCAAACTATCAATAGGCGAATATCGTATAATAGGTCGCTTATTACCCCCTAATCCTATAGTTTCGTAAAATTACCCGGCTTCAAAATAAAACGATCATTTGATGTTCACGAAGTTAACGGGTTTAATGCGGGCCGGGACTGTAACAGTATTACTAATACTGGAGTATTAAAATCCCACGGCGTTACCCCGAATAACGACCCGGGTGTAGGTCAGGCCCGGAACGATCCCCCCCTAGAATTCCCCGGCGTTATCCCGGATAACGACCCGAGCGCGCGCCGGGCCCGGGGCGATTCCGTTTACGTCGACTTTTTGAAAGCCTTCGACTCCCCTTCTGGGTATATATTATCGCAACCAAATAATTAAACCTTCGTCTTTATAAATTAATTTATATTACCCGACACAATATATGTTTTGACAATATATAAGTTCATTATTATTAAGTTTAATATAATAATGGAAAAGGATCGAAAGACTCGTTTGTAACGCATCTAAACTTCGGGTTCATTTTATAATCCACGGTTTAATATATTCGGACGAGCGCTATAAGTTACGGGCCAGTATGGTGAATAGTATTAAAAAATCGAAAAGACTTCAGCCCATTGAACCTCACGTTTCGAAATGAAACGTGGTAAGGAAAAATAACCCAATCCTTTGTAAATCGTGAAAATCGTAAACGGGGTACGTATATTACATAATTCAAACAAGTATGTTTTTAAATACAGGACTATTACAAAAAGCTTATTATTGTAAATAATGTAATTAAGTTTCGCGTTCGTTAATTATACTTGTTGGTAAGGTCGCAAGCCTATAAGATTCACGTGAACTAAGGTCTTTGAAGAGTAATCAGAATGATTGGTATTGTTAGTATGAAAGATGATTATCCAAGAAGAAGCATCCAGAGGTGTACGCCACAGGTGAGGGCTTATAAGCCCTCCACCCAGAGCGTATTACTCTAGAATACTTCTTCAAGACCGATCCACGCATTGCAGTCGGTCTGGATTATTCATTCCAGACCGATCCATGCATAATGCACTTTGCGTCTTGCAAAGGTGCAGCCTACAGCGTAACACGTTACCATGCACCCTGCAGGAGTGCACCCTGCAATACAGTGCACTGCTACTTGACCTATTAATACTATCTATGAGGATATATAGTAATATCTACAATACTGAATAATAAGTTACTAATTTTAGGATATTATTCTTATCCCGCTATAATAAACCCCCTTTAAACGCCGTTTCCAAATAATCGGTTTCTACTATCATTAGCCGATCAGAATCCTAATGTGTTTGGATTGAGGTCGTAACTAAGAGATACTTCAAGGTTTAAGGTAATTATTCGTCTCATTTTATCTAAGCCTAACGAATTCTTTACTTCGTTAATCGAATAAAATAATTATCTTATTCGAAAAAGTTACGAATGAAATCCCTATAAAATTTAACAAAGTTTAAAAAACTTCGATCCTCCTAAATAATATATAGTAACTTGTATTTACGTATTACCCGGACTTTTTTAAGGTCGGTACGAATACCTAGATTAATCGTTATAATAAAACCCCAATACTTTTCCTTTTTAATCATGAAGTCGAACTTGTTGAAATTCAGGTTTAGCCTAATATTACAAAAGCGTTTTCAAACCACGCGAACTTTCGTTATATAATCTTGCTTAATATGGGAGGAAAAAAACAAAAAGTTGTTTGGGTAAATTATAACACAATTATCAAAAATATCGGTTTTTATACAATTAATATATCGTTAAAACATTGTTTACGTTTTCACCAGCTGAAAATGAGTAATTAATTATTTCAATAACCCGAACTATATAGGAAACGCTGTTAATTTTTCCTATTTAAGCATAACCAAAATACGATAAACGGCCGTTTGAATGTTTAGTTTCGTAAGCCACGTAGATTTCGAAAACGTACGTAAGATTTCCTTCATTAATAGTAAAGGAAAACAATCTCATTCGGTAATTTTATTTAGTATCCGGTAATCGATATAAAATCTCTATCCACTCTCCAGTTTGGAAATAAATGATACCGGCGCCTTAGCTTATAAAAAACTTATATGAATCCAACCATTATAAATTCATTCCGTAATATAATGTCGAAATTTGAAAGGTTAATTTCGTAATATCGAATATATCAATCCCCAAAGACGTTTTAATAGAGATTTATCGTCGTTCGGTTTGATATAAATATCATAGTCGAGTTTTCCATTATATTAAGGTCAAGTTATAGCTTTATCCTTATTAAATCGGTCGCTAAATTTTACTAATTTTGGTAAAAGACGTAATAAATTTTCGTTTACCCTAATAATAGTTAGCGTCGTCATTAGTAAAATCCGCCTAATTTTATAAAAAATTATAGTAGAAGTTAACTACGATTAATACTCTATACGTTATACTATTCGTTATGAACGGTTTACCAAACCGTTAAAAACTGATTTTATAACGCCTATTATATCCCCTAACATAAGGCGTACTATTACCGTATCAATAACTAATCCCCCCTAACTAAAAATTATTAAACGATTACCGATAACAATTAAGATTACCTTTTGATAGGTTATCTAAAACAGTCCAAAAATTATATTACGCGTTGTTCCGGGAATAATATATGTTAATATCGGGTTCTATCATTTATTAATATTTATATGAAATTTAGGTATTTGGGTAATACGCGTATTTTTCCGTAATTCTAATATTATGATTAGAATTCGAAAATGTAATAGCCGAATTTTTTTCCATAATTAATCATTATATTAAAATATCGCTTACAATATTGTAACGATTATAGTCAAAATCCATTTTCATATCTAAAAAAAGGTGGTATTAAAAAGTATAAAGATAAAAAATGAATTCTTGTTTATACGTATTTTAGTTGAATTAAACTCCTTTTTACATGATTTTACCATTTCTCCATTAAAGTTATATAACCATTAAACGAAATAATATATAAAAGTTAGGCTTTCCCCGTCGACATTAATAAAAAACATTTATTTACCTCTTCGACTTAAGCCGCATACACCTACGTTGAAGGCAATGTCAGGTGAAATCCGTAACTACGTTTATAATGATCCGTTAAACCATAATATAAACAACGCAACGTAACAAGTTTAATTCGGTGTTTCTTCTCCGTCATTCACGTCTCCTTAATTTTTTAATCCTCAATACATATTGAACGGGTTTGTTAAAATAATTAGCCGCGATCATTACGACCCCTTAACGAGGATACCTAAAAGGCGTAAGCTCCCGTTATAATTATCTTTTCATTAGACCGTCATTTTTATATGAGCTTGATTAATTAACGACTAAAACTTCGTTTTAAGTTCAAAGACTTTAATTCGTCGGCGAATTCACAGTACTTCATTAAAGCTACAATGTAGTTTACTTAAATTATATTGACCGTAATTAATTTGTTATGGATACGTAAAAATACGCAAAAAGTAAGTTATTACACTTTATAGATAAAATCTAATCCAATTTTCCTGCTTGAACCAATAATATTTCGAACTTAATATCGAATAATACCCATAGGTTTTTATCGCTTATAAGTAACACCTCAAATTCAACCAAGGTTTTTTCCGCACGATAAAATTCGTTAAAGATAGCCTTAATATAATCGAAAAACTTGCCCATATCGTACATACTTCTGTATCTGCCGACTTTGTAATACGCTGTAACAACTTGCTTTACTTCCGCCATATAATAACCCTATACGTAAAAAAAGTATACCGACCTTCCCTAATATATATTTTATCCGCTTTGAATATCAATTCAATCGTTTAACGCGTCGCCATCTACGTAAAAATAAATCCGTCAAAATACGTTTAATTGTATTTTTTTCGCCTAATTTAAACCGGCAAAATATTAGTACAAATTGCCATTAAGTTAATCTCAAATTAGTAAATTTCAACTACGACGTAAGTAAAGTCGGATATAAAGTCGAAAATCAAAGTTGATTGACTCGGTTATTACAATGACTTTATAGGAAACGCGATATAGCCTATAGTATTTTACAACCAAAAAATGTCGGCCCAAATCGGCTCTGAAAGGGTAGGAGGTGTATTTTAAAAGGTAGAAAACTACGTATTTGCCGACGGCCCATTATTCCCAATAACACTAAGGGGAAACGTCAAATTATCAATATTTGTTATCGATTCGTTTATTATAAGTAATATTCCTTCCAAAAATTTAAAAAAACTTTAATAATATATAATAATCCGACCTATGATAATAAGCCAAATAGATACCAAATAGAATTTACTATTAGGATATAGCGGAAGACTAGAAAAGGCTACCGTAACCCATCTTATAAGACCTATAGGCATAGCCAGTATCCAGCCCGTCACATGCCCTCACATGTGCCGTACACAAACCGCGCCTAGTCCGCGTCCGGACCAGGCTCGAACCGAGTACTGCATATCCTGTTACGTACGCAGTCATGTAACCTATAGAATCAATGGCCAATGGCTTGAGTACATCACAATATTTCGAATTCGACGTCCATTTGGAAAAATACTAGTTCAATTGAAGATATTAACAGGTTTATAATAAAAGAACCTATGAATAAAACCTGAGAAATCATTTATTAGAGTTTTGATAAAATTATTAACAAATTCATATTTTGTTCACAAATGAGTAGACAAGTCAACTCTTAGAGAGGCCATACTTCGTAAAAAGATTGGAGAAGAAGTTACAGGAATCCGTGAATTTGATCAAGTATTCCAAGTTCTAGACATGATAGGCGTGTAAATTATTCGTGAATTAAGATCGTTATTTCGATTGTTAATATAAGATAACAAACGGAATCATCATGAACGCAAAACAAAACAAATATGATAAAAAATTAATTTGTTACATCATTCGGAAACACGTTTACGCTAGAAATATTGATTTCCAGAAGATGAATTGAAAAACAGGTTGGTAAACCTGAAGACACATTATTCGAAAATTCGAACGATCATATGATAAAAGGTAATGGATTTTCAATAAGATTGGATGTTGGTTTACAAATCATCCAAGCTATCAATAATGGAAAGTTAAGCCACTTTTTATTGGAAATTATAACGTGAAGAAAAATAATACGGCTAATATTTAATTGATGAGGAAGACTTCAATAATTTCAAAGAGGACGAAAGATAGGAAACCTCCAATAACAAGTTTATTAAGAAAATACATGATGGAATGTGACAATAAGCTGAGAAATAATTTCATAATGATATAATATTTCGTTGAATGAATATATCTTTACAAGGCTATTAAACAAGGCTTCTTTTACAAGGTAAAAAGTTCCTAATTATTTCTTGTGAAAGATGAATATAATAACAATATCTTTTAAGGAAATTTAATTAAAACTAAGGAAATTGAATACTCGACTGGCAGTTATTCTCTGCACTTAGCATTATGATAAGGTAAATCTGCAATGAGCCTTAATGTTCGCAATTCCTAAATCGCTATAGTTAGTCTTAACTTAGGAAAAAGAATTTTTTAAATAAAGTCGATAATCTCTTTTACTATTATTCAACAAATTAGGTTTTATGTTCCAACATTACTTGGACTGGTTTTCTGGTAGTTGGAGGATATAAATAACCCGAGGGTCATTTTGTTTTTATAAAACTATTCAAAGTAAACGGAGATTCCAATGGACATGGAAATGGTAACACTTTTTGTTCTACACATAAGTATTGAAATCAACTGTTTTCAACCCTATGTAAATGAAATTGCGAAAATTATAACGAATATTCAATTACTTAAACTCAGGTAAAGTATATCAACATATTTTGAAGACTGGATATACTTATAGAAAACGTTGAATTTGTGATAAAATAGATAGACTTTGCCACTATTCTTGAATTGATATGTTGGTACTATAGCGTTTGAAATTTGAATTTAAGAACAATGTGGATTTTAACTTTAACAATTTTTCCATATATCGTATTTTAATATCATTTATGTTTATAGGCTTGCCTGATAGATGTTTGGATGTTACAATGTTATCGATTCGAATCGTGATTATATTAATAGTAGTATTGTATGATCAAAAAGTGATGTATTATTCTAGGCTGGGTAGATCGCTAGCTGGTCTGCACACTAAATTGTATGGCTAATTTCTTGGCTTATGCCCTAATTAGAACTGGGCACATACTATACTTTACTTTACAGTCAATACCATCAACCTAAAAACAATACACTCAACTTGAAGTCAGTACAGTCAACTTACTTGACAATATATTTGACTGACTGTACTCCAATTAATAACTTTTCTAATACGTTCGGTATTTCATATTATTGCCTCGGCAACAATTTTTGATGGTGTCGAATTCTTGAAGACAATGTTAGCTTAAGATATATGAAAAACATTAAGGCACTTGTATATTTATGCAAATATCGCATCACTAGATCAAATTGTCTATAACTTTGAGTCAAAATTTACGCCCAAAGCATTCTAAGTAGACATTTATAGTATGAGAATCAAATGTTACCAAATTATTTTTAAATTATGTTTAAACACTAGTAAAGTTAAAAGGAGGTACAATGTCCTTCATTATGTATACAATTGCTTTGAAAATATCGGTAGTATCATAGATAGGAGAAAAATACTATACGTGGGTATAAGAAAATAAACGATAAAACCGGGTTAGATTCATTAGTCCTAATATCTATTGACTTTATAATATACCCAAGATTAAGAAGCTGATTTCCATTCTGAGTATTAATGATTCAGAATAGAAAGACTCCTGCAAAATATAATAAAGAATTAGAAAAAATGTAAAAATAACGATATTAAGGAAGATAAAAAAAATTGAAATTTGATGACGATAAATATTGACGAAGAAATATACATTTCGACGCTAAATTATCTATTGAAACCAAGCCTACCACTTAGTTCATTAAAAAAGAATATTATGAATCGTTGGCAGTGAATCCAAGAATTACAGAATCTATTAAAACGACAGAAAAATCTTTCGAAAAAAGTGCAAAAATAAAAACCAACGGCTTTTTAGAACAAGAAGTATTACAAATCATCTCCCAATCCACATTCGAATTTTAAACGATGTAAAACAGTATAACTCTATAATCATACGCGAAATGAAAGGATACAAATGTGGTGAAAATTGAAATATCATGTTTTATTATGCAAGGATATAACAATAAAAAATAATTATACAGTTACCAATAATTTAGAAAATGAACTGGCGGTTGATTGTTTCTTTTGAAAGCAGTTTTTATCCTGTGTTTATTACCATATATCTCTATAGTTAGTAAGCGGCTACATTATTGAGTGCACCTTTGCAAGAGTGCATGGTAACATACCATTCAGCAAGGTGTATTGCTACAAAGTGAATGATGACATACCGCTGGCTGGAAGTGGAATTTGTAGAGTGTACTATAGAGTGCCACTACCTAGAAGGGAGATTAACAAAGTGCATAGTAGGGTGCCATTACCTGGATGAGAGGTTTATAACCTCTCACATGTGGCATGTACTTTCCGAATATTTCTTTTCCCATTCAATATCTTATTTTACTTTTACTTACGTTAATTTAAATAATTTTCCTTTTGATAATTGAACGGAATAAAGACCTTATCGATACTGATGAGTTGCTGATTAGATAGATTATAAATAGCTTAGTATAAAAGAGATAAACCGAAGTTAAATACTTATAAAAAGATATTTTAACGGTTTTAAATGATTATATTTTTATATTATTACTTATGAAAACCCTACGGGAGTGTGAAATTACGCGGGAAGGCTTTTAAATCCTATAGAGTAGTAGAACTGTAAAATCTAGAGTGACTTTTAAAAGAAACACTTTCGTACGATATTATTAACCAATTGATACACTGTTTAATAAAATGCCCTATTGTATTATCCGTCAACTTTTTTTTGGCGCTTTAAACATATCCGGGTACTTTTTGAAAAGCGTTTTAATATGTATCAGGCAACGCGAGCCAAAACCATCAAGTTTCGGAACCCTTTGCTAAAACCCATCCAATTTCAACGTAGCATCCAAACCGCTTACGAAACTCAAAAGCGATGAAGATAAAGTACCTAAACCGCTCTAAAAAAAACAAAAGCAGCTATAATACGATATCCGAACCATCCCCCATATACGAACAAAGCTTTATATATCGGATCACATACATACACCTACCTCTATTTTTTCTTCCTATTACCTTGTTCGCTTTCCCACAATCATTCTATATCAGCCATCTTTGGAATTGATTATTTGCGACGTTTGAGCTTGATAGCCTCTTAATGAATGTAACATTTGTAAAGCGTTAGAAAAACTAATTTGAAACGTTTGACTAACCTGTTGTTATGCTTTATATGCGCTTTATTTGGATCTAATTTTTATTGTCAAGCGTTAAAAGCCTTATTAGACTACTTTATTGTAACTCATTTGCTTTTTATTCACGTATTTTCACGCTTTTCATTTTGGTTAACTATCCCAATTACTATATTTCGAATGTACAAGAATCTTATTTACTACGTAAAACCAACATTTATACCGATTCAGAATTTCAGGTGTATGTATAAACCGCCTCCCCTTGACTGCTTTAGTATATTTTATACTCCTAAAATTATGGTTATACTCGTCATAGACCTGGAAAAAGCTAATGGATTTATCGATTACCTTTTTACAAACACATTGTTTTGTAAAACCATTTTGAAGTACTTGGACCTTATTTTATAGGATAATAAAATCGAGGTATTAATAGACAATATAGATCTTTTTGAGGCAAATACGTACGTTTTGAATATTATTTGTGACTATTGTAGCGGTGATATTGAAGGGCACGATTTATTCCAAGATTTCAGGGAGGATTTTTCAGATGAAACACTAGATATACGGCGTATAATCGATGGTATAATTTCCAAAATATTACGAAAATAACTACGGAGTAAAGGTATTAATACCACCGGTGGTAATAATATCCGTATTGTAAAAGAGTTATTATTAATAGCCCGGATTACGTAAATGCTAAAGTGAGCCTATAATAAAGTGATTGAAGTAAAGTTTATGATTGGATATTTATTAAAAAAGCGTTAGGATCGCCTGTTTAAAAAAATTCGATAGAGAACAAAAAAAAACCCTCATTAAGTTTAAGGAACAAGGCGCCTAATGAGGTTAAACATATGCCGCGAGATGAAAATGGAGTTAAAGGAATCGACGGAAAAAGAGGAAATGTTACAACGATTATTTATAACACGTATTGAACACGAACCCTTCCCAAAACGCAGTTTTATACTAAACCTAAAATAAGACCACGCTCCAGATACCGGTAATAACTAGTTTAATAATCATAATAGCGGCTCGAATAAAGAAAACGGCTTGCCTGGAGAGAATATGAGCGTTGTAAAACGATAACATATACTTTATGAACCGATATCCGTTGTTTACAACCTTTATCATAACCTTTAACCGTACTCCTTCCGAATTGATGAAAGTAATCTAATACAACTTACTAACTATACCATATTATAGGATAAGGACGAAAGTTGAAACGGAAAATTATATAACGAACGATATAACAAAATACGTATAATGTTAAATATATATATAATACTAGATATAGAGCCGTTATATATCTATATTATTCTACCCTGTTTACTATTGGGGTAGGCTTAAAAGTGGTATATGTATTTTCTGACGTGGGTAAATATATTGGATGTGTTAAAACCGCCTAAAATCACACTTAGATACGAAAATTTATCACGAACTTTCCAATATAAACTAGACTAGTATTACCTGGAAGTCCGTAAGGAACTAGCGTAAAACGTTGATCGAAACCCATAAAAAGTGGTTACCGCCTTGTTAGCAAAGTTTGAAAAGCGTTAGGTGGCCTTTGAATAAGAATATAAGGGTGATATACTATTAATCCGAGTAATAATAAAAGTATACTACGAAAACCTAGATTTCGACCTTATACTATTTGATGTTATTATCCAACCTATGATGGTAAGCCAAGTATGTGCCAAATGAAGTTTACCTTTGAGGTATAGGTGGAAGACTAAATGAAGTTACAGTGGTTTTTTATACAAAGTGCTTTAAGCGTAGTTAGTATATAGCCCGTCATGTACCTTTACACGTGTTATATACAGATCGCGACCAGACTAGGCTCGGGCCGGGTACTACATATTCCGTTACGTATATAATCATGTAACCTATAAGCTACATATCCAATAGCCTAAGTTTATAGCATTCCCTCTTTTTTATTAAACACTATAAGGACTGCGATATTCCATTGGCTAAATGTAAAGCGCGGATCATATTCGTTTAGTACGCGGGCAAGAAGCGAGCTGAGCACGAGCCTATAACGTATTTCCTAACGAGACGTATAATGTATCGGCCGGTTTAACCCCAAGCCGTCACCGACGTATAACGTGTCCCGTTAACGTACGGTATAATATATCGGCCGTTTTAACTCCGGGCCGTAGACGCTATACAACACACCATTTAACTTGTCGTATAATACCTAATCCAGTTTAATTCTAAGCCGCCGACGCCATATAACAAGCCCCCTTAACATATCGTATAATATATCGGCCGTTTGAAACCCGGGCCGCCGACATTATATAACGCGCCCCTAATCGTTCCTTATAATATATAACCCCTACCAATTCCGATCCACCTATACCTATAAATACGGCCTTTACCGTAACCCCTAAAACCTTCCTCCCTTTTATTTCCACTTTTTCAATCCCTTTTTTACATAACCCGTTTATATCATACTTTTGATAATAACCTTATTCATAATTATATTTTTTCTATTTATATTTCAACCTTCATTTACCTATCAACGTCTTGTATTCTTTTAACTTCGCCTTATCAATATAGCTAATATTTATAACGTTTCTAATTGAGGTTATATGGATATTTACACTACTAATAGTAATAATTAGCCGCTTCGTGGAGTATACCGCCTTTTTATATTCGAATACCGTATCATCAACTTTATTTTATAGTCTATTTACGTTATAAACGAGTTTTTTATATTTTAAGATATCGCAGACGAAAGTAAGTATTCTTTATTATGGTTGAAAAACACTCATATATTTTATATTTATCGCCTTTGTAACTTTCAAGTACTCCTTATTTTTATTCGCGTCTACTACACCCAAATTATCACGTTTATCGAAAGGTATATAGTAAATTTGGTTTCAAAATTAATTTTATATAATGCTCGACTGTAAATTTACCCCAACAGGTAATATATTTGAAATATAAATATGTTAATATCTTCGTTCAATTTATGCGTAATATTAAGGTAACCAGTCGTAACGTCCGAAAACGGTAACCATATTCTATACACCGCCTGAAAACAATAAAGGGATATTCCTGGGTATAAGCTCGTATGTACTCCCGCCTTTTCCAAATGAGTTAATTAATCTACCCGGTTTTTTTATATTACCTAAATTTAAGGGGTTTTCACTATTGATGCAATATAATTTATTACACCTTAAGCTATATATTTCCGTTCTTTTTCCCTCCCGGGCTTGTTATCTTTCAAAACTTTCCCTTTATTATTAACAGTTTCGCTTATTTATCGCGATAATATACCTTTGGTTATCAGGATATTAGTATAAAATGTTTTTACTCCAGTTTTCATAATATACGTCGTGTATTATTACGTAAATTTAATTCAAATAACTAAAATAATATAACTTCGTAAGTTAAATATTTTTTCATGAAAATAGATCACGGCCAATAAAACATTGCGAATAACGTTCAAGATCTAATTATGAAGACCCTTTATTAATGTATATTCTATATATTAACCTTTAATCAAATGAAATTAATTAATGCTATCGTAAACGGGTTAATGATCGTATCCGTGTGGACCGCGTTATTCGAACATAAGCTAATATGTTTTAGTTCTTAGTATCGCGTTTTAAAGTTCGCTTTCCCCGTCCCGTCTCGCGTTATCCGCTGTCTTCAGCTTCGCCTAATATTCGCCCCGTGAAATATTACCTATTATCGGTGGTTTCATTTAATACCAGCCCTGCCTTTCTCCCGCTACCCTCGTTAACATCATTTAATACATACCCCACTTTACGTTGCACGCCTTTACCGGCCTTTTCCAATACCCGAAATTGATCATAAGAGGGTTTTCAAAGTCAACAACGTTATTACTTCAAAACAACGGATAAAAACAATAATAATTAAAAGGTAAAACTTGATAAATCGTAATAATAACGGTTTCGCAGTTGGATATTTATTCGAAAAAGTCGTTCAACGTATACCTGACCTTATATGTTATATCATATTATAGTAATGATAGCTTTTACTCGCCCCTTATTAATATAATACTATAACGGAGGTATAGGCTATTCGCCTCAAGTAAATTATTTAGGATATATTCTACGTCGACGTTAAAATTATGGGCCATTGTAACACCAGGCGTTTCCCCATTTCGATTCAACTTATCTAAGCCGCCGTATGCTAATAGTTTGTTAATAACTTCTACTTCCGTTACTTGTACCTCGTTTACTTAATTGAAATGTAATAAAGACCATCCCACCTCGCATTCACCACGAAAATATATCAAACTTCAAATTACTTATATATATTCTTTCCCGTATCGTCAACAATAAAAGCTAATAATGGACGAGTATCAGATAGTACTCATGAGAGAAAGGGGTTTACTGTTATACTTTTAATCAGATTCATATAACATATAAGGTATTTCATAAAAATATTTAAAATGAAATTTAACGGGTTCGAAATATCAACAACCTAGTATTGATTATATGGCCATTAAGCTTTTTATTTAGGAGACTAGTTTTATTATAACGTAAACTAAACTATATTTCATCGTCCATCATATATAATTACGCTGAGTATCGTTAAAGATTTGAGGTTACCTTTTTTTATTATTAAATACATATTATTATCGCGTAGGCTAACTTTGTACTTTTAGATAAATATATCAAATACGCGAAATCTTATTCCTCCGGATGAGTCGATAACTTAATGGTCCGATTTTCCATAATAAAAGAGAATCTTTCGTATATATTACCTAGTCGATTTATATTGAATCCAGTAAATATCTATTTAGGTTCATTCAATATCAACTATCAGACGGTTAAATATAATGCCGAATTATATTAGGAAAAGACAAGGAAAATTTTCAAATATTTTTAAACCTTTTAATTTATTTGTTAAGCACGGTTATCTACCCATTAGTGGTGTGCTGTAAATAAAGGTTCTTTAATACCTAATCAAAATATAAGATTGTTTAAAATGAGTTTACCCAATTCGAATTACGATCGTAAATAGTAAAAGCCGAAAATCTATGAAATGGCCTTTACATATTCCGAAAACGTTCTGTATACGCCTCGTTAATTATAAATCATATCGCTTAAGGGAAAAAGAATTGTAAATGAACGATCTGTAAAAATTAACAAATACCCAACGCCGTCGTCAGTAACAGGTAAGAAGATTATAAAGTCGATGAAAATATAAAATTAATAACGATTTAACATAAATTGGGGTTGAAAATACTTTATAGTAAGGTGCAACGAAACTTTGTATCGTTATATCACGTATATATTCTATATGAACTTCGAATATTTGCGATTATACCCTTGTAATAGAAGTCCCGTTCAAGAACTCAAAATAAAATGTTTTTACCGGGATAAACTATAATAAACGAATTGTAAGTTAATTATGAGATTCCCTTGTAAAAAATTTCTTATTCAGTAGTTATAATCGGTTACGGTAATGTAAATTACCACTTAAATTTTCCTTATAAATCGTAATTTACACCGAGTACTTTACCTTTACCGAAAAACGTTCAACGCTCTTGGTAATTGTTAATAGAGTAACTTTATATAATGGGTCGTTTGTTGCTCTTGAATTTTATAACTTCGCGAAAGTACCCAACTAGAAAACAAGGTGTCTTCTATAAGTTAACGAAATTAGCGTATTGAAATCGGGCCGAAGCCGTAATAATACTATAACTGCCGACACCCCGATATCCCCTAACGTTATTAAAATCGACGAAGCAGGAGCGGGCCGGGCCCGAAACGATCCCTCTAACGCCAACACCCTGGGAACCTCCAACTTTCCCTCGAGATATATATTATCGCGATCCAATACTCAAACATTTTTTCATAGAATTTCTTTGTTTATCCCGCCGCAATATATATTCCCACGATATTTAAATTTATCGCTATTATAGCTACGATAATGAGAAAGATAAAGTAAAAGACTTTCTCGCGGTATTCCATAACTTTGGGCTCATATTATAACCTACGTGTTAATATATTTAAACAGATGTTTAACGTGCTGGATTGGTAAGGTAAATAATATTACAAACGTGAAACAAATTCGGGTAATCAAGTTGAAAATATCGAAATTAAACGTAATAAAGAAAAATACGCTAATTCCTTATAATCAGTCAAAATCGTAAGCGGTGAGCGAAAGTTACGTAATTCCGAAAACACGTTTTCAAAGAGAACACTACTACGAAAAGCTTCCTATCATAAATGGCGTAATTACACTCTACGTCTATTCATTGTATAAGATAATAAGCTACGGGCTTTAAAATACTATCTTTGTCACTTTACGACAAATACCCTCCTAACGATACTTTTAAACAATCGGTTTTAATTACTCTTAACTGATAAAAATCTTAATACATTAAAATCGGAGTCGGAATAAAGGCATTTATAACGTTTAAAATACATATTTCTCCCGTTTTATTCAAATCCATCGAATTTCCTAATTTGTAAATTGAACAACATAATCGGTTATATTAAACCAATTACTAATAAAGTTGAGATGAAAATTAATAAAACTTAAAAAAAATCGGATTTTTCGAATAATACGTACAATCTCGTATTTATATATTACTCGGATTTTCATGGGGTCGTCCCGGATACCTATACTAACCATTACGATAAAAATAATGATGGTAGAGATTTAGATGTTGCACCGTTGTCAATTCGATTGGTCGAAGTAATAGTAGTATTTCGTTGTTAAGTGGTGGATATATTATTCTAGGTTTGGCAGACCGTTAGCCGGTTTACACTGTAATTTGTGAAGCTAATTTCTTAGCCCATGCACTAGTATAAAGTGTGGCATATTGTACTCGACTTACACTTAATATAGTAAGCTTATACAAAGCAAGTACACTTAACTTGCAATCAGTATAGTCAATTTTAATGTAAGTAAAGTTGACTTACTACACTGCAGGTAGTACTATTTCAACACTATCGGCTTTTTAGTTTGTGCGCGCACGTTCGTATGGCTAACCAATTTTTTCCGGTACGCTGAACTGCAACCTTATCAACTGGCCAGACCCCTATCAATTTCAATTGATCTTCGTATTGAAAAACGCCTATTCGTTTGAAAATTAACCTCAATTTCCGTTAGTTTTCCTACGGCTCCAAGGTTTTCCTCCATTTCCCTATCAGTCTTCTAGTTTATCAGAACATTCTTAACCGTTATTATGTGATTTGGGCTTTCCTGGAGGCCTATCAACGAAGCCCCCGATATGTATAGTCAGTCTGTTACTATTGAAAAACCTATTGAGGTACTTATTCAATAATACTCTCGTTATAGAAATAGTAGGATTATCTTTACCTTTAAACCATCAGAACTCCTTAATTTCCCTCCCTTTTTAGGTTTCGCGAAGTGTTATTACATCAATTATCAGGGGCTTTTCGCTGGTAATTCCGAGTTTTGAAAGGTATTCGAAGAAGTGTTTCGAGTTGGTACAAATTACTACTGGGATTTAAAGAATCTTAAGCTACTTGGTAATAACATTGAAGGTTTTCCACAATTATATCTCTACATTAAAACCTGTTATTATAAAATAAACCTCTAAAATCAGCACGTTCCGCGTAATCTTTTCCCATTGAACAGATGTTTCATAGATTAGGTTATGGATAACATTAAACTGTTCTTCTAGCTTATCTTCGTTGATAAATGTTATTTTGATGCTGACCAGTAAATAGAGGTTGGTGTTTTTTGTAAAAGCCCTTTTTTTTAATAATTATTAGCTTAGATTTTGACACGTTGATTAAGACTATATTAATCCCTTGGTTTCAATTTCGTATTTGTTATTAAATTCTTTTATCAAGCCGATTACAATCCTTATTCGTTAAATATTACGTTTTCACTGCGATAGAGATCGTAAGAGGATTTCGGTTAATATACAGTAGCAATATAACTGCTCCGAGTACGTTATTTTAGGTATCTTTAGGCCTTAGCTACATTAGTTTTGTCTATTATAGCTTAATTAGTTCCATAGCCCTTTTGGTGAAAGCTAAGGCCAGTATCAATACAAAGTATACGGATTGATGGTTTATTAACGTTAAGTTGGTTGCCTTTGGCCAAGGTCTTTTTATTGGTTTGTAATTTCAGAACTTAAAGTTATTCATTACCTATTGTTTTAGTGTTATCAAGCTAACCTTTTTAAAAAAGATGGTATCATCAGTCTACATACCTATTGAGTTAATGTTTTTCTTGTACGTTATAAGGAAATATAGGTCGTATATTAAAGACTTTATTGCTAACCATTATTAAAAATACGACTAATAGATTAGGAACTAATTGAAATTTACTTTACCTAGTCCGTATAGTGGTTTAAAACATTGTATTACCTTTTCTCAAGGATAAACAGGCCGTAATTCCTGTGGTAATTTTAATAGTATAACTCGTTGTAGATCCGTTGCTAACTGCGCACAAGTCTGCGTCATATTACGACTATTAAGTATAAGCTTGCCTTTAGTTTTAATGGATTAATTGGCTGCTAAATCGATTTAGAAATGCTAGCTAATTTTCTTAATCGTTCACGATTATATGAGGATTTCATTTTTGCCTTTATCGCCGTATCCCTAAACGATTAGGCGTGACTGTAAATATAGCCGCCTTGTGGTTTTAAATTTAACCTCGTAAATAATCCTCAACTTAAAAATCGTGCCGTTTAGGTCATAGAGGTTAAAATCGGCCTTCAGCACGAATTATACAACTTTTCTAATTAGTAAGCCATTAATTTTTAGCCCATCGTTTTCCTTAAAAGTTTTATCAGAGGTTTTAATAATCTCTTATGCTTCAAGCTTTAGTGTCAAGTTTTCGTTATTCTTTTTTTTTTCCTGCTTACCCAAATAGTATTTTAAATACAGCCCTATATTTATTCTTTCTCCTTAAAGTTTTTCTTCTTCGTAAATCTTTTGCGTCGACAACATTATTTTAGCTTATTGATAATGAGTGCTGAAGGTTCGTATTAGCTCGTTCGCTTAACTTAAGGGTTTTAATCGTTAGTAGCCCTAATATAAGGCTTTACCTAGAAATCTCGGAAAGATATATTACCGTTAAAAGTTTTTATGGCTGCTTCGAAGGTTATGATACATTAGAATTCATACGGGCCCTCCTATTTGTACGATCCTTGTTACAAGGAGATTTTACTTTGTAACGGTAAAGCAAGTACGTCTATTGTTATAGGGACGTTACTGGTGTTAAAGATATCATTGACCTAACGACGTGTCAATTCCTTTCGAAATTACCTTAAAGCTTTACTGTAGGCCATAACATGCTTTTTGGGACTTGTTAATAGCGGAGATTTACTTATTAGGTATAGGTACGCTTTAAAGACCAATTTCGTTGCCACTAAGCCATTAGGGCTTAAAATATCGTTTAGGCTCTTTCTGCTATTTAAAGAAGTGCCTCCGAATTCGTAAAACTTTCAATTTCCATCGTAAGGATATTATACGCTCGGCGAAGTAAGGCATGTACCATTTTAACCTTCCTAATGCTCCAGTAGGCCTTCACAGGCACCTTTATGCATTAGATACCTGTTATCATGGTGTTTTCATAAAATCTGCCGCCGTAAAGTTGGTGCAAGTATTGTAGACGACGACTTTAGGTGGACCTAGGTACGTATTAATCAATAGTATCCTTAGCGTTTCCCACATATATTTTGCCGAAAAGTATTTTAAAAACTTAACTTTGTACAAGAAGGTTGCAGAGTTAACGACTTAAAATCAAAGCTTGTTATTGAAGTAAAACACATTAATCAATACATTATAGTTAAAGTCCTTATTATCTTTTAATGTGAATTTAAATTTCCGAGTGACTTTAGTATATGTTTGGTAATGGTAACAAAGTTTATTAATAGATTTTGAGGTAAAACATGCAATATATCTATGCTTTGCGGACTTTAGGAATTTTTATCGCCTGCTAACGTCTAAGTAGTCAAAACTCCAGTGTAATTAATTTATTTCCGGCTTCGTTAGGTTTAATACCACTGCTTCTAGCTATTAAAGATAAAACCTTAGGTGCCTTTATTTAAAGCCAAGGGGAAACTTTTGGCCGTTTTGAACTAATTCATTCACGTTGACGTTGACGTTAACGTTGATGGCCTTTATATCCTTAAAACAAAAAAAAAAGAATAGTAGATTTAAATATATAAAATGTAATTGTTTTCACAAAAGTTTAAATTACCGTTATTTCTAATAACGATAGTTATTCTCTTGATTTAAAGCTGACTTTAGCTTTGCTAACATTGCAATAATTGATTTTGGTTGATATAGTGCTTATCTTACACAGTGTCACATTATAAGTAGCCTTTAATTAAGTACTTCATTTCCCCTATATTTGGACTAACACCTTAAAACGTGTGGTCCATGTAAGATCGCGAAAGTTAAATGTATATAAGGGGTTAAGAGTTTAATTAAACTGAAGGTAAATAACTTTATCACCTAAGCGGTATAACGGGATATAGTCGGTTAGTTACTAGGCTGCATTAGGAATAGTCTCTAGATTTCATTTGATTTGTTTATAGGTATTTTCGTTATTAATTAGCTCGTTGCCTTCGTTGTCTGCGATATGAATTAAGTATTTCTGTTTCAATGTGATAATTTATTAGATTTAGTATATTAAGTTTCTGTTGTTTCGATCTGCCTAGGGGTACCGAGTAAACTAACAGTTAGACTTACTATAAATTTAACATTTTTTTCCATTTTTACGACGATAATATTTGCGGTGAATAGGTCCATTTAAATCTTAGCCTTGTTGGCGCTAGAGTGGGTATTGATTTTAATTTGTGGTCGATAAGCCGAAACTTAAGCGTTAAAGGCGCCTATAACTGTATTTGCAGTCGATGTAATTAATTATCATAAGGTTTTTTTGATCGAAGTTAAGGATGTTGCTGGCTTAAGGGTATTAAATAAACGAGTTTAGTGTACGTGCTATTACAATGGTATGCCAAAAACGTAACTAGTTCAAAAAGTTTACGTAGGTGTTATTTAGACATTGTAAAGCGTATTTAGATTTACTAACTCCCGTGATTGCTGCCTGTACCTGCTCGCAAAGTGTGGCTTCACTAACTTAAGATTTTCCAATTTTTTTTAGCATAATATTAACTTGTTCATTATATTATTAAATACATTTATTGGTATTTTCTGACTTTTTTGATCATCATTATCGCTGTTTATCTTGTGGATGCCCAATTTTCAGGGTATTACGTAAGGTGGACGTCGTTTTCAAAGTCATTTTTTATATTATTATATATGTCGTAGAACGTCGTTGTTTAGGTTAAGAAGGTTAGGTAATAGCTTCTAACGTGACTTATAAGTATTCCAGGGAATAGAAAGTAAAAATAAGCAAGTGAAACCTTTATTTACTTACAAATGTTCACGAAGAGTATTATCTTCGTATCGTAAAGGTTATGAGGCTTTCTGTTATTATTTTTTACATTATTCAAAATCTTATCGAAGTTAGTAAAGATCTTATAGTTAATGTTTATTATATTCGTAAGTCTCAGAGTTAGGTTACGATAGTTATTTTAGTTTTTATTCGTGGTGTTTCCTAGTAGTTTGAGTTTTAGAGCTTTCTAAATATAGTATTAAGAGTAATTGCCAGTCGTTTGGCCTATGGGGTAAAGTGTTATTAAAGGATCTATGGTAGGATTTTGCGTGTAGGTAAACCTGCCGTAGGAAGGTTTTTAAGGTGCCTGTCGATTAAAGTACTGGGGGGCGATAGTAAATTAAGGGTTTTGAGAAATTTGACGGTTTCATTTTATTAACTGGTGTAAAATTCCAACATTAATTCCTTTTTAAGCGTGGGAAGCCGTTGTTTTACGTGTTTTGCCGCCTTTAAAAGCATATTTCGCGCTATTATATACAGGATTGGAATTGCCTAGTAGGTTAATAGGTTTATCATCGCCAACAGGGGAAAAGTTTTAACTTAACTGGGGTTAAAGAGGAGGTCCTCGGAATCGTGTGTAAACGAGTTAAGGTTTTTTAATACCTTTTCCATTGAAGCATATATCTTGAAGATATTTTTGAAATTAGACTGGGTCGAAAAGAGTTTGTACTAGCCTTATAATACTATATATTTAATCGTAAAATCCTTATTCCACTAAATGTTACTTAAGCTTTGACTTAACCCCATGTTGAATTTCCTTTTACATATTAAGAGTCTAGTCCTCGAAAAAAATCGCGATATTTGCAAAAAAACTCGGTCAAGATTTTAGTTATTATTTTGTTGAGCGACAAAGTATTTAATTAATTTGGTAAAGTTCTTTTTAATTAAGTTTTCAACAACATTTTACGCTTAATTATCTTCGTTGTAATACTTGGTAAAGGCAGTTCTGAGGGCTTTAATTACATTTTCTAAAATGGGGTAGGTAATGGCTTTAAAGTGAGCATTGGCGGTAAACATCTTGAGGTTTTGGCTTATGTTGGATGTATAAGACGTGTAAGGTGAGGGAATTGGTGATCTTTGTTGGTAGGAACTTGGTGTTTTGGCGTGAAGTTACGTGAGAACCTGGCATTTCAGCTTCGAGTTGCATAACGTGGTTTTTTCGACGTGGTTTAACGATTATTCGTGTTTTCGCTGAGCGCAGCAATTTTGAAGATTAAATTTGCGTAGGGAAAGTGCAAAAAGTGAAGTATGGGTAAATATTTAGTATAAAGTGTAGGGTTAAAGGTCCTTTGTTATTGTAGGTAAACGTCGAAAGTTATTTATCATAATTATTGGGCCGTGAGACTTGGTAGTTTTTGTAGTAGTAGTATCTATAGTCATTCTAACTTAGCCGTTTGCTAACTTACCGAATTAGGACTTTTAGCGGTTAATGTCAACGCTTATTTTTAAGAAGGATTCATAAAGATTTCTTGTTGTTTTTAATATAGATACCATCGCTTAATTTTGAATTGCCATTGTGGACTGACGTAACCTAAAAATATTTTATGTTTTCTTGCCGTTGTAGACTAATATAGTACTAATAAAGGCCTTTTTCAAGAATTTTTCCTTTATCCTTGCCGCCGTTATAGCCGTAAAGCGTAATCGGAAAGTAGCATTTTCTCATACTTAACCAATCTATGCTTAACTCAATAAGCAGTGATTAGTGTTGATAGGGCTTCAGACGTTATAACGTTATCAATTCGATTAGTCGAAGTAGTAGTAGTATTACATGGTCAAGTGGTGGATGTATTATTCTAGGTTTGGTAGACCGCTAGCCTGTTTGCTCTGTAATTTGTATGGCCAATTGCTTGGCCCGTGCCCTAGTTTGAAGTGTGGCATACTGTACTTAACTTACACCAAATACTGTAAGCCCACACAAAGAAAATACACTCAACTTTCAGTCAGTATAGTCAACTTTACTGTAAGTAAAGTTGACCTACTACACTACAGGTAGTACTATTCCAACAACTAAGGTATTTCACCTTTTTAACCATAAAGTTACATTTTTTTAAATTTTAGTCTAACCTGGTACCATAAAATCACCCCAATACTTCGCGAAATTTCCCTATATAATCCTACTTAACACTGGAAAAAAAAATCTAAAACGTTATTCAAGTAAATTTTAATAAAATCATGCAAAATATCCGTCATTACGTAATTAATGTACCGTTAAAACGTCACCGACGTTCTCGCTAACCTAGAAAAAGTAATCAACTACTTCAAAAATACGAAACGTATACGAAAAGGCTTTGACTTTTCTTATTTAGGTATAACCCTAATACGATAGAAAACCGCTCAAATATTCAATTTCTTAAACTACATCTACTTCAATATTACACGTAAGGTTGCTTTAATTAAAATTCAAAACAAAAAACCAATTTTACTCGATAATCTTATTTAATATCCGGTAGTTGACATCAAATCACTACCTCCCCCCCCTCTCAAGCATAAAAATTAATAATACCGGCGCTGCAACCGATAAAACACTCGCGAAAACCTAACCCTTATTTATTAACTTCACTGTAACGTTTAAATTCGAAAGGTTAATCTCCTAACATCTCATCCAGTAATTCCTATAGTTTTTTGAATGAAGATTCATTCTTACTTAGTTTAAAATAAATGAAATGATCTAATTTACACTCGTAAAAGGGTAAACATATTGCTTTTTCCTTATTCAATAGGTTTCGGAATTTTCTTAGTTTGGATAAAAGACGTAATTTTTTTTTCCTTTTTTACGATAGCTGATATGATGCATGATAAAATTCGCGTTATTTTGCGAAAACTTAAAACAAAAGCTTACTACGAATTATCCCCGGTACATTATACTATTAGTTAAAATCAGGTTACTAAACTAAAGAAAATGAATGTTAGAACGCCTTGTATATCACCTGACCTAAAACGTATTACCATTTTATCGATAACGAATCCTTCTTAACTATAAACCACTAAAATATTCCCGATAACACTTAATATCACCGATTATTATCGTATCTAAAGTATTCCAAAAATTATATCTCTCACGCTATTATGGAAATAACATATATTAATATCGTATTGGACTATTTATCAATATTCATACGAAACATAACTGTTTAGGTAATGCGCGTGATTCGCCGTGACCCTAATATTTTATTTAGATTTTAAAGATATAATAGCTGAATTCACTTTATAATTGATTATTATATCAGAAACCTATTTATAATATCATAATAATTACAGTGAAAATAGACATAAATATTCGAAAAGTAACTGGTATTACAAACACAAAGATAAAAAATAAATTATTATTTATGTATATTTTATTTAAATGAAACTTTTTTTACTCCAACTTGTAACTACATCGTAAATCTACGTAACTTTTAAACGAGATTACATTTAAAAATTAGTTTTCTTCCATCGCCGTTACTAGGGAACCTTTATCTGCCTCATCGACTTGGATTGAATACACCTAAAGCGAAGGCAACACCGGGTGACATCCGCAATTTTGATAATAATGATCCGTTGAACTACAACATAGGCAACGCCTAGTAACATACCTAACCTAATGTTCCTTTACTAACATTTACGTCGTCATACGTCCTGAATCCTAATTGAATATTAAATAGGTTTATTAAAATAACTAGCCGCGATTAAGGACATCCTTCAATAAAGATACCGTACAAGAAAAAATTACTATTATAAATATATCCTTATCCAGTTATTATACCTATGCGGGTCCTGATAATTGTCGAACAAAACGTCGCTTTGAATATAAGGACTTTAACTTGTTGGCGAGCTTGTAATACTTCGTTAAAATCGAGATATAGTTAATAAGGCTAACGCCTAATATAATAAATTTGTTGCAAATTCGTTTAAATAGGCGAAAAAGTAGGTAATTACACTTTACGGCCGAAGACCAACTCAATTCACCCGCTTAAGCTAGAAATATCTTGAACCTAATAACAAATGGTATCAATAAGTCTTTATTGTTTATAAACAATTCATTCAACTCGGCTAATGCTTTTGAGTACGATAATAATCGCTGAACATAGCCTAAATATAACCGAAAAATTTACTCATATCGTATATATCTTTATATCGGCTCGCTTCATAGTATGTCGTAACAGACTAATTTATCGCCGATATATAAAAACCCAATACATAAAGAAACGTATACCGACCTTCCTCGATCGATATTTTATTCGCCTTCAGTATAAATTTATTTATTTAATACATATACTTTCATGTAATGGTAAATCAATCAAATTACGATTGGTAATATTGTTTTCGGCTGCTCATAAAAGTTATGATACTAATACGAATTACTATTAAATCTACTTCAAATTATTGAACCGTAGTGACAACTTAAGCGAAGTTATGCAGAAGGTCAAAAACTAAGGTCTATTAACTAGACCATTACATTTACTTTATGATAAACACGATATGACCTATAATACCCTATAAATGAAATATATCGGCTTAAGTTGAGCCTAAAAGGGTAGGAGTTATATTTAAAAAGGTGAAGGACTAGATATTCGCCGACGGCCTACCCTCACTGATAGTGTTAAATTATAACCCTAAATCATTAATATTTTCCATTAATTAGTCTATGACAAGTTATATTACTTCGAAAAAATAAAAATAAGACTGAATAATATGTCAAAATTTTCCCTTCAATAGTAAGCAAAATACGTACCCAATGGAGTTTACTATTAATTTATAGGCGGAAAACTAAAAAAGGCTATAGTAATCCTTCGTGTAAAACTTATAGGCGTGGTCAATACACAGCCCGTCATGTGTTCTCGCACGTGCTGCATACAAACCGCACCCGGACCGGGCGTAGGCCGGATACAGCATATACCGTTACGTACGCAGTCACGTAACCCATAGACTCAATGGTCAATAGCCTAAGTTCGTAATACTTAAGCCTGAAAAGAATTGGAAGTTTTTTTGTAAGATTATTGAGGTATCGTTTAAAACCTTTAAACTCTGATAGACAATCTTCGACTTAATATTTATACCTGATGAAACGAAAAGCAAGTACTAAATTACCAAAATAAACTTTGTGAAGATAATTCACTCCGTTTGAAACCGAAAATTCAAAGTATACCTTACGCAAAATAGGTGGCTTAAATATGGATATTAGGAAAAAAAATTAAGGAAAAAGCACAGGAAACTAAGGGCAAAACACCTACTATCAGGAGAAAACTTATACCTAAAAACGAAACTTGCCACTCCTATAGTAGAACCTACGAAAAAACAGACGAAGTTTAACAGGTTTTTAGAAGATTTAATTTTTTTATAACATTGAAATCATATATGGTAAAATTAGCTATTGATTTACTAACTACTTGGTATACAAATATATTCGAATGAAACGTTTTTCTTTTGACTGATTACCCGTTTAAAAACGAAACGAAAGCCAATTATGCAATATACGTAACCAAATACAAAGGTGCGGAGAATAAGTTTAATACCTTCCCTGCTAAATATACCTCTGGAAAAGAGGACTTTGAAGGCGATGATACTTACCTGATATCTTAGGATAACGAAGCCGTTTAACGGATCTTTATAGGTTTATACGATTCAGTATTCTTATATTGTATAAGCTTGGCTTGCGAAAAAGGTGTGTTAAACACCTATATAACGCTTTAATTTAAGTTTTGAGATGGATAAAGAAATTAATTTTCATGTATAATTCTCAATATCGACGGAGTCAAAAATTTAACTACCGGAAAGCGATAATTCGACGCGTTTGCGGCGAAATTTCCGAAATTTTAGCTCGACCGAATAGGAAAATATTGGGAGGTCTTATTTGGTAAAGTCAAAGCGTCGTTAGTTAAAACGTTCGTTGTAAATACGCGATTCGAACCGGTTAAGTTTTTCGTATTAAACTTCAAAACGTTATTTTTACTATTACTAACTGATATAAAAGAGTTTGAAATCGAGGTTCGAAATACGAGAAAGCAATTTATCTGTGTTTCGAATGGTGTATCCGTACCGTACCAGCTTAAATTCGGCTATTCATTGGTTTTCTCCAAAACACGTATAATTAAGGCTGTTTACCTAACATTACCTGAATTGCCTATATTATACCGCAGATTCAGGTACTTAGCTGCGAAACCCTATTTTCGGTTGCTTTACGTCGCAGGTTATACAAATGTGGGAAAGAAAACATTTAAAGGTATTAATTTTTTTGCCATGAATGACAATTACACTTGTAGTATTTACTACGGTTGAAATACCGCCTTTGAAACGATATGAACTTTAATTACGACGTAATTATAAATATAATAAACTTTAACAGCTAGTTGGTATTATAAATCATTGACGCAGCAATATTGTTTTAGGTTGCGAAGTTTATACGGAGCGCTTTCGTTACAGACTGCTAGGATAATTTGGTTGATTGTTAGTTAAACGTTTACTTCTGACCTTGTAATAGAATTACCCACAACGTAGGCACGGCTTTAGATTCGAATAAATAACGTATCAAGGCTAGGATCGCCAGTGGTAAGTATAAATAAATATCGTTGAAAATACCGTAATGTATTAAACAGTATAAACGGTATTATAACCTGTTTAAAAAAATGCATATACGGTATTATTTAAAAACCGGAAAGGTACTACTTTCAAGAAATTTATCCTATAAATAATATTAAGAACGCTTTAGGCTCCAGTAGGCTAATCCTTACACTACTTGTTTTGAATATTTACCTGAAGATTTACAAAAACTTTATTTAGTTACTAATATTATTACATAGGGCGATGGTGTGGCAAAAAAAAATGGTACCGTTACTTTTTCCATGGGTTTAAAATAATGTTTCGAAAGTATTAGCTATAAATAATCACCCACGTGAGACCGGCGTTTAAAACTTACTATTATAATTTAAAGTCTTGATTGGTGAAAAAAATGACGGATAAATTGGCTTTTAAAAGATGAACGGGTTCAAAAGCCATAATGTATTCGTTAATTTACCAAATAATACAAGTTCGTTTCGTTAGATAATGGTACAAAAATGTAAAAAGGAAGAGATCAAGAAAAGCGACCCAAAACCTTAATCTGACTAGCGGTATTAACGGAATTACTTTTTACCTTAACGGATGTAAACTTCCCTTAGATTTAGTATATACCCCAGATCGTACTTACGAATAATTGTTATTGTATAAGAGCGGTTTGCCTATATTAATAATACCAATACCTCGCCACCGAGGACGCTTAATTGGCTTCAAAAATGAAAAACACCTAAAAATATTTGTAATACACTCTTTTATTACTTAGAAGGATATGAAAACCGTAAGCTTAGCTTAAAGCTTCGCCGCGAAAGTATTATTACCGATTCAAGTGCTTCGTTCGAGTGATTCACCTAAATAGAAATCTTTGCCTTAATCGAGTACGGCGTTTTTCGTTTTGAAAGGTTGTAATCGACGATAAATAACGCTTATAGGATTTTTCCTATACGCTTCGTATATGAGGTTAAAAACAAAACCGAAAAGTTATCCAACAAAAACTCGCTTTATTATTAAAGAGTATAACGAAAATGATAAAAATTTATATTGTAACCTAGTCGCCCACTTTGTAATGGGTAAGCCACCTCTTGATTCTTGCGTTCTCCGTTTCCCTTAATACCCTTTACAGCTTATATGTTAAACTTCGTGATATTATACAGCATTATATATAGTTCAAGGAACGGTTTAAGCTGCGTATTTACGCCGATATACCTTTGGATCTCCGAGAACACTATTTAACCGCAACTATCTTACGTATGATAAAATCGCTTTACGGCTTAGCTAAAGCTAGTTTGTATTAGTATAACACCTATGAAAGGTATTATAAGTAACGGCTCAAAAAAGCTAGCTCAACTTTCTACCTATATTTATTAGTCTCAATAGTCCGTTTTAAAGGCTTTGTTTTAACGGTTATATAGACGGATGATACGTTAATGTTGTGTAAAGCGTCGATTTCCGTATTGAAAGAGAGAAAGCTTTTGGAGGCCAGCTTAAAGGTAAAACACAAGACGTACCTAACGGAAGACCATACGATTGACTTTAATAGTATAATAATGATTTTCCGGGAAGTATTTTTAAGCTTTGCATAACTAGGGTAATTAGATAAAGTTTCCCTAGTCGCCCTTGATAGCGTGAATGAGGCCAAGGAATATAAATGTCAGCATATATATCACGTTTAAGTTATATTAGTGGTATAACCGGAAACGGAGTTCAATGGTTCGATTGTCGTATAATGTTAAATTACTCCGTTTCAAGATGTGTATAATGAGTTGAACAAACATTTTACGTAGCAAATATATAATGCAAAACGAAATTTTCAATACGTACCGTTTAAAATACGCATTACGAAGTTGTTTGTTTTTACCAAGGGTTCGTTCGCTGATAACACCCACTATAACTTTTAAATAAGGTTAGTTTTTATTTTCGGTAACGAAACTCCGGTGAAAAACGGGTTTACGTTCCGTTGAAATATTATTTAAAAATGGTTGACAAAGTGGAAACGGGTAACATGAACCGTTTTGTTCCTCAGAAAGTTATGGTATAATTTAAGGTTTCGATTTAAAAATCACTATAGCGATAACGGTCCGTATAATTATTTTAAACCTTGGTTGATAACCCCCCCTTCTCGTCGTTTGTATTTTTTTTGTTTTATAAATATCTGGTTAAACTTGTTAATATGAACAAACAACGCCTTATCATTGATACTATAGCCTTACGAAAATGATATAAGCGTCGCAAAATTAAAGAAACAAAATAGATTGATGAAAAGTTAAACTGAATGGATATAATAATTGAGGGCGCTCCAAATAGGGATTTCAAGGTGCTTATATTAACTGGTACTCTTTTTATTGGTCTTTCTGGAAATGTTTTATGGCATTACCTAACTAATATTCTGCGCCCTACTTTTCCTTTTTTTATTTTATAAGATTACATCGCTTTTTACATTTCATAACGGTTCTAAATCCGCTATTTGCGCCGCTCTCTCAATTTTATCGCGGTATATATCCATTATTTACAATGTTTTTACATAATTTTTATTTGTTTGGATACCTTATTTATACCGTTTTACAGAATTTTTCTTTACTTAAATTTGTTCTTAACATGGATTTTAATCCATTATCACTCTTTATTTTATATACTCCGATTATACTCGATATCACTCTACTATTAACCTTTTGTAATTATTACTTACTCTACAATCTTTTTTCAAAATAATAATTGCATCATTATATAACGTATTACACTATAGTTGGGTATACCGTCTAGGTATAAAGAAAAAGCTATTGGTTGCTAAAAGGAGAGAGAAAAAGCGACATTGTTGCGTTCATACCATCCTTTTCGCCGCTTTCCATCTCTGTATTGGCGCTACCGCTATTACTGCTATTATCGCCGCTGTTAGCGTTACCAGAGGGATGGCCCCACGCTTTAGGCCGTATGCTCTTGGTCAAAAGCGCGAGGGGAGTCTTTACCTTCCTTACAATAACGCGAGATAACGTCGTCAAACTCAGCTACGTAGTATATGCGAAAGCCTTACTTCTAGGCGATAATAATAGCTACTGATTTCTTTGTCCGCCGGTTAATGCTTATTACCACTTAGTATCGGTTTATTTGGGTTATCTACGAAAGTCTTTGTTTTTAGAGGTGTTCGGGGCGATATATTTGTAAAAGTAAAAGAATTAAGTTTGCGATTAAAAGTGTAATTTTAAAATAAACTCCTTATAAAGCCAGTGGGCTCGTAATATGGTCTCGGATCACGATCTTAAAACCACCAAAATAGAGGCGTATCCGTTACCAATCCGTTTATAACGGTAACAATAGGCCGACTAACGCCCGTTTTTATAATAATCGCTAATAAACTTGTCCGTCGATACGAACGCAATATACAGCACGTAGGGAATATTTATTATTAGTCTGGGATTACGAACCTAGGTACGCTTTTTTGACTTTTTACGCGTCAAAAAAGCCTTACGAAATACTTTAACGATACGTAATTCGAAGCAGTGAGGAAGGTCCGCCTCAACCACCTCGTTTATAAGGATATTAGTATAACGAAAATATACGGAAGAAATCAACAATATGAACCGCGTTAAAACTCCGTCAAATTATGTTTGCAACGGCGGAAGGGGGTCTCGGCGAATAATAAGGTTTTTACACGCGGGGAGGGTAAAGTTTATAACTTTAAAAGCCCTCTGCTCCTCCTCTTAGGGGTTGTGGGGAGGGGGGGGGGGAGAGAAGAGGGGAGAAGAGGTGGTGGCTTCAGCAGCGGCGGTGGCGAACGGCAAGGCGAAAAGAGCGGCGAAGATTAAGGATATGGGGTTAGAGGAGGTGGAGCTGGTGGTGGTAGTAATAGCGGCGGCAGCGAAGCTACCGGCAGCGGCAGCCTCAGATCGTTTGCGTTTACGCATCAAACGACGTCTAAGGATTTTATTTTTACGCGAATTTTTTTTAGAAGCGAAATTAGCATATTAGAATTGATTAAATAATTTACCTTTCAAAACGGTTTAGAATAGGTAGTTAAAACAGTGGGTTGAATTTATGTACAATAATTTACTAGTTAAAACTTACATTAACTTTGGGTATGCGTTGTTAACAAGGAAAAGAAAAGAGGTTTTTCCTAAACAAATGGCGATATATATTTTATAATAACCCCAAAATACGTAACGCAGTAATCACCACTACGAAATTATACCTATGTATTGGCTGCGTAATCTCATCCCTATAATACCTGCATAATTACACCCCGGTAAAAATAATAATAAATTCAATTAACAACGATATCGCTACCGATTCACTAAACTAACCATACTTTTACTACAAATACTACCGTGGCTAAAAACTCCTAATTTAAACCTTTATAATTTTTACCGTAGCTTTACTGTTATGACTAAATAAAGGATACGATTCCATTACAAACGTCACTATCATTAATAAATTACGAATACGGGCTGTAAGGGGAAAAGAAAAGATTGCTGTTATAGATATTACCATATATTACTATAATGAGTAAACGGCCACGTTACGGACTACACCTTTGTAAAAGTGCAAGGTAACATATCACTTTGCAAGGTTTATTTCTATAAAGTGCATAATAACGTAACACTAACTAGAAGTAACATTTGAAAAGTACATGATAAAGTGCCACTTTCAAAAAGAGAGATTATGAAAGTGTATAGCAGGGTGCCACTACTTGAGTAAGAGGTTTATAACCTCTTACTTGTGGCGTTCACTCTCCGAATACTTCTTCTCCCTTCGATATCTTATCTTACTTCAGTTTAAACCAATTCATATGATTTTTCTTCTGCTATGTTAACGAAATAGAGACCTTATCGACACATACAGATTGAAATATAAACTTGAACGGACGCAAAATTACTTAAACCTATATATAATAGGATACGAGTCTTCAACTTATTATCATCCTGGAGATTATAATTAAAGTTCGAGATAAATACCTTCCAAAAATATTAATGAAATGTATGAAACTATTACATCAAGTTATTAAAGCCAGCGTCTCTTAGTTTATGACGTACCAAAATTACTTTAAAAGGAAACTTCATATAATACCTTCAAGCTTTAATTCATACCATCTAGTGAAAAATCACGGATACTTTGGAATTTTTGGTATATAAACTGTCGATATACTATCGCCAGAAAAACAGGAATTTATGAATTAAAAAACAAGCCCATAAATTCATGACGACTAGAAAACGTCAAACCAATTATGACATCAAATACCAACAACTCAATTAGTTCAATAACTTGATAAATCGACTATATAAGAACAAAAGAAATAAATAAACGATATGTTAGTTTCCTACAAAAATGACCGGAAAGCAACATCGTTACTATAAACAAAACAGATGCTTTAAAGTTCAAAAATATATGGAATCACATACATGTAGCAATTACATTACAAACACATATCAACTAAAAGCTTTATTAAATCGGTTAATAACGGAACAAGTGTAAAAACCATTAAATAACGATATTGACAAACTTGATAACCTATTTTAAAAGAAAATAAAAATATGGACCAAAATTCGAAAACACACTTGTAAATATAAAACCAGTGAAACTGATAATCTTCATAGATATCTGTTTTTTAACAATACTCATATGAGTTTTCAAATTGGATTTATAATGGAAATAATCTACAAAATGACAGCATACAAAGAATTTACTGTTATTAAGTTAATATTACATTTCTTCTTCGTAAAATATAAAAGGGTAACATGCAGAATTTTGAATTTCTATATTTTAAGCATAATGACAGTGAATAAAATTCGCGTGATAAATGTAAAGATTATCAAAATGGTTCAAAAAGATTGAAAATACCACATATTTCCATTATAATACATATAAGTTTAAAGAGCTTATTCAATTAATTTTACAAACACGGAAGAATGAGCGAAAAACGATTTATAATCGTTGTGATGGTTTTGAATAAAATATTCGAGAAGATTTACGTCAAAAAATTACGATGAAATGATGGAAAAGAAAACATCATTAATAAACTAATAAAGAGTAGCTCAAAAAAGACCTTAGAAATATTAAACGATACAAATGAGTTTATTATTTGTATCGATAGAGACGTTAACATACACAAAAACGAATTCAAATTTGATAAACAAACCGAATAGGAGGAATGAACAAACACAACAAATTCTGTGGTATAATAATAACCAACTTAACAAAAATTCGTCTGACTACAAAATTCTATAATGAATCTATATCTGGAATTTAACAAATGATAAATTTTATTATTCAACGGATAATAACTTTCGCAACTAGGCAAAACGATTACATTTACTATTTACGATATAGAACAACCATATACCACTTGAAATACGTGTAAATGATATCGAACATGGTTTTTCTAGTGTTGCAGAAGCCCTTTCACTCATGAAACAATAATATAATAGTGTTGGTTAGGTTTATACGTCAATATATAAAGAAGATAGTATAGTATTCAAAGATTATAGTAGAGAGATGTAACAGAGAGAAGAATCATTTGAAGAGTGAACGCCTCAAATAAGAGCTTAGATACCTTCATCTGAGCCATAAACTCCTACCATGTACTTCACTATCTTGCTCCCTTACCCTTGACAACAATATTAATATCTACCATAAAAAGTATACCCATAAATTAAGTGAGATAAACTTTAGACTTCCTTATTGACAATGATAACGTATTTAAGGCCGATTTTAAAACGATGGCTGACGGATATAAAAAACCAAACTTTAATATTTCGGTTATGGATACAGTATCAGAAATCAATTATACTTTATATACAGTATTTAAATGCTGGTAAATTGGGGAAATCCGTTCGGTTGCAAGTAATACATAATAAATATAAGTAAAACATGAAAAAAGATATTATATTGAAGGCGGATATGAAGAAAGATAAACAAAACAGGACCAACTACGCGGTTAAAAAAGACAAGAAAAATATCCCTTATAATAGTTTTAAATAGAAAATGGCGGAAACAAATCGAATATCATACCTGTATACTGATATCTTTTATACTTTTGTGGAAACCAACCACAAAAAACCTTATAGAAATCTTTATAATAAAGCTCTTCAACCTTCGGAGCATTTGCGAGATGTGTTTATCTGACGTAATAAGTATTATTACTCTAAACCTTTGGTGTAATACTTAAAAGCCTATGTAAGGATTGTCATCCCAAAAAGTGTAGCTACAAATTGTTGTCCGACGAATCCTCTAACGAAACGATATGATATAATCTAATAATGTATACAAATTTGAAAGTTGTACTGGAATTTTTACATGACATACCTAAGTTCGGAAAATTAGAGAGAAGTGTCTACCCTGTACACCAAACCTGTGTGGTAATACAGAATTTAATTTCCGCATCCTTATAGTTTTTCCACACTCAATTATAGTTTTGTGATATTGATATTTTAATAGCCCAATGGATCATAACATTCCAGTTGACAATTAGATAAAGGTAAAGGTTACCAGTTTAACTTCACTTTCAATAATAAAAATAAAAGTTCCTCAATATTAAAATACTTATTAAAGTAGGACACGGACTAACTCAATGCACTACAATAATAGAGACATTATTTCTAAATCGTTATTAGTATGTCAACAATCAAAAGTTATAATCCAATTATTTAAACCAAAATCAATCACTTTACTAGTCATCTGACAAGTATAGCGAAGTAAAAGGCAAGTGTCTATGACTTATACCATTCATTAACTAACTTTTTAGTCACGTATAAGATTATATTCTCAATCGTATAGAAGTATAGAATCTAGACCATTGACCAGCAGTGACCCAACCTAAATCTCCTTAAATACCACAGACTTTTGACTTTGCACTTGTTTCTACTATATCATTCTCTAGACAAGTAATAAGGGGACTCATGGACCTTAAAGATGAAGTACAACCGACAGCTAGTGTATCAGCAAATAAACCTATAATATTAGCTTTAATAGTGTGCCTATAACAAAGTATACAGCACAAGAACGTTAATATTATTGAATTATTATATTGTATAGTCATATAAAATAATAACAACCTTCATTATTGAAAATATAATACGTAATACCCCTACTTTATACATATTATCAATACGATTGAAACTCTTTACCTACTCAGTTCAACCTTTATACGGCTTTACCAAGATACAATATATTTGAAATGGAATCGACATACTGGCAATGATTTATAACAGTCTATTTTTTTACTCTGAACCTAGCAGAAATGGTACGATGTTAATAGACAATGGCTCATATACTATTACAAGCCTTATTGGTATATATTTCATTAATTTGAGTGGATAACTGAAAGGTCTCTTTAAAATAAGTTCAAATGTGATGATTTAATTACAACAAATTTTCCTTAATTTATTGGTCAAGTAATGATAAAGTGATACGTTATAACAAATAAGTGTTTATTTTTGTTTATCCTCGGGGGGATATCCGAAAACCTTTGAAATTATCCTCGATTTTGATAATAACGCTACTATTGAACAAATGAGTCTACAAAACCATAGCAATCCTCGACCAAAAAATATTTGTATGATGAACAAACTTATTAAATCTAATATTATAATAATTTAATTAATACGCTGAAAGTTTTTACTTCCTATTGTTTGTATTAACAATAATGAGGTTATAACCTTTTAAACCTTAATATTTCATGAATAAGTTTCAGAGTTATCTAAGTCTTTTTAAGAATTCAAAGACTTTGTTGTAATAGCAGTAAAATGCAGCAAAGTTAAATCAAGTTAACTGTCAGTTCTGTTGACTTTTCCTACTGCAAACAAGCTGCAGTTTTTGGGACTCCACTGCAAGTGCAGTGCAGTAGCTACCTACTTCAATGTGGGGTACAAGCCAAAGCATTTAGCCATAAAAATTAACGTTCAGATAGGCTAGTGGTCTGCTAAACTGAGAACTTACAACTCAACATCACAATCAATTTCAATGCAGTACCAGTTACTTCGACCACAGTGATTCAAATCAAATACATTGCAATAATAAAGGACTACCAACACTGATTAGTGCTTTTTAGGTTAAGCTCATATTAGCCAAGTAAAAGAAAAATATGTTTTCAGGTTGTTATGCTTTATGTGGTTAAGATAGAGGAACGATTTTTGTGAAAAGATTTTATATGCTATATAGTTGTTTGCAGCAGCAAGTAGAGATACCTTATAGACTTTGATATTGTTTGCGACAGTTTATAAGTAACGACGGTATCTTTGGTGAAAATATTAAGAAATCTTTATTGGTTTTTTTTAAAGGGTTTGAGATTGACCGCCTAAAAATAACGCTTTGAAAAATTTTAAATCGTAAAAGACAACCAATTCCTACGACTTAAAACTTTAAATACCAACTTTGATGGCAAATTTATGATCTACCCCTTTTCACAACTTTTTTTCCGTTTTACACTGTTTAATTACCGTCACAATAGATTTAAAATATACTGGAATTGATGCCGTTACTAATCCGACTAGAAGGACAGCAATTAAAGCTTTCAATGCCATTTTAGAAAACTATTTCGACGATAATCTTTGGTTTACCGATACTACTAAAAACGTTACTCCCGAATACTTGACTGACTATATCGGACGTTTTATTTTCGACTTAAACCTTAATAGATTTCATTAAAAACCTAATTCTTTGTACCATTTTACAGAATAATTCAACGAATAAACTCTAAAAATATGGAAATGAGCGGATAAGTAAGCCAAAACTAGGATATAAATTACACTAGGGAAACGAGGGGTCCATCTACCTACGAAAATAGGGAAAGAAGGTAATCTGTCTAACGTACTTTACGAGTATGCCTCCGACGTGAACCTCCAATATATTTTTACAAATCAAGATAAAGAGAAGGGAATTATTGGCGAAAGTATTCCTTAAATCCCCTATACGCGTTCATAAAGACCTGTTCAAGCCTAAGTAAATTCCTTCAACCCTTTCATCCAAAATTGAAAGTTGAACGTTACTATCCATGAAAAATTTGATCAAATCATACGCTATAAGCCCATAAATTTACCAGTTGATTGAACAAAAACTTCAAAGCACCGTTTAAAATTAAAGAGAGTATTACTAAGTTTCCCGCGAAAAATAACCTTATGCCTCTTTCCTTTAAACTCCTTAATTCGTCCAGTTTCAGCAACAAAATTAAGGAAATAATGATTTTATACGCGATCCTAATGTAAGCAGGACAATTAGCGTTTTACTTCCAAATTTAGCTAAAGGTAACTATCCTTCCTACTAACACCAGCCTCAATACTAGTCGGGGAATTTAAAGAGTCCTTACGATTGGTATATAACCCTTGATCCTTGATACGTACCCATATTAGATAAGGATTACGCGGAAATTACAGCGTTAGTTGAAATATAGCGAAGAAAGGAAAAGTATAATGGTAAGCCGCATAATTTTCTATATGTTAAATTATCTCTGGTCCTTAATATTCGCTGATGAATACAAGTTAAATTATCAGGTTTTCACTAGTTATTTCCCAGTATCTTATCCAGAAAAACTCAAAACTATTACCTACGGTACTTAACAAATCACTCCTTCTTTCGCGAAATCAATGATGACTTAGAAATCTACTTCGAATACTACATCAATTTTACCTAACATTACACTGATTAAAACATCAGAAAGTGATTTTCCACGTTAAATTACGATGGAAAGACGGAAAGTAAAACAAACCTCTTTAATTAGATGCTTAACAGGCTAATGCTTCGCTAATAAGTAATAAACAACATGGGAGCTGACGAAGGTATACTTTGGTAGCAATTTATCTAAGTTATTACTAGTTACCAAAAGTTTAAATACGCTTTATAATATCCTAACGCCACTTATAAAGGTTTTTTTTACCTATTGGCATTCCTTGTTAGCGACCGTAACGGCTAGAGTTTCAAATTCGACTGGTATATATCCTTAAGTTATAAAGTTTAATAACAACGAAGAAAACCTTTTTCATACATATTATATCGATCATAAGTAAGAAAAGTCCAGCTAATACGGTTTGTGAAAGACTTGGACCTAAGGAAGTCACCAAGCAATATGCTAAAAAGAGTATTTTTTTAATTGAAAGTTTTGCAACCAGCTAAAAAAGTATACATTAAACTTGAAAAATATAAAACTTACGAGAAATGTTGTTGTTATTTAACACGTTATACCATTGTCAAACGCGAATTGAAACAGGTAATATATAACATATATTTCCTATTTATATCTAATTATTGATACATCTTACGCGTTGTAAACTTTAAAGGAAATGAGGTCAAAGAAAAGGAAAACTGACCTAAGGTTTTCGGCTGGTATAAAAATACTAATATGAACTTAGAATCAATATAATAAATAGACAACTACGTATTTTTTTACCGCGTAACAGGTAATGACCCTTACCATTAACAAAATAATAAGGACTCTAGCTTTACAAACGTTTTTACTATTCCAAATCGTTACACGAAACAACTATTTTAAGGTATAATACCTGATACTAGGATAACACGGTACTTAACAAAAGGCTATTCGTAATATGTCATATTACGAAAAGATAAAACTACGGTTATGGAACTTAATTATATGGATACTATCAAAGCAAAGGTCGGCTTTACTCCTAAAAAATCCCTTTTTAACTAGGATCTACGACCATTACTACTATTATAGGTAAGATGTCTTATTCATGTGAATGTAAATAAAAAGTAATAAGAAATATTTTTATTGTAATAAAAGATAGATATCTTGAAAGAAGCATTCCAGAGAGTGCATG
The DNA here is from genome assembly GCA_038502455.1 of Anisogramma anomala. Taxonomy (NCBI): domain Eukaryota; kingdom Fungi; phylum Ascomycota; class Sordariomycetes; order Diaporthales; family Gnomoniaceae; genus Anisogramma; species Anisogramma anomala. The sequence goes on along the minus strand of JASMMZ010000009.1, from coordinate 11,672,563 downwards.
CCACGGATGAGAAGTTATAAACCTCTCATCCGGGCAGTGACCCTTTTGCCATACGCTCTAGAATACCCCTTTAAGACCGCTCCACGCATGATACACTTTGCGCCTTGTAAGAGTGTAGCCTGCAGGGTAACAAACATCAAGAATAGACTGTCAATAACAAATGCGCTATTATAACGTCATTAAAGCACGTTATCGTGTACTCTATAGGAGTACACCTTGCAATATAGTGCACTGTTACTTAGCTTATGTATACTAGCTGTAGGGGTATATAGTAATATCCACACAGGCAATCTTTTCCTTTTTCTTTGTATTTCGTACCTATAGCTCTAGTAGCAATAGTATAGTTGTAATGAGTTTGTTCTGTATAAGTAGTTTTCTAATGAAAGTTTTGTTACGGTATAAATCGTAAAGGTCCAAATTAGTAGTTTCTGTAATAATAGTATGGTTACAGTACCAATTACAGAGTTTCGAATTAGTGATTCCTAGCCCCAGTATTTTATAAAAGTTCGATTGATTAATTCCTAACCGCGATGGTAATTGTTGTAAAGCCCTAATTAACATAATATATTAGTAATGATATGGTTGTTAATAACATTGTTTATTTTTTCCGATAAGAGTATGATTACACAGGTGCTATAGGGTTAATTACGCCGTTACGTGTTTTTAGGTTAATATAAAAATATACATCGCTATTGGTTCAGGTAAAACCTCTTTTCTTTCCCCATTAAAAGTCGCGTACCTGTAATTAATATAAGTCCTTATCCTAATTTAACTTACCCTCTGTTTTAATTAACTAATTCAAACAGCTACTATAGGTAGGTCACTCGACCAATACTTTTATATTAACTATACCTTTAAATAAATGCCGCGTAAAAACAGGGTTGTAAAGCGCATTTTGGCGTGCGAACGCCGCCGTGACGCTATTACTGCCGCCGCTACCGCCGCTGTCAATATTACTACCACCACCACTACTAATAGCCTACTCCCGTCAAACATAATCTCCTTTATAACCGCCTCCCCCCCGGCCTTGCCTTGCCTTGCCGCCGTTACCTCCCCAGCCTTTTCCCCCTTCGTCGTCGTCGTCTCTCTTTTGGCCTCGCCATCTCCCACCGCCGCCAGTAATCTGCCCTCGTTAACCTCCGCCGCTATCGCCTCCCCTTTAACCTCGCCATCTTCCGCCGCCGCCGCTACCCCTCCCTTTCCTCTTTCCCCCTCCCCCTTCCCCTTAAGCTCCTAAGGGGAGGAACTGGGGGCTCCTAAGGTTATAAACCTTACCCTCTCCCTGCAGATAAAAAACCCCTTACCTATGAGGCCTCCCCAAGACCATAAGTGTAATCTTATAAAGCTTTTCCACGGTTCATATTCCCCAAATGCATTCGTTGATTTGCTTTTGATATTCTAATAAGTAAGTAGTCTGAGGAGGTCATATTTCGTCGCCTCGAACTTTATATTGCTAGGGAACACCGCAAGGCCTCTATAATGCGTAAAGCGGTAAAACTGCGTACCCGGATCTATAGCCCTGGGCGTTTAATAAACACACCTTACGTTTTGTATGTCACATTCGAAGCTGCGGGTAAGTTTATTAGCTATTACTACGATAGCAGAGGTCATTTGGCCTGCTATTATCGTTACGATCGAACTAGTAATGGATATGTTCCCATTCCGTTAATTTTAAAGCCGTAGTCTGAAGCCGTATTGTGCAGCCGCCATCTTTATAGTAAAAACCGAATTCTAAAATAACCTTTTCTAAAAAAGAGATATTCAGGGCGTTTCTAGAAATATCTGCGTTCGTAAATAACCAAAATAAGCCGATGATGATTAGTAATAGGTGTTAAATGGGGGGGAAATATTCAGTAGCCGCTATGACCGTTTAGAATATATGCATACGTATATACTACATAGGAGAATTTAACGATTTTACATCGCGTCGCTATAAAAAACGTAAAAATATTTTTACGCTTTTCTATAAAGATATACGACCTAAGGCATAGGGTTACATACTCGTTGAAGCCGATAACGTCGATAGCAATAATAGCGGTAACGCTAACAAAAGGAGGAGGACAACGGGGAAAATGGTAGGGACGCGACGACGTCGTTCTTTCCCTTTCTTTTTGTCAGTAATTAACTACCTCTTACGGCCAGGCCGGTGCGCCAGGTCATAGTATAATACGTAATAGGGTACTATTATTACTTTTTACAAAAATAATCATCTATAAGTGATAATCTAACGTAGAGGACATAAAATATAAAAAGACTAAATATTAAAAATAGTATAATATCGAAAATTCAAATAGAGAAAGTTAAATAGCAGAATAATATAGTAGAACTCAAGAGCGTATAATAAAGCGGGGCGGTAAATTAGGAACGGTTCGAAATCGTAATTTTGAATCGAAAGGAGCGAAGAATAAAGGAATATAATAGGGCCGAAGGGTGTACAACGAAATGTAGTAATATATTAGGAGCGGCGTGGAATGTTAGAGTACGATAGAGGCATTTTCGTAAAGATGGTGTAAATATAAGTTATATATCGTGGAAAAAATCGGGGATCGATGCGAATAGTTGATTTAGGACCGCCCCAAATCGGTGAAAGTAATTCAATAGCTTATTAGGGTTACGAATCCTGTTCAACTACTTGAACAAACAGTATACTTGTTGATATTAATATTTTTAATGCTCTGTTGGAGGTAGCCCTAGTTATTCCATCCGTTGGATTGGATTTTCCATCAATTTACCTCGTTTCCTCGATTTCTAGGCGCTTATATAATTCGTATAAAGCTATAATATCGACTATCAAAAGTTTTTTCTCTTATAATGCCTAGTTTAACCGGAATTTTATAAAACTAAGAGGAGTTGATATATATAACGAGAGGTATAAAGTGTAAACCAAACTCAGATATAATTATCCAAACCGTTATTAATATAGTAATACCAAAATTGAAACCTTTATTTATATTATAAATTTCCGAAGTCGAAACGCTTCTTGTAAATCTTTTACACTGGGTAAAGCTTTAATAAATAATGTTTCCATGAAAGATGAACCCGTTTCAGGCTGGTATTTCGTTACCGAAAACTAAAACGAAGCCTATTTACGAATTACGGTCGTTATTATTAACAAAGGAGCCGTTAGTAAAAAAAAAAGAACTTTACAATACGTATATCTAGTGATACGAACTGTAAAACGCGCTTTAAATTATATATTTACCATGGAAAGCGTGTGTCAAGCGCCTTATATATATCATTTGATGGGGCGGTCTAATATTAAACGGCTACTGAAAGATTAAATGCCACTTTCGGTGAAACTACAAAAGAAACCTAAGCGCTACCTGCATATTAGTATTTGTTTTTGTCGGCCCGTTTTACGTTATTTCAAAAGATAAAGGAGAATTTATCCAATTACCCTTTTTTTACATGGCTCTCACGCCGTTTTAGAAAGTGATGGTAATGTTATTAAAATCGATTATATAGTCCTCCATTAAGTAGGTCTCAAACATTACCTATAAGTCTACCATTAAAAGTTTCCTCTATTTAAATACGGAAAATAACGAGTTATATAGTGTTAGTATATCGTCCGTATATATACCCGTTAGTATAAAGCCGGTAAAAGGAGCTATTAATACTAATAAATACGAGTCGAAGGTTGAGTTGGTTATTTCGAATCGTTTCTGTGAGTACTTTTGGTAAGTGATATACTCATCAATACCAGCTTTAACTAGGACATAAAATGTTTTTATAATACGTAAAATCGTCACCAGTAAATATTATTTATCAAAATATATAGGTATATTGGCTTAAATAAGTCGTTTGAACCGCTCCTCAAATTAGGTGTAAACTTAAATAATATTACGAAATTAAATATATAGGTTATAAGGGGTATTATAAAAGTTTATAAATGTAAAAATCAAACGTTAGTTAGCTCATTATAAAGTAGGCGATTAATTTTTAATATATTGTTTACTGTTATGGTTATTACGTTTAGGAACTAGGTGAATCTTTTCGTATAATTTTCCAGTTTTATCCTGAACTTCGTATACTAAGCGAGCAATAAAACTTCTATAAACACCGTGGATCGTAAGGTTCAATCGTTTAAATATAAATACACCTTTATCGATCAAGGACAAATTTTCTTTTTAAATAAATCATTTGAATAGGGTATTTGGAGTAGTAATAATTTCGTCGTAACGAAGATTTACACTAAGATTTCGGTCTTCCATCTCATTTTAAGTAATAAAAAAGCTTACGATAAAGGTCCCCGGGCGTTTCTTAGTTTTCGAACCAAAAGGGCGGCCCCGGCGACAAGTTGCTAGTGGGGTTAGTATAAGAGGGCCGCTTTCTTTTAGTAAAAGCGAATCATAAGTGCGATTTAAAAGGTCGGCTTAAATTGGAAGCGGTTTGGTTTCATCGTTTCAAAGTGTGTCCCATCGGTGGTTTTAGTCGGAATACGGTTGTAGGCCTCTCCTATTCATCTCTCTTTTATACTCTTGTACTATCGTTTAACGAAAGGAATTCGTACCGTTTAACAGATTAACAAACACATTATAACCTTGAAACCAGTTAATATTCTAAAGGCTAACTTATCCGTCTTTGGTTATCTAAACCAGGACTTCGAATTTCAATGGTAGTCTTAAAACGTAAGTCTTACGTAGGCTATTTTTTATGAACAACGCTTTGAAAACGTTATTTTAGTCCGTAAGGAACGTAACTCTGTTATTTCTTTTATTATAGTATTCGACCTTTACATTGTAATTAACGATATTACAAATTCTGTATAAATCCTTAGACAAATACCCGAAATAATGAACGTGGGCATTAGTCTACTTGAGGTTGAAGTGTTATTAACGGCGCGAACCGATATTTAGAAAACTAATTCCTTGAAAAAGTACCTTTTAATTTTTTTAACAATACTTTGTATACTTTATTAAGAGGTTTATAATACCGTTTAAATTTGCTAATACCCCATGGTATTTTTATTGGTATTTATTTCCATTCGTTGCCGGCGATTTTTACCTTGGAACGTTACTTTCTAAAGTTGAAAGCCCTAAATTAACGTATAAATAATAGTTAACAAAAGCGTTCCAAAGGTCTGTAACGATAGGGCTCCATGTAAATTTAGCGGGTTGGAATAATATTATCGCGTCGATGGCGTAAAGTTTCGGTTGGCTATCTATATATATAATGTTAGCAATTACCTTGTAATGAAAATCCACATCATTTTAAAAGCAAAATTTAAACCGTCTTAGTTCTTGTAAATGTAGCTAATACTTATAACGAAACTATTTCATTACTTTAAGTACATACTTTCTTATATCTATATAACCTATAACGTAAAGCATTCATAAAAGGCGTTTTATAATCGGGTGTCCGAATCGGTGGTATAATATCCGCAATTCCAGCTACGTTAAATAAACAGCCGTAATTGAAGGTGTTTTGGAGGAAAACTATAATGAACCGAATTTAAATTAAAGCGTTACGAATACGCTATTCGAGGCGCATATAAAATAATTAGTCGTATTCCGGACCTTAACTCAAGCTTATTTATATCAGCCGGTAAAAGTAAAAATAGTGTTTTAAAGTTTATTACGCAAAACTTAACTGATTCGAATCGTGTATTTATAACTACCGTTCTAAGTAACAACGCTTTACCTTTACTAAACAAAAACTTTCGGTGTTTTTATATTCGGTTTAGCTAAAACTTCGGAAACTTTGCTACAAGCGCGTTGAATTATCGTTTTCTGGCCGTTAAAATTTCGAATATACCGGTATTAGTGTAATGATGTAATGATCACACTAAATACCCGTGAGTATATAGAAAGTGTCAGAGGGTTTATGTTATCAAGAGGATAGCAGAGGTGCTGAGTGAACAATATCGCAACCGTGCAAGTAATGATCAAAAGCCGTGAGGCTATTCAGAATATACTGAGACTGAATACTTAGATTGGCAACTGAAGAGTTAGGAAGGAAATACTATCTATGTGGTGCTGACCGTGTCCTTATATTTTTAATCCTTCATACGCCTTCAATGCTGGATCATGTTGGATCGAAACATGATCCCAATGATCCTGGATCTGTTGGATCGAAACATGATCCCAATGATCCTTAGTGCGTAACCCTAACCCTAAGGTTGCTGACATAAGGGATATATCTCCACCTGATGTGTTGGACATCAGGTTCTTAGTGGTTTAGCCCCATATTGGCCTGTGTTCTGACCCTCCGATGCTCTTGGGTCATAACAAATGATCACACTAAATACCTGTAAGTATTAGTAGTAGTCAGAGGAGTTTATGTTAGCAGGTTGTTTGCAGAGGTATACGTAATACAATATTAATGACACATTCTTCTCGTAGTGCAGATCAAAAGTTGTGAAGCTATTCTGGGGAGAATACTTAGATTGACAACTAAAGAGCTATCTACTGAATCTAGGAAATGCCTAGAGAGTGTGTTCCTTATATATCCAGCTTTTCAGTCCAGAATCACTTGCTTATGTTGCTAGGAAGCATAGGCGATATCTTGTCTATACTGCCTATGTCCTGATTCTTCTTAGTCGTAACCATATCCCAGTGTGTTACCCGCCTAATGTGTTGGATACCTGGCACTGAGTCGCTCAGCTGCCTACCGGCCTGTTTCCTAACTAAACCTTTATCTGGGTCATAACTATTAGGTATACTACCCTAAAAGACGATTGAATTATTTGTTAAAAAATGTATCATATAACGTTATATATGCGTTAAACATTTCATTTACGTAGTCCAAGCCTATAATATGTAGGAAAAAGGCGTCCTATAAGCCTATGAAAATACGTTGGGAGATTTCTTCGTTTTGTTCCATTAATTAAGCATTATCGCCTTTGAAGTCTTCTTTTCCAGAAGTGTAGTTGTAGGGGTAAGCGTTAAGGTTATTATCTACACCTTCGTATTCGGAAACGTATACTACAAAATTAACTTGGATCCAGTCCTCAAACATATAATCGGCCCAAAATTATCGTTTGTTCCGAATTTATTCGTAAGCTAAATGGTTAGAAAATTAACAGACGATTTTATCGTATACGATATAGCGCTTCTGTAAACCTAGGGGTCTCTGTATACCTTTTCGTAAGTATTGTTATAGCTGTAACACCTTTCTTCCCTGGCAGTAGGATTGTCTTAGATAATAGTCGCCTTATGATTTATTTCTAGGGCTCTCTTTCAAATATATTTTCTTTTAGTTACTATATTTAAAGCGTTTACTTTGTTTTAGATACATTTTTAACCTTTGGTTTAAAACGAGGTAGATTGTTTTGGTGAGATTTACTTTGGTAATTTAGCCTTTACCTTTCGTTATGTCAGCTATAAATGTTCATTTGAAACTTGCCAATCGATATATAATGGTTTTAACTTATATTTATAAACTCGTACAAAAGCCTTCTAGGTTCTTTATAGATGTAAATAATACAAGTTCGAAATTTAGGTTTCTACCTCATATATTTGTTACTACTTAAATAACAATTTATTACCGTTGTATTCCGGTCCACAGGTAGCTTAGCACTTTCAGAACTTAGCTCATATTGTAGTAAGTACTTCCCATAGGTTTTATCAGTGTTTTATCGTTTAATTTTCACTTATTACTAGGTTATACCAATCCAATCTCTATAGTGGAGCTCGTAGTTAATTTTTACATCGAAATATGATTTTAGGCGACGATAATATTCAACAAATATGTTTAATTATATAAGGTGGTTTATATACTACTCTTTAGCTTACCTCAATAATATATTGAGTAAAATAACGTGAAACTAACACCGTTTGCTATCCAGTCTTTTACACGTGTTAAACCTAACACCTATTATATTATCGAGTATATTGTATGGTTTAAAGTTATAATTCTCATCCTTATCCTCAATCCTAGAGAAATTGGTAAGCTTTATAGGGTCGTTCCTGTTATTAGGAATTCAGTATGGTAAGGAATCTTGGTAAGAGTTGTAGTTAATAAGTATGAGTTTATAAAATACCCATTAACGTTTTACATTACTAATCATTTCTTAAAGCGGTGTCTTTTCTTTTTTGGGCCACTCTTTTCGTGATTCAGTTGGTTGTTAACGGTATTCGGAACGTAAGTTTAGCTTTCCTTTTGTTCAAAATTAGGTTTTGGGGATGGTTCGTATTTAACCCTCTTTGTGGATAATTGTTACGGAGCTTCCTTCTTTTCCATCAATTAATCCAGCTTTGTCTCCACTTTGAGGCAGGTGTTTAGCCTTATCAAGTGCCCTATTTCCATTTTCGATGGCTTTTCTCGTTTCCGGTCTTTCATATTAAGTAGGCGTTCCTAACGCTTTTTGAAAAAGTTTTCTTTTACAAATTTCACTTTTATTACTTCATTTTCTATCATTTTAACATTTGTATAAGTTAGGCTGTTGAGAATATGGTTTTTCTAATATGGATATTATTTACACCAGTTTTACTAATACCTTTGATTTATAGTTACTTTCCTTGTATTTTTCAAATTGTACTATCGACCATACGCTATATATCCAGCGTATAATCTACAAAGTTCTTTTCAAAATCGTCGAAAATCGCTTCCTTTCGTTTCACCGCTACAATAGTTGAAAATTATGTTGATAGCATACGTATTCACAGTATAAGAGTCCAAATCATCCACTAATATCTATTTTTTATCATCCAATAAGTTAAGGTCCAAATACTTCAAAATATTGTTACGAAATACAGTATATGTACAAAGAGACTCCATACATTCGTTAACCTCTACCAGATCCGTCACTAGTGGAACTATCGTTCGTTTAGGGTGGGTAATCCATATATACCTATAGTAACTAAATCTGCGTAAATTAGCGGTTTCGCGCCATATTTAAATTAAAATACGTTCAAACTTCAAAGTTTAGCGTAATTCGCTGTATGAACAACAAATATAAGGTAAACAAAAAAAGAAAACCAGTTAAAATAAAGTTACTAACCCTTAATAATATATATAAAGTTTAAAATAACAAGTGGATAAAATGTGACTACAAGTTAGTTAAGCATTTAGAATTAGTTTCGATAATTTTACTAACGTTGTACCAGGTAAACAGTTAAGAAAATGAAAAATTCGTAGATATCAAACTTCAAATATATAAGACGAACGTAAAAAGGCGGAGAGGAGAAAAGTAAAAGGATAAATAAAATTCAAGTATAAGGATATGTACTATGTAATCTAGCATATAGGTTTTAATTCGCGTTATGGTAAGCGATCAGAATTTTTGTATTATAGCCGCTTCCGGTGGTTACGAGCGGTTTGTGTGTTATATTCCTAACCGCTTTCAAATTTCGTAAACGGTGTGAATGTTGTATTTTTAATCGCTTTTAAGTTTTGTAAGCGGTTTGGATACTATATTTCGATTTGGAAGGTCCCTACGTAAGATTTCGAAACTTAGTAGTTTCAACTTATGTAGACTCATATGTAATATGAAGTTTTGTAAAAAGTTACCGGGTACGTTTAAACTGTTAAAATAAATCAACGGTAAACGTAATGGGGTTTTAATAAATAGGGCACTAACTACTTAATAATATTATACTGAAGTGATCTTTTTTAATGTCACTCAGAATCTTACAGTCTTACTGCACTTCGGGTTTTAATGGCGTACTCGAGTAATTCCATACTCCCGTAAAATTATTATAAGGTGTATCAGTAAAATACAAATAATTAAAACTGTTATAATATCTTGTTATAGGCATTTAACTTAGGTTTGTCTTTTCTTCCCTTATCTATTTATAGTCGACGTAATCGTTTATTAATTATCATCAATAAGGTCTTTTATTCACGTAAATGTAAACGAAAAGTAATCAGAAAAGTTTTTATTATAGTAAAAGATAGATATTTCGAAAGAAGCATTCCAGAGAGTGCACGCCATGGATAAGAGATTATAAACCTCTTATCCGGGCAGTGGCCCTTTTTCCATACGCTCTGAAATACCCCTTCCAGACCGCTCCACGCATGATGAACTTTGTGCCTTGAAAGAGTGCAGCTTGCAGCGTGACACGTTATCTTACACTCTGTAGGAGTGCACCTTGCAATATAGTGCACTACTACCTGGCTTATATATACTAGCTGTAGAGGTACATAGTAATATCTACAAATATAATTGGTCCTATGATTTTCCAGTTTTTGAAATCCTCTACCCCTTTCCTTCTTCACCTTAAATACATTAAAAGTCTTAGCGTTAACGTTAACGTTGAAACTAATAAACTGTCTATAAAAAGGAAAATAAAAGATTTTAAATTCGCCTTAAATAAAGGTATCTTTCATTTTACATATAAACGTTAAAAATAGTAGTTTGAAAATTAACGGAGTCAGAACTTCGTTAATTACATCGAAAATTTCATTATTAAGCGACTAACAAGCTTTACAAGATCTTAAAAGCGACTTGTTGCAACAATATAAACTTACTAGGGGTAAAAACAATTCGATAACTTCACTATTACTACCAGATATATTTTCAAACCCCCTCAGAGCTCAAGTCAACACTAAAGGAAAATCAGAACTTAAACTTAAATGTTTTCGTAATTATATTTTACCTGGACGTCAAGTTGATATTTCATGTTATGGATTCTGTCACAGTCTTTTACAACATCTAATTCCTTAAAACTATTACCGTAAAAAAAAGCAAGTAATATTGCGTACTTTGTATATTAACACGTACATGGGGCCATTAAACGTATTAGTTTACGATGTTGATACCAACCTCATTACTATATAATTTTCAGATAATATTCAATCGATGGAGATTTATTATAGATTAGTCCTTCGTACATCTTATTAATTTATTGATAAGGTTAAAAAAGTTTACGCTTGTTTATGTAAAGCTTAAGATATCTTTACCCTTAAGATTATAAGTTTTACAAGTTAACAACCACAACTTAAAATTCCGGTAAAAGGCTTTAACAACACTATTAACAGTGACGACCTTATCTCGACTTTACTGTTATTTAGAACCTACACACGTATAACTACTAAGTCGCTACGATCTCGAAATTCCAAAGAACGTGCCTTAATATAGAGTAAATCCTTAAAAATGAGGAAAATATGAATACTACATTAGATTAACGACGCCTTTAATGTAAAAAAAAAAAAAAAAAAAAAAAAAAAAAAAAAAAATTGATAATAAAGGTATTATTTTTGCCCCTTAAAAGTAAAGTACTTACGTGACGAAAATTAGGCAAATGAAATAAGCTGTATAAAATCTTGAATAATACGAATGGAACCGAATAAGTTAAAACTACTAATAACTTTGTTCACTTTTTGAAGTATATAGATCAAAGCATATAAAAAACATCATATTCCTAATAAACTTCCTACCGTTGATAACTCCCAAACCGAGCAAATCAATTAACATAACCCTTTAAAGTCGATGATTAACGAATCAATGAATAGCGACGGTGTGAGTTATTATCTACAAGGAGGACATAAATTTAAAAAGAGGCGTTCAACATAACTTATGGATTGAAGACGAAATATATAACGGCCTAGGTATTTTAGAATGAGAAGTTGAAAAAAAGATTTACTTGTTACGACTCAAGCGCGATAATGGGTCAAGAAGCAGGCCAGTGTGCAGCTGAGCCACTGAGAGCCTGAAGTCCAACAAATCAGGCAGAGAAAACCTCTCCTTTGCCAGGGAAATGACTAAACTAATCACGTGATTAGGATCAGTGAGATCAGTACTGATCCAAGTGATCCAAGATCAGTGGGCTCAGCACTGGTCCAAAGGATCCAGTACTGAAGACGATATGAAGGCACGGATGTATAAGGATACGGTCATCACCAAATAGATAGTATTTCCTTCATATCTCTTTAGTTATCAATCTAAGTATTCAGTCTACACATCTGAATAGCCTCACGTCTTTCGAACATTACTTGCACGTTTGCGATATTATTCACTCAGTACCTCTGCTACCTTCTTGATATCATAAGCCCTTTAACACCTTCTATATACTCACAGGTATTTGGTGTTATCATTACATTACTTTTCAATTAATTTTAGAAGTTATTCTTGATTTACCAGATAAACTCTTTAAGAAAAGTGATTGTACTAAGACTAACAAGCTTTTTATACGAAAGGAGATCTACATTATGCCGTTAACGTATTTTAAATGTTAAACATTACTATTTTTAAATTGAGGATAGTTGACGAGCTTAAAAGCAAAATTACGCACTGGCTGTATGAAAAACCACGATCAATCGCTTAAGAATACAGAAATAAATGTAAGGAATAAATCCTTACTTAATCTTATACAGTTTAAAATATTAATTGACATTTATTGGTCGAAATTGCTATTAATTTAACTATTACTGTAAATGGTTTATTTACATTTAATAATTGGTATATAAAGTAAACGTATATACGTAATCATCCACTGATTTTCAACGCATTATACTACAACAACTGCCAAAATATTAAGGGGAAATTTTCAGTTCGGTACAGTAATAAGTTATATTAAACCTCTATACGGATTAGCTGAAGCATACGTTTCTTAATTTTTACCTTACCTCGCGTATTGAAAAAATCGATTAAGTATAAAGACTGTGACATTTGATCCGTACCTAATAATTACTAAAGTTAAAAACTTTGGCATCGTATATATAAAAACTAACGATAATATTTTCCTTGGAAATACTAGGTGTGTAACGGAGAAACAACATACCATCAACAATTCAAGTTTTGAATGGTATAAATTAATTCAAACGTTCGCTCAAAGCATATGATTAAACTTCAATAAATAGTAAATCGAAATCCATGGTCTTAAAAAAAGATTAATCGTATTAGTTTACATACAAAGAAGCAATTCATGAGCCTAAAGATGATTGATAAAGCTCACGAGGTAGTATTACAAAAATATCTAAGGTAAAAATCCTATACATCTTACACCGCTACGGTATTCCAATCGAAGGTATCATATGACCTTCCCATTACGCCACAAGTACAAAAATGAAAAGAATGAACGATTTAATGGGCTAAATAAAAGTATTTGTTGATTATTGTATTATTTTAAAAAAGAAATATAGTTTAGGTAAATTTGTTGAGAGTGAAGTTATAATCTTTACGAACAGGTAATTTGCTAATAATACCATCCTTATATCGAAAATCGGGCTCCTTATAATACTTGTTAAAATTAAAATGTTTATTTAGATATTATTATATATCCCTATAGTTAGTATATATAGGTTAAGTAGCAGTGCCCTACACTACAAGGTGCACTCCTACGGAGTGCACGATAACGTGTCACGCTACAAATTACACTTTCAGAATGCATTATGAGTGGCGCGGTCTAGAAGGGGTGTTCTAAAGTATATAGCAAAGTGCTACTGCCTGGATAAGTGGTTTATAACCTCTTATCCGTGGCATGCAATCTTTAAATGCTTCTTTCGTAACTTATTTATCCTTACTACTATAATAACAATCTTTTTGATTACTTTTCTTCTATGTCAACGTAATAGAACCTTACCGATACTAATTAGTTGTCGATTAGATCGATTATAGATAGCTAAGGAAAAAAGAGATAAACCGAAGTTGAATACCTATAACGAGATGTTGTAGTGGTTCCAATTGTTTATACTTTACTATTAAGACTTACAAGACTTATACGCGAGTATGTAATTACGCGGGAACGTCTTTAAAACCCGAAGCGTAATAAGACTATATGATTCGAAGTGACTTTAAAAAGGATTATTTCAGTACGATATTATTAACTATTTCGTGCCCTGTTTACTAAAAGCTCCGTTAAGCTAATAGCTAACTCGTTTTGACGTTTTAAACGTACTCATGCACTTCTTGAAGAGCGTTTTATTACGTATTAGTCTATTTAAGCCAAAACTACTAAGTTTATGAACCCTTTGATGAAATCGTTTTCATTTAACGACAAAGAACGGTTAAAAATTTATAAATAAATCGCTTGAAAATTTTAAAAGCGGTTACGAACGTAATACTCAAACCGTTTGTAACTAATAAAAGCAGTTATAACATGATATCCAGACTGCTTACCAAATACGAACTAAGCTTTAAATACCAGATCACACCCATATACCTTCTCTTTCCCTTACTCTTTATATTTTCCCAATCTGCCTCCCTATATTCACCTTATACCACGTGTTTGAAGTTTAGTAATTGCGACAGTTGAGACTTTTTTAGCCTCTTGGCTAATATAGAGTTAGTAAGAGTCAATAATATTAATTTAAAACGCTTAATGAGCTTATAGTTACTCTTTATTTACGTATTATTTAAACTTTCTTTATACTGTCAAACGTTAAAATACTTATTCTAACGATTTTATTACAACTTATTTCCTTCGTATTTACGTATTTGTACACTTCTTCTTGAAATCAAGAACGTACCCCAATCTCAACTACGGCGCGAAAACATTAATTTGCGCCGCTAGAGTATTACAGGTACATGTAGGAATTACCGTGTCTAGTCTCTTTATCTCACAACTATAGCTATATCAGTAACAGACCTGCTAAAATTTAACGAATATATAAAATGAAATTTTATAAATGATACATTTGATACTGGTATTTTAAAGTTTTTAGACCTAAATTTAAAAATAATATAATCGACGTACTCGTAGAAAATCTAAACCCTATCGAGATAAACACGTACATTGTTAACATGATCTTAAAATATTATCATGATAAATATAAGGATTAGAAATTTTCGACGGTTTTAGAGAAAACTTTCGAAACTAGGCGCTATATATGTGGCGTATAGTCGATAGTATAATTTGTAAAATAATTTTAGACTAACTATAGACTAGGGGTATTAATACACCTGGTAACAATAACGGCCGTATTATAAAAATTATATTCATAACCGCTCAACTCATTTGAATACCTAAATCAACCGATAATATAGTGATAAAAGTAAAATTCGTAAACCGATATTGGCTGAAAAAACGATAGGAACGTCTTTTTGAAATAAATGAAAGGGAATTGAACAAAACTCCACAAAAATAAGACAATAAAAGCTTAGCAAGGTTAAACGTATGCCGCGAAGAAGCAACGCAACTAGAGGAATTAACGGAAGAGGAGAAAGTACCACAAAAATCATTCACAACGCGAGTTAAACACGAACCATCCCCAAACCAGAATTCTAAATAGGGACTTAAATATACGAACGCCCTCAATACCGTTAATAACCAACTTAATCACGACAAAGAGGGTCCGAATGAAGAAAAATCCCCGCTTAAAAATGATAAACGGTGTAAAACGTTAATATGTACCTTATGAACCAATACACGTTAATTACGACCCCTATTATAACATTTCATCGCAACGTTTCTCTACTAATAAAAACGACCCGATCAATCTTATCAACTTTTTCAGGATTTAAGATAAGCATAAAAACTATAATGGCGAATCTTAAGGAGTATTCTATAATAAATTTGGTATTATGTTCAATATAAATAAAAATTTAGATATCAAACCGTTCCAATGTTATGGTATCTTACCCAGTATATTGTTTGTATCATTTGACGAATGGTATATATACTACTTTAAGTAAGAGGATAAATTTGCGAAGTGCTATATCTGGTTAAAATTACGTTGCAATATAAAAATTAAACACGAAGTTTAGGATAGGTTTTAAACTAACATAACCTAGAAATACGTATACAAAAAACGGGAAAACGCTAATAAAAACATACAAAAGGTACTTACCTCTCTATTAACGAAGTTCCGAAAGTGTTATGTACCCATGAGGACGGGATACAATATGGATAAATTGTTCATACAAGTAATGATAAAAATATACCACGAAAACCTCAATTTGAACTTTATATTTTTTTAAACCGAAAAAGATTTTAAGAATTTTTGTACGAATTTTCAAATATCTTTATAAACCTTTATTCGCAGATAAACTATCCTCGAAATAATATTTGTAACCAGTAAAACCAAAGGTAAAGACTCAATTACTAAGGTAAACCTTACCCAAACTATTTATTATATCATGAATCAAATGTATAAGGTATACTCGGAATAACATGAAGGCGTAGAATACGGTTACTAGAGAGAAAAAACTAAAAAAGGAGCTCTAATAATAAAGGACGAGGACAACTATACAGCGAAGGACAAAACGGATCGCGGCTATAGAAATGCTTATAAAGAGGTATACAGAATCCCACGGGTTTTCAAAAACATTATATTATATATGGAAATATCGGCTTCTAATTTAATAACCTCCTAATATTCGATCAAATTTAGATTAAACGACAGTTTTAAGCCGATTACACACTTATTAACTAGATAAAAGCTGATTTTTCGATATACATATCCGAGTGAGATGGTATGAAAGATAAACTTAATACTTACCCCTATGAATCCACCTTCGATAAAAAAAACTTTAAAAATAATAATATTTTCATAATAACTCAAAACGAAGATACTGTTTAACGCATTTTAACAAGCGTTTAAAAAGTTTTCTTCTTATATATTATAGGCCTGGATAACAAAAACAGAGTACTAAACACATATATAAAGTTGTAATTTACGCTTCTAAATAGGTATAATAATAGATTTTGAAACATTATACCTAATACCGGCGGAGCCGATATTTTAACATCCAAAAAACGATAATTAGATGAGTCTGCAGCGAAATTCCCAAAGTTTTAGCTCGATTGAGTAAAAAATATCGAAAGGTTTTGTTTTAAAAAGGTAAAACGTTATCGTTTAGGATAGTCTTTATAAATACACGATTAAAACCGGTTACGTTTTAAGCAAAAAACTTGAAAACTGTATTCACTTCCGTTATCTAATATAGATAAGATCGGAATAAAAGTCCAGAATACGACTAACCAACTTATCTGCGCCTTGAATAACTTATCTGTACCACTCTTTCTTAAATTCAACCATTTATAGTTTTTCTTCCAAACACATATGATTAAAAATATTTACTCAACTTAGCCAGAATTATAGATGTCATACGGCCGATTCGAATACCTAATTGTAAAACGCTTTTTACGGCTATTTTACGCCGTAAGTTAAATAGATAAAGGAAAAAACATAGTTAAAGTTACCGAAAAGTTTTGCTACAAATACCGACTATTCTTATAGGCTCTACGGAGGTTTAAATTCCGCCTTTGAAACGATGTAGACTTTAATTACAAGGTCATTATCAATATTATGTACTTGAACAGTTAGCCAATATTACACGCTGTAGATGTGATAACGTTATTCCAGGTCGCTAAATTTATATGAAACGCCTTCGTTAAAGACTATTAGGAAGTTTTAGTAAACTGTTAGTTAAGCGTTTATTTAAGGCTTTCGGATTAGATTACTTGCGACGTAAATACAGCCTTCGATTTTATTGAATAGAGTACTAAAGTTAGAATCGCCGGCAACAAATACAAATAAATACCAATTGGAAGTATTATGAAGTATTGAAAAGAGTAAATGGTACTATAAACCGTTAAGAGGGATATATGTGTCTTATCTAAAAATCAAAAGAGTAGTGTTTTTAAGGATTTTTTCCTATAAAAAGCGGTTAACGTTGAAAATAAGACTTTCATTCCTAATGGATTAATCCCTATACTCCTTATCTTTGGTGTTTATACAAGGATGAATAAAACCTTTACACTATCGTTAAATATAGTATAAAGTGTAGTTTCTATAACGATAGCTATGGTAGCATTATATTTTTACACATTAAAAACGATGTTTCAATAACGCTAGCAACGAGAAATAGGTTACATAAAACTAGATTTTTAAACTTACTATGAAATTTTAAGATTTTGATTTGAAAAATTAAGAACAGATAAATTGGCTTCTAAAATATAAACGGGTTGAAAGGCCATAATATACTCATTAATTTGTCAAGCGGTATAAATTCGTTCCTTGAAATAATGGTACCGGAGTACAGAAAACAAGAGGTGAAAAAGAGTGGCGTAAAACCGTAATTTAACTAGGATTACCGTCGAAACTTTTTTTAAAACAACGAATCCAAATCGCTTCCGATTCCCATAACCGCCTCTAATCGCACTTCCAACCCGCTACTACTATACGAAAGAGGCTCGTCTATACCAAAACTACTAATAATTCGTCATCAGGGCTGCCCTCTTAGCTCAAGTACTAAAAAATGCCTTAGGAACTTTGTCGTAAACTCTCTTATCATATGAATAGAGATAGTAAACCGCGAATTTAGCTTAAATCTCCATCATTGAGGTATTATTACCGCTTTAAGAACCCCGTTCGAGTAATCCACCTAAATGGAAATCTTTACCTTAATCAAATAAGGCGTTTTTCGCTTTAAAAGGTTCGACCTAATGTTTCAAGACCTCTATAAAGTTTTTCCTACTCATCTGGTATACGAATTGAAAGATGAGACCGGAAATTTATACGAAAAAACCCGCCTAGTTATAAAACGAAATAATAATAATGGAAAAAAAGACATTATAAACTAATCTCTCACTTTATAATAGGCTAACCACCGTTTAATTCTTACATTTGTAGCCTCCTTTAGTACATTTTACGGATTATATATTAAAATTCATAACATTATACAAGTTTACATACAATTTTAAAATCTACTTCAATGACATATTTACGTCGATATACTTACGGATTTTAAAAGACACTACTCACCTGAAACGATTTTACGTATTATAAAACCGCTTTACAACCTAGTTAAAACTTTCATTTGATAGTATAATGCCTATTGAAGGTATTATACAAAGTGGCTCGAAATAACTAATTCGATCTTCGACTCGTACCTATTAGTTTTAATAAACCATTTTAATGGCTTTGTTCAAACGAGTATATAAGAAGACGAAATACTAACGTTATGTAACGCTTCGTTTTCCGTATTTGAAAAAAAGAAACTTTTAAAAGCCGGCCTGAAAGTAAAACCCAAGACGTACTTGATGAAAGATCATAGGATCTACTTTAATAACGCGGCTATTGCTTTTATAAACGGCGTTTTAAACCTTATGTAAAAGGGGTAATGAAACAAAGTTCATATTGTCGCTCTAAAAGGAATAAAACGAGTTGACGAATATAAATACCAGCGTATACTTAGAGATTAGATTACTTGGATTATATAACCCAAAGCGGTATTCGACTTTTAAATCGCCGCGTAATATGAAATTACTCTTTTGGAAGATGCATATAAAGCGCTTAATAAGTATCTTACGTGAAAAATGAATCATTCGAAGCGCGGTTTACATTTTATACCGCTTGAAATACATATAATAAAACTGTTCGTTTTTACTAACGGTTTTTTACTAATAACCCTAATTATAACTCGTAAATAGAGTTTATTTTCATTTTTTATGACAACATGTCGGTCCGATACGAGTCTTCTCTTCGTAAAGATATTATTCATTAGAGTTTAACTAAATAGAAGCGAGTGATATAAAATGCTTTACCTTTGGAAATCTATAAAATAATTGAAGGTTTAGATTTATGTATTACTATAGTAGTGAGGGTTCGGATAATCATTTCTAACCATAATTTGAAACCTATTCCTCTTTGTGGATATTATTATATACCTCTATAGCTAGTACATATAGGTCAAGTGGCAGTGCACTATACTACAAGATGAACTCCTGCAGAGTTTTCAATAACGTGCCACACTGCAGGCTGCACTCTGGCAGAATACATCATGTGTGGCGCGGTCTAGAAGGGGCGTTCCAGAGTATATGGAAAAAGGAAAACTGCTCGGATGAGATGTTTATAACCTCTCATCCGTAGCATGCACTCTTTGAATACCTCTTTTGATATATTTATCTTTATTGTAATATTGATCTTTTTATTACTATTCATTTACGTTTTCGTGAAAAAGCCGACCTTACCAATACTGATTAGTAGCCGATTTGGTGGACTACAGATATCCAAGAAAAGAATAGATAAACCGAAGTTCAATACCTATATCGGGATAATATAACGGTCCCAACTATTTTTACTTTACTACTACGGCTTATAAAAACTATACGGAAGGGTGGAATTTCGCGGAAACACCTTTAAAATCCGAATCGTAGTAAGATTATAAAATCCGGAATAACTTTAAGAAAGACAACTTTAGTATGATATTTTTAACCAACGAGTACTTTGTTTATTCAAAGCCCCGTTCCGTTAATCGTTAACTTGTTTTGGCGCTTTCAAAGTTTTCGGGCACCTTTTAAAGAGCTTCCTATTATCTATCAGGTTACTTGAGTTAAAATCACTAAGTTTTAGAACACTTTCTTGGAACCTACCAGATTTAAACATAATATCCAAACCACTTACGAAACCTAATACTGGTTACAAATACAGTATTCATACCGTTCGCAAAACCTAAGAGCTGTTATAAATAAAAATTCTAAACCGTTTATTATTAATAGAAGCGGCTATAATACGATAACCCGAACCACCCACTAATTACAAACCAGGCGTTATACACCGAATTACACTACCCACCTCCTCATATCCATATTTTTCTTTCCCCTTTTACATTTTTCCTGTCCGCCTCCCCAAGTTAGCCGTATACCTCGTGTTTCAAATTTAATACTTACTATTTGTTAAGTTTTTTTTAGCCGTTTAACTGGCATAACATTATCAAACGCCCTTAAAACTAATTTTAAACGTCTAACTAGGCTATGATTACGCTTTATTTATATATTATTTAGACTTTATATATATATCAATAACCGCTAAACACCTTTTTTATTTCGTATTCAGATATTCATAGGCTTTTCTTCAAGTTCCTAACGTATCAGAATGGTAGTCACAGCGCGAAATCAACAATTTGCGCTGTTTTAATATTACGAGAATATGTATAAATCACTCACTCTAGGCACAATTATAGATATATCGGTAACGGATTTAACAAAGAGCAACGAATATATAAAGTACCTTTTATCACACATATCGTTTCGTAAAAGTATTTTGAAGTATTTGGATCTTAATTTATAAAACGATAAAATCGAGGTATTAGTAGAGAATTGAAACCCTATTACGGTAAATACTTTTATTATTAATATAATCTTTAATTAATGTAACGGCAAAATTAAAGGGCGCGATTCATTAGAAGATTTTAAAAGGATTTTTCAAGCTGGATATTAGGCATATAACGTACGATCGATAGTACGATTTCTAGAATACTACGAAAACAATTACAAAGTAAAGGGATTAATAGAACCGATGGAAATAATACCCGTATTACAAAAGCTTGGTTAGTAACAGAACAACTTATAAAAATGCCGAAATGAACAAACGATAAATTAGTAAAAATGAAATTTATAAAAAGATATTAGTTAAAAGAGCGTTGGGAGCGCTAACTTGAAATAATAGATCGTGAATGAAAAAAAATCCTTGGTAAATGAAAAAGAGACGTTGAAAAAGGTTAAATACCTGTCGCGAAGTGGAAATGAAGCTAGAGAAATCGACGGAAAATGAGGAAGTACCGTGAAAATTATTTATGATAAGTGTTAAACACGAATACTTCCCAAAACGCGATTTTAAACAGTAATTAAGATAAAATCACGCCCTAAGTACCGTAAATGACCGGTTTAATTAAGACAAAAGCGGCTCAAACAGAGGAAACGCCCCGATACATATATAATAAATGGTGTAAAACACTACTACATACCCTAAAGAGTAACGCCTACAAATTACAACCCCTACTATAACCTTTTACCGTATCGCTTTCCCACTAATAAGAATAACCTTACCTAGTCCATCAACTTCGTTAAATTTTGTGATAAAGACGAAAACTATGGCGGCTAACTATACGACGTATTAGTTAAGAAAATACGTAAAATATTTAATATATATAAAAGATTAAATATCGAATCATTTTAAATTTAAGTCATCTTATCTGATATAGTATATGAATAAGTTTAAAAGTGGAATATATACCACCTCAGGTAGGTAAAGACATTTACGGAATGTTATAACCGCTTAAAAATATATTTTGATATAGAAATAACCCACGAGCTTTATAGTAAGGATTAAATTGACATAATCTGTAAATCAGTAAATAATGAACGAGAAAACGTAAATGAAAACCCAGAAAAGTTACTTACCGCCCTATTAACTAAATTTTTAAATTTTCTGGTGGCCATGAAACCGGAATAGAAAGGTAATAACCTATTTATTTAAGTATTAATGAAAGTATACCGAAAAAGCCCAAATTTCGACTTTTTACTATTTTAACTCGAAAAGAATTGAAAGGCTTTCGATTTAATTTTAAAATATTACTAAAAAAATTTATACGCCCATGGGTAAGCCTCCAACTTACATTTGTGGCCGACAAAACGAAGGGCAAGAGCCAAATCACCAAAACAAACCTCGCTCAAACCATTTACTACGTACTAAATTGAAGGTTTAAGGTATACTTAAGTTAAAGTAAATACGCTAAATAAAACTACCAAAAAAAGTCATCAAGGAGGGAGCCCTGGAAATAGAAGATAAAGAAGTTACTATTGAGGACGATCTTATAGTAAGATATAAAGAGTACCGAGGCTACAATAGTATTTATAAAGAGGTATATGAAGCCCTTTAGGTTTGTAAAAACGTTATATTATCTACGGAAAAATCAACTTTCAATTTACTAACTACCTAGACTACGAGTAGAATCGGATTAAACAAAAGTTTTAGGCCGATCATGTATGAAAGACGGGATAAAAGCTTATGTTACAATATACGTAACCGAGTACGAAGGCGTAAAAAATTAACATGAAGCTTACCCCTACGAAAATACCTCTGGGGAAAATGAATTTGAAAGTAATAATTTTTACTTAATAGCCCAAAACGACGGGACCGCCCATCGTATTTTTACAAGCTTACAAAACGCCTTCGTTATATATAGTATATTCCCAAATTACGGAAACGAAGTTTTAAATGCTTATATAGCATCGTAATTTACGTTTTCAGATACATACGGTAACCGGTTTTAGGGCATTATTCGTGATACTGGCACGGCTGAAATCTTAACGGCAGGAAAATAACAATTCGACATACTTATAACAAAATTACCAAAGTTTTAATTCGACCGAGTCAAAAAACACCGAAAGATTTTATTCGGCAAATGCAAAACGTCGTTTCTTAAAATAGTCTTTGTAAATTCGCGATCCGAACTAGTGGAGTTTTACGTGATGACTTCAAAATACCATTCTTACTATCATTAACTAATATAAACAAACTCGGAATTAAGATACGAAATACAACCAACCAATTTATCCGCGACTTGAACAACGTATCCGTGCCGCTCCGGATTAAATTTAACTATTTATCGTTTTTCACAGAAATATGTACGATTAACGCTATTTTTTAACGTAACCGGAATTGCAGATACTATACCATCAATTCCAATTTCAAATTGTAAAATGCTTTTTATGGCAACTCCAAGTTGCGGGTTATATGAATATAAGAAAGAACGTACTTGAAACTATTGAAAAGTTTTACCATAAATACTAGCTATACTTACAAGCCCTATAACGATTTAAATTTCGCTTTTAAAACAACTTAAACCTTTACTACAAAGTAATTATCTATATTATATACCCAAAAAACTGACCTATATTATACGTCGTCGACGTGGTAATATTATTTCAGGCCGTTCAGTTTATATTAAACGCTTCCATTACAAATGACTAGGACGTTTTAATTAACTGATAGTTAAAATTCTAGTTAGGGATTTGAGACTAAATGAACTACGATGCTAATACGTCCTTTGAATTCATTAAGTCACGTAATAAGGTTAGTATCGCCGGAAATCAATATGAAAAATACCAGTAAAAGTAGTATAAGGTATTAGCAAATGTAAATGGTATTATATAATATGTAAAGAGGAATATACAACGTTATTCAAAGAGGTTATAACGTATTAATTATGAGAAATATATCCTACAACTAGCATTTAACGTCGTTAATAACATTTTCGGCTCGAATAGGTTGATCTTTACGCTTTTTATTTTGAACACTTTCCCAAAATTCCACATAAAAACTATATTATCGTTTACCACAGTATAAAATACAAATATTATAACGACATCCATAGCAGCGTTACATTACCTGCGTGTAAAAAACAACGTTTTAAAAACGTTTGCTATGAGAAATAAACTATGTAAAACTAGCGTTTGAAATCTATTATTATAATTTGATGTTATAGTGAGAAAGAACTGTAGACGGATCGACTAGCCTTTGGAAAATTTACGGGTTTCGAGGCCATAATATACTCGTTAATTGACCAAACGATACAAATTCCTTCTGCTGGATAATTATACGAAATTATAAAAGAGAAATAGAAAAAAGCGGCTCAAAACCGTAGTCTAATCAAAACAACCGAAGGGACACCCATTAAAACGGCTAATCCAAACCTCTTCTAATTCCAATTCACCCCTCGAATCGCACTTCTAATCCGATTTTACCAAATGAAAGCGGCCCGTTCGTAACAACTCCACAAACAACTCGCTACAAGTGATGCCCTCTTAATTTAAAAACCAAAAAACGCCTTAGAAATTTCGTCGCGAATTCCTTCATCATTGAAAGAGAGATAACAAACCATGAAATTAGCTTTAAACTTAGTTACAACGGTATTATAATCACCTTAGACGCCCCGTTCAAACAATTTACCTAAATGGAAATCTTTACCTTAATTAATTAAGACGTATTTCGTTTAAACCGATTGAACTTAACGGTTTACAGCGCTTATACAATTTTTTCAATTCGCATTATATACGAAGGTAAAAAAAAACCCGGAAAACTATACGAAAAGACGCGCCTAATTGGAAAAGATTATAATGATGATGGTAAAACAAAATTATAACCTAGTCGCTTACCTTATAACGATCTAACCACCTTTTGATTTTTACGTTTACAACCTTCTTTTTTACTCTTTACAACTTATGTATTAAACTTCATTACATTACATGGATTCATACTCAATTTACAAAACAGCTTAAATGGTATATTTGTATCTATATATCTATATATTTTCAAAACCATTATCCACTCAAAACGATTTTACGTATTATACAACCGTTTTATGGATTAATTAAAGCTGGTATTTGCTAATATAACAATTATTACAGGCATTATAAACTGGTACGGCTTAATTAATTTAACCTTTAACCCGTGCTCATTAGTTTTAATAACCCGTTTTAACAACTTTATACTAACGTGTATATAAACTAAAGATACAATAACCTTATATAACGCGTCGTTTACCGCATTTAAAAAAAAAGAAACCTTTAGAATCTAGACTAAACGTAAAACCCAAGACGTATCTAGCAGAGTACTATATAATAGACTTTAATAACGTTACCATTGCTTTTCGGAACATCTTTTTAAGCCATATATAAAAAGGGTTATTAGATAAAGTTACCCTTATTGTTTTAAACAATGTAGAATGGGCTGACGAATAAAAATACCAACGCGTACATGGCGCTCATGGTGATTTAGTAACATAATAGAAAGCGTATTTTAACCTTTTAGCCGTCGCCTAATGCTAAACCGCCCCATTAAACGATACATATAAGGCGTTTAACAAACGCTTTATATGGTAAATATATAATCCGAAGCGTAATTTGTAATTTTTATCGCTAAATTTATGTACTGTAAAGCTGTTTATTTTTGCTAACGGCTCTTTCGCTAATAATAACGATTAAAATTCGTAAATAGGCTTCGTTTTGGGCTTCGGCAACGAAATTCTAGCTTAAAACGATATTACGTTTCGTGAAAATACAATCCACCAAACCTTAACCAAATATAAAAGGGTTACAAAAAGCGTCCTGGCCTCATAAAATCTATAGTATGGTTAAAGATTTTGATTCGAGAATTATTATAACGATAACGGTTTGAATAATTATTTCTAACCTTGGTTTATACCCTATCCCTTTCGTTAAATACACTAATTCTTTCTCGCTTCAAAAATATCTAGTTAAATTTAGCATTTCGAATGAAAGATGTTGAATAATTGATATTATAGCTTTAATCAAGTTACATAAGCCCCCTGGAAATAAAAAAGAAAAAAAAAAAAAAACCTGGTGAATCGATAAAAAATCTAATTTAGCGGACAGAATAATTCAAAATACCTGAAACAGAGAATTGGACACGCTTATATCGATAAGCATACTATTTGTTGGTGTTATAAGAAATATTTCACTACCCTAATAAGTTATTACTCCACTTTTAAGGATTTATAACGGTCTGAGACCGATTATCTATACCGATTCTTAATTCATATAATGTTGTACAACTTATACCTACATCGCTTTTACGAATTTACCTCTATTTGAATTTACCATTTCACACTGCTTTTAGTTTATTATTAATTTTCGTTTTACGCGTTTTGGCCTACTAAGCTTTTCACTTTTCAGTCTGGTTGGTTTAAATCTACGATTTCGCACCACCTTTGACATATTGACACTTTTTATTTTATATATTTCAAATCCACTTTCCCTAATACATTCGTTACTTTTATTTCAATTATTTTCATGAAAAGTGATGACATTACTATGTAACGTATTATATTAGGGCCGGGCGCGCCAGCTTAGCTGTATGTGGTAACTATTTAATGCTACAAAAAAGGGATAAAGCGATGCCATCACTTCACCACTATCCTCCCCGTCGCCCTCACCTTTTGTGCTATCGACACCGCTATTACTGTCATTGAAGCCGTTATCGGCGTCAGCGAGGAGGTGGCCCCACGCCTTATGCCATATGCCTTTGGGTAAAAGCGCAAGGAGGTCTTTACCTTTCTTACAGCAACGCGAAATAACGTCGTTTAACTCGCCTATGTAGCATATACGCAGGCCCCGCTTCTAGGTGGCAATAGTGGCTGCCGACTCCTTAGTCTGCCGATTGGCTCCTACTACTAATTAGTATCGGCTTATTTTGGTTATTTACAAATGTAGTTATTTCCAGAGATGTTTTCAATATTATTTTTGAACGAAAAGGGATTTTGGAAAGCGATTAAAACTGATTAGAAAGCCGGCGGACGCATAGAATAGCTTTGATCTACAATTTTAAAACCAACGAAACGGGGGCGTATCCGTTGCTAATTCGCTTATAGCGGTAGCAACAGGCCGAGCAACCCCCGTTCTCGCAATAATCGTCAAGAGACCTACCTACTGCCGCGAACGCAATATACGGTACGTAGGATGTATTTATTAGCGGCCCGGGGTTACAGATCCAAATACGCTGCTTTAACATCTTACGCGTTAGAAAAGCCTCAAAACATACATTAGTAACACGTAACTCGAAGCGGCGGAGGAGGTTCGCCTTAATCTCCTCGTCTATAAAACATTAAAAATAGGTAAACAGATGGATTTGATAGATACGAACCGTGGCGTAACTCCGTCAGGCTATGCTCACGGCGCTGGGAGGTCATCGCAAGTAAAGGGTTTTTAACCACAGGGAAAGGATAAAGTTTTTACCTTACGAACTCCCCAATCCTTCCTCTAGGAATTAAGGGGGAAAATGGAGAGGAAAAAAAGGAGGGGGGGGGGGGTATCGACTTGCGCGGCAGCGGCAGCGAGCAGCAAGAGCGAAGGCAAGGCGAGAATAAGGGGGATAATGCGAGAAGAAAAGGAATTATAGGCGGTAGTAGTGGTAGTGGTATTAGCGGTAGCAGCAGTAGTTGTAGCGGCGTCAACGGCGCGGCGGCGCTCACACATCAAACAGCGCCTAATAAATCTATTTTTATATGGAATTTATTAAAACATAAGATTAGTAAATAGACATCAGTGAAGTCGCCTACCTATCGGAACGGTTAAGAATAGTAAATTAATTTAACATTTAGGTACAATTAAGCGGTGAACCTATATTAGGTTTTGGTGCCCGTCGTTAAAAGGGGAAAAAAAGAGGTTTTTACTAAACCGATGGTAATACATCTTTTTATACTTACACAAAACACGTAACAGCGTAATTAACCTTGCCTAATTACCCCTACAACACCTATGTAATTATACTCATATCGAAAATAATAAAAGATATTATTAATAAGTATGTCGCCACCGATTAAATACACCAAACAAGCCCTTATTATAATTGCTACCGTAGCCAGAAATTATTAATTTGAACCTTTATAATTAGTACCGCAACCATACTATTATTACAGAAACTATTAGTTCGAACCTCTGAAAATAGTACGTAACCACAATGTCATTACAGAACTACGGTTTTAAACCTTTATAATTTATACCACAACTACACTATCGCTACTAGGCTATGGGCACGAAGCGCACGAAGAAGAAAGAAAAGATTGCTTATGTAGATATTATTATATACCCCCATAGCTAGTATATATAGGCTAAGTGATAGTATACTACACCGCAAGATATACTCCTATAGAATACACAATAACATGCCACGCTGAAGGCTGCAATTTTGCTAAGTGTATCATATGTGGCGCGGTTTAGAAGGGGTGATCCAAAGTATATAGCAAAGGGGCTACTGCTTGAATGAGAGGTTTATAACCTCCCATCCGTGGCATACACTATTTAAATACCTCTTCTGATCTATATATCTTTACTACAATATCAATATTACGATTACTATTCATTTACATTAACGGGAATAAGCAGACCTTACCGACACTTTTATTATATATATTAACTCCTTTTCGCTTCACAAATATTTAGCATAATTTGAAATTATGAATGAAAAACACTTCATGATCAATATTATAGCTTTATATGAGTAATATAAGTGCCGCAAAATTAAAGAAACAAGATAAATTAATGGGGAATCAAACCTAATAAATTAAATAATTAAAAGTGCCTCAAACGGGGCATTAAAGACGCCAATATCAACAAACACCATTTTCGTTAATATTGTTAAAAAGGTTTTACAATCCTACTAAGGTTAATACTGTATGCCTTAATTTTTGTTCATTTTATACGATTATACCGTTCTTAAATTTTTCGGACGGTTCAAAACCCACTATTTGCATCGCTTTCCATATTTTTCTTTTGTTTGGATTTACAATTTCGCACCGTTTCTAATTTACTATTACTTTTAGTTTTATAAACTTCAACTCTACTGTTTTTTACACTTTAAGTTTCTTTATATATATTTATTTTGAGAGATTTTATTATTTTAAAAGAACAACAATACCACGGGCCACAAGAATTCCACAATTAGCCACCATTACAACTACTGTACCATTTAAAATAAGCTTCGTTAGAACATTTGCGGGACAGCCGGGAGAAAGCGCAGCTGATTACATCGAGGACGTAGAAATCGCGGCCGAAACTCAGTCACAGAATGTGAACTTGATCGAGAAACTTTGCAAGAGTAATTTCAGAACGGGATTAAGAAAAAAGGCGGCTAAATGTTACCGCAATACACCTAAAGAGGAGAGGCAACAATGAAACAACTTGAAAATACTCTTTAATGCCCGTTTCAAGTCTCGCGCAGTAATGACGAGTACTGACGTAGAAGCTAAAGTGAACTCATTCGGACGTCGCTCTTACGAGTTGCTAATTAAATAAGTCAGGAAAGCAGATGAGTTTGCGGTACAAAGTTTTTGAATCCTGCAAAGAGAACTGAGAAACAGATTCTTCGCACACCTTACAGACAACGGTTGGAACACCGACATAACACTGAAAACGAGAGTTACCGATCGCCTGGATTTCAAGAACCTCATAGACGAGAACGAGATGTACAAGGACGAGGTGACATACGAAGTTGTGCGAGAAACGCTAATCTCAGTAACTGTGGTCCCTGGTCGTGATAACAACCCTTTCTTTACACAAAACGAGAAACAGGATGGCATCCAAGAGTACTCGACGGAAAGGGTACTCGCTGAGGCCATGCAAACCATGAAACTGATGCAAGAAAAAAATTGCAAAATGACACCTCAGTGCAACAGGACTCTATACAATCTGCAAAATATCCGCGGATATCAGAACCAACATCAAGCCCATTCTCAATTCGCTCCTCAGACACCCAAATACCCTGGTAAACATAAAAACTACCAAAGTAATAATATTAATGGCAACGGTAATAAAGGTAATTGTTGGATAGTAGTAATTTCAGTGCAGTAGGTCAACTTTACTTACAGTAAAGTTGACTATACTGACTGCAAGTTGAGTGTATTGTTTTGTGAGGGCCTATTGTATTGGCTGCAGGTCGAGTGCAGTATGCGCCTACTTCACACTAGGGCACGGGCCAAGCAATTGGCCATACAAATTACTGCGCAGACCGGCTAGCGTTCTGCCAAACCTAGAACAATACCTCCACCACTTGACCACGCATTACTACTGTTACTTCGACCAATCGAATCGGACAACGTTGCAACGTCTAAAGCCCTACCAACAGTCATAATAACGATACCAGTAAGTTAAACTACTGGTAAGAGGTACATGAGTAGTAAAATTGTCGGTAGGGTCTAAAAGACTTGTTCACATGAAAAGATAACTTAGAAGAGTAATCGTAGGATTGGTAGTCGTAGTATTGAAGATGATGATGATAAGAAGAAGCATCCAGAGGTGTATGTTACAGGTGAGGGCTTATAAGCCCTCGCCCAAAGCGTACCACTCTGGAATACCTGCTTCTAGACCGCTCCACGCATGAGCGTATAATCTGCAGCGTGTCATGTTATCATATACTCTGCAAGAGTATAGCCTGTAACATGACACGTGATCATATACTCTGCAAGAGTACAGCCTGTAGCATGACACGTGATCGTGTCATGCTTCAGGAGTGTACCTAACAGCGTAATGTACTGCTACCTAAATATACTATCTATGAAGAGCCGCCAGTGTTGGAATAGCAGTCAAATACAGTAAAGTCAAGTCAACTAAACTGAAAGTTTAGTTGATTGTACTTATTGCAAACTGGCTACAGTTTGTGGGACTGCACTACAAGTGCAGTGCAGTAAGCGCCCACCAAATTACTGTGCAGACCAGCAAGCGGTCTGCCAAACTTAGAACTTACAACTCAACATCACAACCAATTTCAATGCAGCACCAGTTACTTCAACCACAGTGATTCGAATCGACTACGTTGCAACGATAAAGAACTACCAACATACTTATAATTCTGAATGTTATATACCTTAAAAGATTATAACGAACCCGTATAAATTAAAAGAATTTCAAAGTTAACTTGTTGAACTCGATTATTGTTGTAACTGCACTTAAGTGCAGTGTAATTAAGCCAATTTCAGTATAGTCAAGTTCACTGTACCGACTGCAAGTCAAGTGCAGTATAGTTCCCAATTCAATGTGGGGTACAGGCCAAGAAATTGGCCATAAAAATTAGTGTGCAGTCCGGCAAGCGTTCCGCCAAACCGAGTCTAATACATTCAACAATTAACCACGTAATATTACTGTTACTTCGACTGATTCGAATCGAAAACGTTGAAACGTCTTGAGGCATATTAACATCAATCAGTGTTTATTAGAGTAAGTGTTGGAATAGTACTGCATGCAGTGCAGTAGGTCAACTTTACTTACAGTAAAGTTGACTGAACTGCAAGTTGAGTATATTGTTTGTGTGGACTTACTGCATTGGGTGTAAGTCGAGTGCAGTACGCTGTACTTCACACTGGGGCACGGGTCAAGCAATTGGCCATACAAATTACTGCGCAGACCGGCTAGCGTTCTGCCAAACCTAAAACAATACATCCACCACTTTAACCAATGTAATACTACTGTTACTTCGACCACGATTAGAATCGACAACGTTACAACGATTTAAGGCCTTACTAACACTAATTAGTGCTTATTGGGTTAAGTATAGATTGGCTAAGTAAAAGAAGAAGCTACTTTCTAGTTATATTTTACGTTAAATGGTGGTTAGGCTAAATGAAAGATTTTTACGAAAAGCTTTTACTACTGTATTAGTCTCTACAGCAGTACGTAAAGAAGACCTTTAGACTACACCAGTCTTTATGGCAGTTTATAGGTAGCGACGGTATCGCTATCAAAAACACTAAGAAATCTTCACGGATCCTTCTTGAAAAAAAACGTTAAGATTGACTGTTAGAAGTCTTCAAGTTCAGCAAATTGGTAAACAGTTGAGTTAATATTATTACGGGTAGTATTACTACAAAAAAGAACGACTAAGTTTCTACGAAAAATAACCTTTACCATCAATAAACAACCTTCAACCTTACCCTTTATACTAGACTTTTACCCCTACTTTACTCTTTTCATTTCCCCTACGTTAATTTAATTATCAAAATCGCTGTCCTAAGCGAAAACACGAAGAATCGCTAAATCGCGCCGAAAAAGCTATATCACGAGACTTTACACTAAATCGCCAAGTTTCTACGCAACCTTTCGCCAAAATACCAAGTCCCTATACCTAAGATCACTAAGTCACTCGCCCTACACACTCTACACATCCTATATACGCCAGAACCTTAAGATAACATTTACTTAAGAGATTTAAAAAGGGATTAACGCCCTGGATTCTCTCTTTTAAAGTAATACGATAAAGATTTGTCGAGGTAAGATGTTAACGAAGTCTTAACGGAAAAGCATTGAGTTACTTACGTCAGCTACTATATTGTTAAGTAAGATGGCGGCGATAAACTTAACCGTGACGACCGATCTTTCCCAAACTTTCGTTACATTTTTCGCGATTAGACTATTAATTTGTGGAAAAAGATTTAAAAAGGTATTAACGTTAACATTTTACACCAGTTAATTAAGTAAAATCGTCAAGTCTTTTAAAACCATTAGGTCCCCCTTCTCTCCTAATAATTTAATCGATAAGCTTCTTTAAAACCTTTATACGACAGGTTTATTTACATACGAAAGCCTATTACAAGTTTTATTATAAAACTTTATCCCTCGTGTTAAGCGACTGACAATTACTCTTAGGTTTAAACTGCTAGAAAACACTAAGTAAAACTGGAACAACTATCGCAACTTGCTCTCAAAACTTGTCAAGATAGTTAACATTAATTATAAATTCTCAGATACTTCGCTCAGATCTGGAATGAGGTAAAGAAGTATAAAGGAAAGCCTTATAACCTCCTCGATACTAAAATAATACTTTTTTAAAATATTTACAAGTTAATAGAGGTTTCCTATTTTTGGTTTTTACTTATTATTCCCTGAAATCTTTGTAAGGTATATTAAGGATTAATACCTTTCTTTTTTTAGCCGAGCTATTACGTTTCGCGAGATTTATAACGGTATAAAGAGCTACTTCGAATACGACGTCCGGCTTACGTAATACTATATAGATGAGGCTACTACGAAGTAAATAACGATAATAATGAAAAAGAAAAAGAAGGAAATACAGATGGATATATTAAATCAAATAATTAACAAGCTATTACTATGCTAAAAAGTAATAGGGAAAACGTACGCTAGAAAAGCCATACTTTGCGAGCAGATACAGGTAGTAGTTACGAGCGTTAGCGAGTTTAAATACGCCCTATAACGCTGAAATACCACTTACGAAGGCTTTTTTAGCTAGTTACGTTTCTCGTTTACTATTGTAATCACGCGTATACTAAACTCGCTTAGTATATACCTTCAAACCAGCAACTTCTTTAACGAATATAAAGAAAACCTTGCGATCATTAATTATGTCAATCGCAAGTACGGTTACGGGCGCCCCTAACGCTTAAGATCTGGCCTACTGATTGTAAACTGAAGGTAATTGTTATAACTCAAGGACCAACTGCAGGTCATGAAACAGGCCAGCGGTTGGCTGCGCCATTAAGAGCCTGATGTTCAACACATCAAGTGAGGAACATCTCTTATGTCAGCAACCCAGGGTTAGGGTTAACGCACGGACGCATATGATATGTTGGATATCTTGCTATCCAAGCTATCCAGTACTGAAGACTGTATGAAGGCACGTATATAAAAGGATACGGTCATCACCACATAGATAGCATTTCCTTCATAGCTCTTCAGTTGTTAATCTAAGTATTCAGTCTACACATCTGAATAGCCTCACGGCTTTTGATCATTACTTGCACGGTTGCGATATTGTTCACACAGAACCTCTGCTACCTTCTTAATAACATAAACCCTCTGATACCTTCTATATACTTACACGTATTTAGTGTGATCATTACAGTAATAACCACGTTAGCGTTAATAAGTTTAAGATTTAAACGGTTTGTTGAACGTAAACACTATTATCGAAGTAACGGTGAAAGATATTGAATTTGTAGTAAATCTAATTATTACTTAACTCGGTACTCCTCCAAGTGAAACAACAAAAATTTAATATATTATATCAAATACCATATTACTTTTGAATTTTATTACTCAAATTGAATCGCAGACTTCAAAGGCTACTAACTAATTAATGGTAATAATACTTTTAAGAGAATCAAATAACATTAAAATAGTATTCCTAGTACGGCCTAGTAATCAACCGACTACGCCTTTTTATCTCGTCTAGGTAATAATAACCTTTATATTTACCATAATTAAGCCTTTGATCCCTGAAATACCTTTAATCTTTGCGATTGTTATGTAGACCACACGTTTGAAGATATTATTCTAAATATAGAGGGAATAATGAATTGAATAGGAAGCTATTTATAATACATGGTACGGTAGAGAAAAAACACTACAGATATTAAGATCAATCGTTACGGTATTAACAAGGATAAAGTTAGCTTTAAACCAAGTAAATAATTATCGTTAATGGGGATAACAATAATCCAAACTATTACGAGAGCTATTATATTTCATATCACTGAGTGTTTTACTTCTTTCCTCTTTTGTTTTGGGAATATAAAAACATTCGGTGTTAACGTCGACGTTAACGTAGACGAATTAATTGAAAGCGGCCAAAGATTTCCCTTTACCTGTAACTATAGGCTCTTATAGTTTTATCTTTGAAGCCCATAAACAATGGTGTTAAACCTAACGGGGTCGAATATACGTTAAATACTCAACTCTTTCATTACCCAGCCATTAATAGGCTATAAAAAGTCCTACAATCTATAGAGTATACAAATATAGAATACTTTTCCTTAAAAGATATTAAAAGACTTTATTACCACTAACAAGAATATGTTCAAACACTCCGGAAGACTAAATTAATATTAAAAAAAACGATAAGGATTTTAACTAAGAGATTTTCGTTAATATGTCTTACTAAGATAATAAGCCTATTTTTAAGTTGTTAATTTCACAACCTCTATTTATAGGGGAAGTTTTGAAAATCCCTCTCGCTAAAAGATATGTAGAAAACTCTAAAAATGCTGGGGATTAACAAGTACCTAGACCTACCTAACGTCATTGTTTATGATACCGACATCAACTTGATGGCGGCGAGATTTTGAAAATATATTCAAATAATATGTATTTAATACAAATAGGTACCTTTAAAAGCCCACTAAAGTATTAAAAAGGTTAAAAGGAAAAACGATTCATTTAGCCGAATATATAATATCCTTACGTTGGAAATTAGAAGCTTTACGAATCTGGAGGTACGTTTATAAATAATGGTGAAAGGCCTAAACGATACTGTGGGCTCTAATGTGCTAGTGCTAACTCAACTAGTTTTTAAAGCGTATCAACGACAAACGAGTAAATATCTGCCTTCTGTAAGTATTAAAAAAAGTATTATGGCTTACAGAAAAGCTTTAAGGAAACTATAAAGGGAATCGATACGTCGCCAGGTCAATAATACCCTTAACACTAGGAACGATCCTTTAACAATCGACGTACTTGCTTTGACGTTACAAAGTAAAGTTCTTGTATAGCGGAAGCCGGGCAAATGGAAAGGTCTATACAGGATTATAAATATTGCGAACTCTTAAATAGTTGTTAAAACTACTAACGGTTTTATATCTTTTCGAATCACTTAGGTTAAGCATTGTATTTATGCTACTAAACATAAAAACCTTTAAACCAAGCGACCCAATTAATACGAACCTCCTCTACCTATTATCGATAAGCCGATAAAACGTTGCCAGCGAAAACAACCTCTAAAGAAGAGTAGAAGTAAAAAGGCGGAATATATACCGGGTTTTATTTACAATATTACTTAGATAAACAGGAAAAAAAAGGATAACGAATACTTGATACTAAAGTTTCAAGTATAAGGGATTATTAAAACCTCCCGCACACCTTTCAAGGAAAGCAACAAAGTCGAAATTAAAGGTAAGATTACGGAGCGGCTGTATAAAAAGCTACACCTAATTGGTTAAATATACAGCTATAAAAACAAGAACTAGATCCTTACGTAGTAGCCGATAATTTAGAAGATTGGACAACGTTGGGTGGTTATTTAAACAATCAGTTTGCTAGCTAAAACTCAAGGCAAGCTTACACTCAATAGCCGTAATATAAAGTAAGCCTATACGTAATTAACAACGGATCTATAACGGATCGTATTGCTAAAACTGCTATAGGAACCACGTGTTATTTACCCTTTAAAAACGGTAATATGGTATATCAAACCACTATACAGACTATTCAAAGCATGCATTTATTAGTTCTTAACCTATTAGTTGTACTTTAAAGTACGGTTAGCAATAAGGTTTTTAATATACGATCCGTATTTATTAGTAACGTAGGAAAGGGATTTCAACTTGGTGGGTATATAAACTAACGATACCATTTTCATCGAAACGGCTAGCGTTGTAAGATCGAAATAACAAGCGATTAAAACCTCCAAGTTTTTGAATTGTAAGCCGGTAACACTTTAATGAAAAACAGTTAACTTGATTTTAATCAATTTTTAATCCACAAAATTGGAATTAATACCTTCTTTAGCTTTTGTATAAAGATCAGGGCACTGTTTTGTCTATAGTCGATAAACGTAATATAGTCAAAGCCTAATAGTACTTGAAATAACGTGCTTGTAACAGCTATATTATTACCTTACATTAACCGAAAGCCTTTTACGACATATCCATCGCAGTACAAGCATAGGATCCGGCAAATTAAGCCTTTAAACGGTTAAATGAAAGGCTTGAATAGCAAATACAAAACCTGTACCACGGGATTAATAAAGTTCTAATCGACCTGTTGAGGGTTAAATTTATAATCTATACGGATAGGTTCTTTACAAATAATACCGATCTTTCCTTAAACATTGGCTTTCTTATAACCCTCATTAACGAAGATAAACGGAAAACCTAATTTAACATTATTGGTAACTTAATCCATTAAACTCAAGTTAAATATAAAATTATTATACGAAACTTATTAGATTCGAAGGTCTATGAAATAATGGCAGGTTTTAACATAGGTATATCATTATATAAAAACTTTAATCATATTACCAAATAACTTAAGATTCATTTTATCCAGGTAATACTTTTTACCGACTTGAAAAGGCTATTGGAATGCCTTTTGAAGCTCAGAATCACCAATTAAAAACGTTTAATAGTTGACGTAATATTACTACATAAAGCGTATGGAGGAAGGAAAACTAAAACATTTCGATAAATTAACGACAAAAAAAATCCTACTAATGTTATAACGAAAGAAATTACGAACAAGGCTCTGAAAAGGTTTGTGAATAATAATAGGCTGATTATACGTATTGAAGAATACATTAATAAGCCGCATAACAATCTCAAGTTACGTTTTGGCGACCATAGTAACACTGGTAAATTAAAAGAATATTATGGAATTAAAGGCTACGATAACGAGCTATTTAACTAACACGGCTAAAAGTAGAGGTTTATAAGGGCCTGTGATAGAAATTTTCTTTATAGGAGTTAATAAATCGTACCTTGGAGCAATGGAGCAATTAAGGTCAAATAGGGTTAATTTGTTTACGATTGGGTGAAATTTAGTATGGAATTCAATTGGAATTAATAAGGGGTGGGCTAGTTAATAAGGTTGCTGTTTAACACTAACCGGAAAAGATTTGTTGACTACATTGGCGTGTACGCACAAACTAAAAAGCTACTAGTGTTGGAATAGTACTACATATAGTGCATTAGGTCAACTTTACTTATAGTAAAATTAACTAAACTGTAACTTAAGTGTATTATTTGCGTAGACTTACTGCTTTTAGCATAGGTCGAGTGTAGTACGCTACACTTCATACTGGGGCATGGGCCAAGCAATTGACAATACAAATTACAGTATAGACTGGCTAGTGGTCTGCCAAACCTAGAACAATACATATACCACTTAACCAATACAATACTACTGTTACTTCAACCATGATTCGAATCAACAACGTTGCAATAATCTAAGACCCTACCAACATTAAGCACAAATGAACTAAGTAAAATAAGAAGCTATTTTCTGAATACGCTTTTTGAAACACTAAGATAGAGGAAATATTCTTACGAAAGGCTTTTACTAATTGCGTCAGTTTTTTATGGCAGTAAGTATAGAGTAATTCTGGATTATATCGGTCTTCGATAGTTGTTTACAGGTAGCGATGGTATCGTTGTTGCGAACACCAAGAAATCTTTATTGAACCCTTGTTGAATAATATTGACATTGATTGTTAAAGTTTGAAATCATCAAAACGATTACCAATTTGCCAAGTTTTTTATAGTTGGCCAATGGCTAAGTCGCTACTACTATTATCGCAATATCTTCGACCTTACATCAACCTTATTAGTATGAGTGCACGGACCACTTTGTTAATGAAGATAGGGGGCCTACACTGTAAACCCGAAAAGTGCCTACTTCTAAGAAAAAAATCAAATTTAGCCGCTCTCAATACCATCACTTCACATGCATCCTATTTCACGACAACATCTTTAATCGGCTTTATCACTACTTGAATATTTTTCAGTGACACTTTTTTAGCCATGGAAATCGTCATCGGCCCGGTACATCACTCGCGTAGTGGTACATCTAGACAATAGCCCTTACAACTAATGATTCTGTCCCTTGTTACTTATACCAACGTAGTCTTCCAAACTTAAACTTATATACTACAAGTTTGATTTCTATTACGCTTTAATGTTAAAAATAATTTTGTTATAAATGCTCGCACTTTACGGCTCTATTTATTCATTTCTTAATTTATTTTTAAACCGGTACTACTTACACCAGTACCCTGCTCACTTAGCAGAGCTTTTGACTTTACCTTGGATACCTATCTTTTACTATTTATAAAGTCTCTTCACGGTTTATCATCCACTTAGTGTTATACCCTATTATTTGTTTTTTTTTAAACTTTCAAGGCTCAAAGCTTATAACAAAAAGGTAACTCCTCGACATATAGAGTATATTTTCTTTGTTGTTATAGACTTTTAACCAATATGTATTAATTTCACATTCCTTTTATTCTTTGAAGTCTATTTGATCCACGATGTAAGTAAATGATAAACGGGAACTAAGATAGCTGTAGAATGAAACCTGGCTGAGGCTACAGTTTTCATGCCCGTTTTAATGAATCCCTAAATTATAAGGTACCTTAAGGCTTTGATTAAAAAGCTGTCTTAAGGTTCTATTTCTGTTAAAGTTTTTTATTTGTATTCTAGTCTTATAAATGAAGGTTGTAAAGAGCGGTGAATTTTTCAAAAGCAGATTAAGTTTAAAGAATTTTCCTTAACATATAGTAATGCTTACCCTCGTTTATGTAGTATGTGAATAAACTTGTACAAATATAATTGCAATTTACAATTTATAATCAGTTTGTAATACGTAAGAAACACTAATATGGTTCATCATACGACCGCATCGGCATTGCATATATATGTAGACTTCATTACCTGAAAATTAACTACAGGTGTATAGGATTTAGTTTTCAACTTTATATATTTGTTTAGTTATGGACACAGATTTTATTGACGATGTTTTGTTCAATGGATTGTACTATATAACTTGGAAATAGTAAATATTTTGAATAGGGTGGTTGTTTTAAGGTCATAATATTCAAATTGCAAGTTTTCCCATCAGCATTTAGACCTTTAACATTATCGAAGGTCAAACTATATTAGCTACATAGCAGGTACAGCCCGGTGAGAGTAAATTACAAAAAAATACTATCATCGCAAATTATAAAGTCTAAGACACCTACAACAAAAAAAATTCCACTTTTATTACCATAACTTACCTTTTACATCAATATATTTTCGTTCCCCTACACCACAAAAATTTAATTAGACACGTCAATAAATATGTCAAGGTAGCTT
This sequence comes from Anisogramma anomala, assembly GCA_038502455.1. NCBI lineage: Eukaryota > Fungi > Ascomycota > Sordariomycetes > Diaporthales > Gnomoniaceae > Anisogramma > Anisogramma anomala. The sequence goes on along the minus strand of JASMMZ010000009.1, from coordinate 11,632,584 downwards.
CTTCGAGAGAAAGTACTAATAATCGTCAAGTTGTTTCAAGCAAGCTACGTCACACGATTCTATCTCTAAAATTCCCAGTATTCTTACGCAAATTTCTAAGTTGTTTTATTTGAAATATTAAGTCATAATTCACTTAACGTCAACTTATCAGAGAAAATATTGAAATTTATAACGAGTAAGAGCGAATAAAAGAGATAAAAAACTTCGTATCCCTATTTCTTAGCTATTTTAATGAAAAATTGTAGGGAAAAGATGTTGTCTAAACATTTATAGATGATCATCTGACTAACTTTATTGGTTGGCACATTCTCAAGTTAAATATTGGTAAGGAGTTTTGTGGAGGGATTAAATGCTTTCTAGAAATCCGTGATTTTTTTTTTTTTTTTTTTTTTTTTGGACGACTATTCACATGTACAAAAAGTTCAAGTAGGAGTTACGTATAATACTAAGATAAAGTTATGTTGATAAGGGATATTCATATTAGATAAACCCACAGAAGGATTTACAAAGACCTTGTTAGAATTGTTATAACAAGAAGATTACCTTTGTTATAGTCCGACCTACGATGGTGAGCTAAGTAGATGCCAAATGGGATTTATTATTGAGGTGCGGAGGAAGACTAAAAGAGGCTACCATGGCCCAATGTGCAGGGCCCTTGGGCAGGGCCAATGCCCAGCCTGTTACGTATCCTTACACGTACCATGTACAAACTGTTCCCTATCCGTATACGAACCGTATCCGGTTTTTACCCGGAACATGCCTTATTCGCGCCCGGGCTGGGCTTAAGCCGAGTATTACCTATCCCGTTATGTATATAGTAACGTAACCGATAAGTTTAATTGTTGACGGCTTAAGTTTATAATATACCCTTTTCTCTCCGGATACCATAAAGGTTACGGCACCCTTTCAAATAAATATCAAACGTAATCTATACCCGCCTAGAACGCGAATCGAGCGTAAACCGGTAACATTAAGTTTAATATATCGTATAAAGCTTCGGCCAGCTAATTTTATATCGTTGGCGTCGTATAACATATTCGTAAACCCACCATATAGGGTATTTTCTTTTACTGCCGGCGTCGTATAACGTATTTGTTAACGCGCCGTATGAAGTATCCTTTTTACCGCCGGCGCCGTATAACATATTTGCTAACGCGCCGTATAAGGTATTCTTCCTACGATTGACGCCGTATAATGATCTCATAAACGCATTGTATAAAATATCCTCTTTATCGCCAACACCGTATAACGCATCCGTTAATGTATTGTATAAAGTTACGATTTTATCTTTATTATCAAATAACGCGCCCCGTATAACACGTAATCCTTATCGAATCCAATCCGCTGGTTCTTATAAATACGGATGCCCCTATATAATATTTAAAAAAAAATCTTTTTCATTTTATATTATCATCCCCCCCCTTTTATTAGTTATTATCGTCGTAACCTTTTTAACTTCTCTTTATATATACTAACTAGTTATTTACGTTGATATATTTTAACTTTTCATTTTAATTTATTATTATAACCAATGTGTATAACGGTTTTGATTTAGGTAATACTACTATCAGTGCCCTTGAAAGGGATAACAAGTCTCCCCGTAAGGTATATTACCTTATTATACATTGATGCCTTACTATTAACTACTTTTTGAAGTCTTTTCGCGTTATAAGAAATCTTTTCGTTTTCGGAAATAAGAAAAATAAAAATAAACCTTTTTCGTTATAAGTTTTTTCGTTATAAGTTAAAAACGCCTTTATATTGTATATTAACCAGTTTTAAAACTTTGGCATTTTTTTATGTTACGTTTGAGTTTGTCGGGTATAAGAGAGTGGCATGTATCGAAAAGTTTATAGTAAATTAAACTTATAAAAAAGGCTAACGAAAGCACTGACCGCCAATTAACTCCTTTTCGTAATATGTTTAAAAAATATGTGTACTTACGATTTTACCTGGTTCACATTCCTCTTTACGTTAGTTAATTATTATGGTAAAAAATAAAGGTTATATCTTATTCCTCGTTACTTATCGTTAGGAAAATATTCCCAGTTATCGACCCGTTTTTATCCCAACTTTTTTTTAAGTTAATTAAATAGTTTACCCGGCTTCGTAATATCATTCAAGCGTAGGGAGGTTTTACTATATCGTCCATATTAGCCGTTACCCTTCTAGTTATACGCCTACGTCGTCCTTTCTTTTTGGGTCCGTTTTTACCCTAGATCATTTCGTTGCCTTTCACTATATTATCTATTTATAAAGATAAGATGCCTTCGACTAACCGGGATTTAACGCGTAACGTTTTCGCTCCGGCCCCTTATAATTACCGTCAAATACCTCTTCGTAGTTTTGGTTCAAACGGCCAAAATAATCTAATTACCTCAATTATATCTTTTATAAATAATATAAGCTACGACTTACAAAATATTATGAGCAACGTTCAAAATTTAACTATATAACCCCTGATTTCATTCATATTTCATTTATTAACCTTATATAGAAACAAATTGATCGTGCCGACCGTAAACAAGCGTAAAATCGTATCCGGGCCGATCGCATTATCCGGGCCTAAACTAACGTATTATAATTTTTGGTAATCCACTTAAAAAGTTACTCACTTCATCCCGCCCCTCGCCCTATTTCTCGTTAACCGTTATCGTTAACCTTATTTTACGTTCGTCCCTCCTAACATTATATTTTATTATCGTCCTCTCTTAATGTTCGTTCTTCCTCGTATTATCCATTATTAGCCTTTGTTAACACCCGCCCCTCCTCGCGTTATCCGTCCCCCTAACGTTGCTTCGTGTACGTCCCGCCTTTAACCAACACCCCTTTTCAACGCTTACAGGTTTTCGCTATATCTTTTATTATCCCCTTCCCCTAGCCTCACCTAATATTTAAAGTTAGTAGTAATAAGGCCCTTAACATTAATAACACTGGTATTCGTTAAACTTAAATGAGGATAATAATAATGAATAGGTGGATTTTCGTTGAAATATAGTAAAAGACGCTTTATAATCGAATACGTATTGGAAATAATCGGGTAGTATTTACTCGGTCTTACCTACGGTATTATAACCTCGTTTAATAATAAATTACCCTTTTTATTTATAAGTAAAATGTTATTTCGGTGTTATAAGTGGTTTACCTCGCGTTTATCATTTAGTATAAGTTCAACTTTGTCGTTGAGATACCGAGTTATCGTTAACCCGAATATTCTCTTATTCCGCTTCGAATTTATTCAAGGTAACAATATACTAATAATTTCTAACGATTTCTATTTAGATTTCATTATAATATTTTCATTTAATCATAGAGTAATGAATACCTCGAATCATCCATTTTTCCCGCGAAGATATCTTATACTTCAAATTCCTCGTATTTACTATCCCTTCTATAGTTTTTTATTAAAATTAGTCCTGGGCGAATATTGGATAAAACTTGTAAAACAAAATCCGAAGTCGTAATTTTAGCTAATTTTATATAAAACACCACATATTTGCTAAGGATATTTGATACCATATTTAACAAAGTTGAAATACCGATTACCTGGTATTAATTATAAAACTAATCGAGCTTTTTATTCGAACGGTTAATTTTAATACTATAAAAGCTTAGTTAAATTAAGTTCCTACTTTATATTATTTTGCCGGACATCGTTTGCGATTCGTCGTCTATTTTATTTATTATCAACTATAAGTTATTATCACCTAAGCTAATTTCATCCCATCACGTAAATAAGCTAAAAACGTAATATTTTGCCACGTTGAACTGGTTAAAGACTTTGTATTTCCGTTGACCTTCAAAATAAATAATATTTCGTACCTATTTACCAAACAGTTCAAATTAAACCCGATAACCGTCGATTTCCGGTTATTAAACATAAACTAATAAACGTGTAAATATAAAGCCTACTCGTATTACGAAAAAGCTATTACAATATATAAATATTTTTAAACCTTTTAATTTACCTATTTAATAGCATTATCTGTTTATAAGTAGTACGCTATAAATCAAAGTTAGTTGAATTTTATTAATAAAAAGAGTGTTATCTAAAATACGTTTACTAAATCCGAACCGCTATTATTAATAATCAAAGTTAGAAACCTTTAAAATTTCCACTATATATGCCAAAAACGTTTCGCATACATATTGATAGTTATAAACTATGTAACGTCCAATTGGATAAATTTAAAAAGACGATTTGTTAGAACGAATAAATATCAGAGACCGTTATTAATGATTCACAAGTCGATTATAAAGTCGACCGAAATATACGTTTAATATCGGTCGGAAATAAAAAGAGGTTAAAGGAAGCTTTACCGTAAAATACGACAAGGTTTCATTTTATTTCATTATGTTTATATTTGATATAAACGTTAAATATTTACGACTATCTATTTTTAATTGAACTCTTATTGGAAAACGCGAAATGAAATGTTTTTACCCGGATAACCTATAATAAACAAGTTGTAGGTTCATTATAATATTTTTATTGTTAATAGTTTTTAATTCAATAACTATAAGCGATTAGGGTAACATAATACCCTTCTCGGATTGATTCTGAAATTAGTAATTTATATTAACTCTCTTACGTTAGGTGGAAAACATTTAACGCCCTTGGAAACTATTCAAAAACTAACTTGATATAACAGGTCATTCGTTACACTTTAATCTTACAATTCCGCTAACGTACCCAGGTCCAAAATAAGGAAATTATTCGACTTTAATGACATCGGCGGGCCTAACGCGGGTCGGGCCCGCGGCGGTACTTCCGGCGCCGCCGCATTAAAATCCCTTAACATTATTTCCAATAACAACCCATAAGCGAGCTGGGACCGGGGCGGTACCGCTTTCAGCGATCTTTCGAAAACTCGCGACCCTCTTTTAAGATATATATCGTCGTAATTTAACATCCAAGCCTTTGTCTCGTTGAATTCCTTTGCCTAACTCCTCATAATTCATATTATTTTAATATATAAGTTAATTAATACCACGGTTAATATAATAATAAAAATTGGTTAAAAACCTGCGTACGGCGTTCTTTAACCTTGGGTTTATTTTATAACCTACTAATTGACGTATCCGATGGGCGCTCCAAGATGCGAGCCTATAACATAAGTAGTATTAAAAAAGGGAAAAGACTTCGGTCCGTTACGCTTAACGGTTCGAAATTAATCGTAGTAAAGAAAAATATTCCAATCCCTTATAATCAATTAAAATAGTAAACGGTATAAAAATACTACGTAACTTAAAAACCTATGTTTTCAAATAGGATCATACTACCAAAACTTTCTTATCATGAATAGTATAGTTACATTTTGTATCCGTTAATCGAACGAAGTAGTAAGCTATTAATTTTGAAATACCTTCCTTATTTCGTTATAATAAATACCCTCTCAACGCCGTTTCCTAATAATCAGTTTTACTACTATTAACTGATTTATATCCTAATATGTTAATATTTGAGCCGTAACAAAGGAATTTTTTAAAGTTCACAATACCTGTTTTTTTGTTTAATTTAAGTTTAACGAATACATTATTTTGTTAAACGAACGAAATAATCTGTTATTTTTAAGAAATTACTGCCATAATCACGATTAAAAGTTGAAATAACCCAAAAAACTTTAAACCTTTCGAATCATACGTGGTAATTCCTATTCGCGGATTATCCAGACTTTCTCGGGGTCAGCCTGAATACCTACTTTAACCTTTGCAATAAAGTCAAGATACTTTACCTTTTTAACCATAAAATCGTACTTTTTTTAATCCAAATTCAGTCCTGCGTTCCGAAGACATCCTAAAACTATGTAATTTTTCACTATAAAGTCCTTTTTCATATTTTTAAAAAAAGATTAAAGGGTCGTTTAAATTCGTTATGACGAAATTATTCAAAATACCCTCCATTACCTAATTAATATATAGTTATAACATCGCCGGCGTTTCTACTAACGTAAAGGAGGTAACCAATCATTTAAGTGACCCGAACCATATACGAAACGTCGTTAATTACTTTCATTCGAATACTATTCAAATATAGTAAAATACCGTTCGAATATCCCACTTTGTAAGCTATATTGATTTTAATAACGTAAATAGGTTCTCCTTAATTAAAGGTAAAGGAAAAAAGTTTTACTTTGTAATTTTATTTAGTACTTAATAATCGATATAAAACTATTATTTCGCCCTGGGCTTACGAATTAGTAATACCGGCGCTGTCAGCGATAAATTGTTTGTCCAAACTTAACCTTTATTTATTAACTCCGTAACCTATCATCGAAATTTAAAAGATTAATTTCGTAATATCGAGTATGATCATCCTTAAGATCGTTTTAATAATGATTCATTTTCGTTCGATTTAACATAAATGTGGTAATCGGGTTTCCTTTTATATAAATGTAAGGTTATAACCTCATCTTTATCTAATAGAATTTGAAATATAACCAATTCCGGTAAAAAACGTAATTAATCCTTTTTTCTCTTAACCGTAATCGTTGCCGTTACTTCTAAAATCCGCGCTATCTCCCTAAATTTTGGAATACAAATTATTCGAAACGGGTTTCCTATACATTATATTTTTCGATATAAAATTTACGTGAATCCGAACAGCCCCTAATTTACCACTCTTTATATATATCCCGTCCTAAAGTGTATCGATATTATATCGATAATGAAGCCTTTTTAACTTGAAATTATTAAACAGTGAACACTCTCGTTTAAGACCACTTATCAATATCGTATTTAAGGTATTTCAAAAATCATATACTACGTTATTTCGGAAATAATATACATTAATACCGGGGTTGACTATTTAAGAATATTTATACGAAATTTGACTATTTGGGTAATACGAATATTTTGCTGTAACTTTAATATTGTATCGAAATTTGGCGAATATAATAACCGAATTTACTTTATCCTTAATAATTATACTAAAGTCACATTTATAACCCATTAATAATTAAAATTAAAATCGACTTCAGTATTTAAAAAGTAAGAATTATTAAAAAATATAAAGATAAGAATAGGTTTTCATTTATACGTATTTGAATTAAATGAAATTCCTTTTCATTCGATTTTGTAATTACGCCGTTAAGGTAATATAACCTCTCGAAGAAATTTTATCTAAAAGTTGAACTTCCCGCGTCGTTATAAATAAAAATCTTTTCTTTACCTTTTCAACTTAGGTCGTATATACCTACGTAAAAGGCGATGCTGGACGAAAGTTGTAACTACATTAAAAATGGTCCGATAAGTTATAACGTACGTAATGTTTTAAAAAAAGTTTAACTTGCCTTTTTTTTATTATCGTTTACGTTGCCCTACGTCTTTGGTTTTAAGTATGTACCGAACGAATTTATTAAAATAAATCAACATGGTATCGAAATAACCAACTATGATTACTACTACCCTTTGGTAAAGGTATTTAAAAAGTATAAACTTTCGTTATAACTGTATTAATATTCGGCCGTTAGGCTTAAACGGGTCTCGTTAACTGAAAATCAAAACGCCGCTTTAAATTTAAAAACTTTAATTCGCTGACGAATTTAAATTATTTTTAAAGCTATAATATAGTCTTTCCGATTAATATCTATTGTAATAAACTTGTTGCAAATACGTAATAATACGTGAAAGCGTAAGTAATTATACTTTAGGGCCGAAAGCTAATTTAGGCCACTTACTTAAGCTAAAAGTGTTTCGGAACTAATAGCGAATAATACCTATAGGTTTTCATTATTTATAACCAAAGCTTTGAGTTTAACTAATACTTTGTCCTCGTAGTAAAGTGTTATAACCTAAGGACCAACTGCAGGTCATGGAATAGGCCAGCAGTCCGTTACGCTATCAGAAGCCTGATGTCCAACACATCAAGCCAGTGATATCTCTTATGTAAGCACCCAGGGTTAGGGTTTGGACCGATAGGACCGCTCGCAATCCAATCGATAACATTGTGATCGAAGGAAGCAACATCGACTTCAGCGGTTCAGTACTGAAGACGGTATGAAGGCACGGATATATAAGAACACGGTCATCACCACATAGATAGTATTTCCTTCATATCTCTTCAGTTTTCAATCTAAGCATTCAGTCTACATACCTGAATAGCCTAACGACTAGTGATCATTCTATAGCACGAACAAATATCTTCTTGATATTGCACCTTTGTTACCTCTACTACCTTACTGCTAACATAAACCCCTTGAAATCTTCTCTTTACTCACGGGTATTTAGTGTGATTATTACATAAAGGTCGCCGAAAACCGCCTTAATATAATCGAAAAACTTCCCTATATTATACCTGACTTTATATCTTCTGGCTTCGTAATAAGCCGTAACCGCCTATTTTACCGTCGTTATATAATATCCTTATACATAAAGGAACGCGTATCGACCCTTTCCGATTTATATTTTATCCGCTTTTAGTATAAATTCGATCGTTTAGTGCGTCGCTGCCCACGTAAATGTTAATCCATCAAATTACGGTTAATTATATCGTTTTTATCCGTTTTAAACTAGTGGAAACATAATGCGAGTCGCGGCTCATTCGATTTTGAATTGCTAAATTTTTGCGACGACTTAAACGAAGTTAGATATAAGGTCGATGGTAAAAGTCGATTAATCCGGTTTTATAAATGATTAATACCCGATGTAATAAAGCTTACGGTATCTTATAAACAAAAAATATCGGTTAAAATCGGCCCCGAAAGAACCAGAAATATATCTTAAAAGGTGGAGGAGTAGGTATTCGCCGACAGCCTATCCTCTCCGATAATCCTAAAGTATAACACCGAATTACTAACGTTTATGATTTATTCGTTTATTAGAAATAATATTCTTTCTAAAAAATGGAAATAAAACCTTAATAATATATTATAGTTTAACCTACAATAGTAAGCCAAGTAAGTGCTGAATGGAATTAATCATTAAGGTACAGAAAAGAACTAAATGAGGTTACCATGGCCTAACGTATAAGACCTTTAAGTAGTGCTAATATCTAGCCCATCGCATGCCCTTACACGTATCGTACGCGGATCATACCCTATCTGTATACAAACCGTGTTCTGCCTATACCCGGACTGTGCCCTATTCGCGTTTGGGCCGAGCTTAGGCTAGGCGTTGCCCATCTCATTACGTGCACAGTCACGTAACCTATAGGCTCAATGGCCAACGGCTTGAGTCCATGACAACCTTTCAAATGATTAATCTTAAAACCTATAAGGAAAAGAAAGGAATATTGAGGAATATTAACGCCCATATACGCGTTTCAAAAGACCACTTTAAAATCTATAAGTATTTAAACTTTTGACTTCAATAGCAACTTTTTACATTATGATAATAAGGAACCTATTAATTTGTTATAAAATTCATTCTCTATTTGGGATAATGAGGCATACGCGTTTGGCGTAGGAAATATTTGCGAAGTAACGATTCACGGGGTAAAAAAATCAACGTTGGCGTTATGTAAAATTTAATTGAAAATGATCATTAAGTTTTTAAAAGCCCCCCTCAAAATTGTCAAATTCTATAAAGCGAAGCGTTTCGTAGCACGTACGCCTATATATGTAAGGCTACTATATGATCTACCACAAAACTTTACCACTAGTGCTAAGCGATTAGTAACTACCTTTATTAGTTTGACTTTAAAGGACTAAGACTTAAATTGGTAGAAAACATTATCGATAAATGTAACGACTTTCATGACTTACACTCAAAGCTAGTTAAATTGTTAAATATTAATGACAAGCCTTTTCCTGAATTTCCTAATATCGAAGATGGTACAGAAAATAATAATAAAAATCTTTAAGATTTTTTTAACACGAAGATGATATTGTTACTGAACAATGAAATAAGTAGAGGTCCAATCTTCTGGCTTTCACTTACTGTTTTCAGAAAGCTTTACGCGTTACCAAAAATGATGACCTAAACTTTTGAACTAAAACATGTAATTTGCGTGAAGTTTAGAACTAAATAAAGTGTTTTTTAAGTACGACATCTACTTTGTATACTAACATACCCATTATATTGCGATCACGTAAACTAAGAAAATAACTCAAATAAAAGATAAGAAAACATTGATGAATATGGTAACTATATGATTGAAAAGTAAATATTATGCTAACAAGTAATGGCAAAGATATACGTTGATAAAGCTACACTTTGAAAGCAGGTACGAGTAGCTATAACCGGCATTGGAGAGTTCAAATACGCTTTATAACATTCAAATAATACCTGTAAAAGCATTTACATCTAGTTACATTGTTTTTTTACGACTTTAGTAGCACGTAACCCAATATCAATTAGTATATACCACTAATCTGATAACTTTCGCGATTAGAATAACGAAGATTTTCCAATCGCGAACTATATCAATCGAAAGTATGGAAGGCCCTAACGATCAAGATATGGTCTAAAGCTCTCAAACTAGAAGATTTACTAGTGACAATGACGTATGCAAGATTTAAGTAGATATATTAATCGAAACCGTAAGTATTATCGTTATAATAGTGATAAATACGTTATATTTGTATGAAGTCTAGTTATTAGTTAATTCATTACTGCATTGATTTTCATAATAAATAAAAGATAGTGTATTCAACTTAGTAACCTATTCTTTGTGGAAATGACAACTAAACCCATATAGAAAATTTTAAAGGTAAATATGTTTTGAACGATAAAGATTAAACGTTAAAAATAGTAATGTAGTATAAAAAAAAACTGCTTTTGAAAGTACGAAGAAAATAGCCTACCATGCCTCTATACCTCTTCGCTAGTAAAGACCCTTAATGTGATAATCAGGATCAAACACATAACTCCTTATACACCTTTGAGTCTTACGATTGTTATGAAAACTATAGGTTTTCAAGAATTCTACCAAATACGGTGACAATTGTACATTTAACATGAAGCTATTTGTATTACATATAATTACGACAGGAAATCATTACCATTAAGAAACCAGTAAAAACTAGACAGAGGTTCCTTTTAGCCTTTAAATAGAAAAACCTATTGTCTTATCTTGAAGATTTCAAGGTGCTGGTAATGATATTGATGGGGCTAGAAATAAATTAATTACACCAATGTTTTAATTATCCTAGTGTCGTTCAATTGTATGAAATCTTCAAAACCGCAAGGTATAAAAATATGATTGTTGTACTACCAAAGTGATGAAAGGCTTTAAAACTCTAGCTTAACACATACACAAGTATGAAAAAAGAAATGATATTCAAAAACTTCAAAAACGTTCATTGTGGAATCCTAAATAACGTCTTTTACTTAGATAAGAAACTTGATTTTTACGCTGTAGATCGAGCAAACTCTTTTCACATTGTTGAATTCCTCAAGTTGCTACAAGCGAATAACACTTCAAAAACATTTCAATTTTTATAGATTGAAATATATCTGAGGTTTCTAACGTTAATCGACCATGAATATAGCAAAGACTTTGTTGCAACGAAGCTTTCAATTAATAATAAAATAATAAGGATTCGGTAAAAATAAGTATTTATGAAGAACTATTAAAGTATTGTAAAGTTTTACAAGATATACGCACTACTTTACAAGGTGTTTAACATCTTTACGTTAAAGATTAGAATGTTTGCAAATAATAAGGCATGTTTTCACATAGCGGTAAAGAGCCTATATGAAACCATGGGCCATAATATCATGGTATCAACGTTGGAAGTATTTAGAATATATCTTCGTTTAACGTATAAATCTCTATTGTTAACAAATATCCTCAAAAGGGTTACAGCTTACAATAAAGCCTTGAAAAATTACAGAGGTAATGTTCCAAAAGTTAATGCAATAACGTTTGCGATATCAAAAAGGTATTACAACGATAGATATATCAACTTTGCCATTACAGAATAAGTTCCTTGTATAAATGAAGCTAGATAAATAGACTAGCTTAATTGTAATCTTATATACTACTAACTCAAAAGTAATTATTCAAATTGTTAATTGTTTAGCAAAGTTTCTTATTACTCGGTATGAGTGTTACTTTAAAACAACTAACAGTAACAATGATCATCCTTAAAGAAACCAATTAAGTGAATATAAATCTTTCTCTCCCGCAATTAATAAATCGATAAAACGACGGCGACGTAGCCAACTATAAAAGAAAAGTAATATTATTGAAAAAAAAAACACTGAAGTGTACCCAAACTACTACATAAGTTGGAGGAAAAGAGAAGTATCATCAAAACTTGGATATCATACTTCCAATACAAGTAAATATCAAGATTTCAGGAAACCATTTTTTAAAAAAACGATAGTATAAATATTGATGGACTCTTTAAACAGAAAGTCATAAAATTTGTACTCTAACGCGACTTACACCTTCATAAACCCACGATCAAAATCTTTACGTTGAGGATTATTTCTAAAATGAAGGATAAAATCATACGTAGGTTGTTTGAAAAGTTATATTTACTCGTTGAAATATTTAACGATAAAAACAAAGACGAAATTCTAATATAATAGAGAACAATTGAAAAAATCATCCAGTATTACGTAGTAGTTTTTGTAGTAAATTTAGAGGTAAAGACCAAAAAGAAAAATTACCTCCAAAGTTCTTAGTATTTACCAAATCTACATGCAATCAGTAACTAATTTACCAAAGATCATTTTGGTGAAGTCATGATGGGAACTTCGTAATAAGTACCTAATAAATATGGTTATAAGCTATATTAAACTATTATACGTATGAACTAAATCAGGTATTGATTACTTTATAACTTATTAATTGTATTTTAAGTTAAAGCTAGGCTTCAAATCTTGAACTTACCTCTTATGTTTGTTAATCACGCTAGTTAATAACAATTTTGGCACGATGGGAAAAAAAACTTACAATGTCTTTTTCATTGAAATTTCTTGTTTTGTGGCATCAGAATAAAGCATGATTGATACCTCAAATTTATGGCATTATAAGCCCATTGTGAATTTAACCAAGGGTAAGAATCTAAATTTCAATGGATAGTCAATCCATATATATTCTATTAATGACGTTTACCTTGGTTTTCATCAAAAGAGCTAAGGCGTTAGCATATTTGAGATTGATATGATTAATGGGGTAAAGGTTTAAAATTACTTGAAGAAACGTATTTGTAGAAATTATATTGCAACCCTAAACTAGCTGAAAGCATCGTACAATCTATCAGTTTCGGTACAGACTTAAATCACCACTTATTAGGACTACTATCTATTGAATAAAAAGTTAGATTGGTAGATAACGAAATTGGATCAAAGGATTAATAGGGTATTTATTGACCTATCGAAGGCTCAAATGATGATTTTTACAGATACCTCTTTTGCTAATAACATTAACTTAGCGTTACATATCGGATTCATTATCACAATCATTAAAAGATATAAATTTCAATGCTACTATTTTGTGATCCTAAACAACTTAAATTATTAAACTTTCTTAAAATTTTAAATTGGTAAGCGAATCGTATTTGCTTTTAAATTGAACGGTATAATGGCCGGTTTCACTCGATGTATAGTTATTTATGAATTATTTAACATGGTTGTTAAATAGCCAAAGATTCTATTTATCCTGTTTGTTTACTTATATTAATTCGCGAAGTTTATTTATATACCTTTGAAAGACGAGAATAACCAACAAAGAACGTGTAATAATAGATATGATCGCCTTTTACAAAGTTTACGAAGGTAAGGAAATCAAGAAGTTTCGATAAATCGATGGTATGAATAACCCTGCTAACGCTATAATGAAGTTAATATCAAATAGAGCTTTGGAAATGTTTGTAAATAGCATTAGGCTGATCATATAAACCGAAGGCTATATTAAGAGGCCATCCATTAGCATGTCATGTAACGAAAAATAAGGAGGAAAACAGTGATATCCCATGAAATTAAAAAGCTATTAAGGGGTTAAAGATGAAACTGCTATCATATTTGACGTTAAAAAGAATTTAATTAATTTATATAGTTAAATTTAGTGTTTAATTATGAGTACATTCAAATTGAATGCGAAACTGGGTATAAATCTTGTTAGTGGGATTACAAGTGATAGGTTATGATTCTACTATACAAAGGGTAATAGAGTTGGTATAGGAAAAGATTTGCCTAGTCAAAAAGTTTTAAAAACAAAACGTACTGACACCAGAACAAGCACTACAAAATAAAAAACTATCAGTATTAAAACTATATTCAAATGTAACACAGTCAAGTTAATTATAGTACAATCAGATTGATTATATTAACTGCAAGTCAAGTGAAGTAAAGTACCTAATTAGATGTGGGGAACGGACGAAGCAATTAAGCATACAAATTAACATACAGACTGGCTATCAGTCTTTGAAACCTAATTTAAAACATTTATCACTTGACCATACAATATTACTATTACTTCGATGGATTTGAATCAACAATATTGCAACATCTCAATACCAATCGACAGTAATATCATTGCTTAAATGAGTATATCTATATCATTGAACCGGTATCTTAAATGGGTTTTTACAATATACTACAAGTTTCCACCTCGTTCATCCAACTTATATTACGTGGTAAATACTTCTTTCAATACATTCCTTTTTATACATTAAATAAAGAATAAAACTTTAGTACCAACGTTTACATTAAACAGTTGTAAGAAAACAACACATCAACTAAAACACATAAACGTCCAAAGAGAATAACATCAAAAATAAACTGCGGATAATATAAAAATCAGGGTTATTAAACTGTATTCTATTAGATGGACTACTATATAAAACGTTTTTAAAAGAGTTAGAAGAGCTTAAATCTTATTTAGAAAAAAAGTGGTATTATCCAAAGTGGTTACGTATTCTATCATTTCTACGAAGTCTATAATAGTGCATATACAACGTAAAAACCCAAACTGGTAAACATAGTTAATACCTTGAGATTCATCGGAATTGACAATACAGAGAGGCTTAGTAAACAAAATTCACACCATGGCATACACCGTTAGAAGAACAAAAATAAATATACAACGTGACTTATATGGTTTAAAAAGACAAGTAAGTTTACGTGGTATAAATCCTTAAGATACCCGAGTAAAGGCTTCCAAGGTGTTTGTATCCTAAGGTTTTGATCCCTCTTTGACACACACATAAGAACTAAAAAAAAGTGAATAGACTATCCAAATAAGCCGATTTAATATCTAGGAGGGGATTGAACATGAGTTAACCATGAGTTTGATTATGCTTTAATACACAGTTTGTGGCTAGCATAATAGCCAATATGGTAGCATATGGGCATAAATAGTGTGGTTTGAGGTTAATAGGTACAGTAAAAGACTGTTGAGCTTGTCTATATAATAGACATGACAGTCTTCTTGTTTTTCATAACAACCTTCATAGTTCTGAATATAACACACAATACCCCTATTTCTTATATCTCAGCTCCTTCACCCTCTTCACTTGATTGTACTAAGCTAAGGCTGCCATGTTGTGAATCATAGAATCTGTAGTCAATGAAGTTGAAGGAGGTTGATTCTTCTCAACCAACAGTGCCCAGACGGACCAGATGATGACGGTCTATATACTGATGGTGAAGAGCTTCCTCCGCGCCTGCCCACAAATCCTCCCAATGATGCCTTTGGCACTAGGGTGCAGGCATCACTGCATCGGAGCATATTCTGACTTGACATACATCTTCTGGAGTTTCACCAGCTCTGAGCCTAACTTTGGTATATCCATTCGCTTGCTCTATAGACTATGTGGGAATATGCGGCCTACAACGCATCATGTCCATCTCGGCAAGATCCAAAAAATCGCGGATGTATGTGGTATCGTCCTGCTGCCCACAAAATATTGGTGGAAGATACTGTGTTATATTTCAATTGTTTAACCGTACAGATATTTTGAGCCCGAACAACAGGAGTCGGTCCTCTGGTAAGTTTCCAAAATATTTCTGGAGTGATCGCCTATTAGCCTTCGTCGACCTCGCGAGTCCGGCGCGGAGGGCTTAGATACCGTGCTCCGGCTGGACGGCAGAGGGAGACTCACGCTCAACACTACCTATTCGCCAGAGCCCCTCGCAATAGTGGCCTTCGTAATAGAGACCGCCGAGTTCATTCTGTTGCACCACCTCACGTCGCTCAACGGCCCCTACTTCTGCCCCCTCGCTGCATGCGTTTGTCTACGCCTGCCGCCTAGCCGGCCTCCGGCCGCCTCACACCCTCGCGTCCTCCTCCTTCCACCCTCGCCGGCCTCTGGCGCCTCGTCATCTGCGGCTCGGGCGGGGGAGGACGCGATGACAATAGGCGAGGCAGGAACGGAGGACTGGGGGTTTTCTGCGAGTGTTGTCTCGTGTTTTGGTAACCAGGGAGATGACAGCATCTCAGCAGACCTGGCTGACGCTCATCTTCCATGGCCGATGCGATGCTGATTCCTGGTGAGGGTGGTGCATGGGACTGGGCATTGGATGATGGCTCAATGCAAGGCTCCTCGTTCTGGTAGCTAGCGATAACGGTGCCCTTGTGGTTGGGGCGTCTACACATGGTATTGTTTGTTCCCAAGTGTGTGTGCGTGGCAGCAATACATGGTTTCCGCCATTGCATCTAGAACGGCTTGCGACCGAACACAGAGTATCTGTGGTTAGGGTCAGCGGACCTGGCCCAAGGAAGCATGGAAGCGCCGGAGAGCACCCACAGAACGTAGTAGAAATGAATCTTTGTGTTCCACAGGTCCTTCCGCACATCAACGAGCATGAGCTCTACCTCTTCGGGGCCCATGCCTAACATCTGGGTGAACAGCCCGATGGAGAAGGCGTGCAGTCCCTGGAGGATATTCTCCAGCTGCATTGCGCCCAGCATCTTCTGCTCGTCGCCCTTCGCCCACGAATTCCCCGGCAGGGCGAACTTCCTCTCCGTGACATCCACGAAGCCCGCGTCGGCCATCTGGGCTTTGTACTTTGCACACGCCAGCGCATTTTTTCCCATGCGCCGCACGCCTTCTATGATGCAGTCGTTCCACCGCTCGAGCGCCGTGCCGGCCAGCGAGTCGTCGACGCATTGCAGCTTGACGTAGTAATCATGGAACTCGATCCAGCCCCCCGGATTCAGGTTCTCGTAGCACACGGCAAACATGGCGGGGAAGTCCGAGAGGGACCCGGCCATGTAGCGCGCGTGGATGAAGTCGAACTTGGCGCCAAAGATCCACTCGTCCTCGGCGTCGTCGACCTCGAAGCTGCAGTTGGGCGGCACGAACACGGGCTGGATGGGGCTCAGGTCGGTGCCCAGCACGGCGCTCTCGGGGTGCGCGGCCGCGAACTCGACGGCCCAGACGCCCGTGCCGGTGCCGAGGTCCAGCACGCGGCCCGGCCGCGCGACCGGCGCCAGCTGCAGCCCGCCCAGCAGCCGCACTGCGATGCGGTGCTGCAGCTCCAGCCGCTCCTGCTCCGCGCCGTCGTTGGGCAGGAAGTACTTGCCCGCGTGGTAGCGGTGCCAGGTGCGGCCGTGCGCCTCGACGAAGTCGAAGACCGACGCTGGCGCCGACCGCGTCGACGGCGGCGCGCGCAGCGAGCCGAGCGCCGAGTCGGCGTCGCTGTCGTCGTCGGCGGCGGCGGCGGCGGCGGCGGCGGCGGCAGCGGCGGCGGCGGCGGCGGAGGACGAGGACGAGGACGAGGACAAGGACGAGGACGAGGAGGAGGACGAGGAGGAGGCGGCGTCGACGCTGAGGCCGAGCGAGAAGGCGCTGGGCGCGTGCGAGCTGGGCGCGCGCGTGCTGGCGGCGTCGGAGGCGTCACCCGCGGGCACGCGCAGGCGGCGGGGCGGGGAGGATGCCGGGGGTGGGGCGCACGGGCTGGCGCCGGGGCCTGCGGGCCGCGCGGGTGGAGCATTGTTCGTCATGGTGCGCCTGATGGGCTTACAGCCTGCTGGGACGTTGCCGTGTCTCTGCGGCCCTGCGAGCTGCGGGTGTGGCTTGGTGGCCCGATGCGAGGAGGCGTTGTGATGCTGGCGGTTGCAGGGGAGACCGCGCGGGGCTTCCGGGCACGGCGGGTGCTTGGCTGACGATCGGAGAGGATGCCCAGTCGCGGGCGAGCAATGTGCTGCTGCTCCTTTCCCGGCCCTTTTCTTTTCTTTTCTTGTTTCACTACTGTGATCTGCGATGGATCCCGTGGGCTTAGGATGACGGTTATCTACCTATTTAGTACCTGCGCACAATGTCAAAGGGCTACTTAAATCATCGGGGTAAATATTGTTTTGTCCTTGTTCTCCATCAGGAATTCTTCCCACCAACAAGATTCCTATAGAAGGGGCTCGTACTCCTGACCCAATCATACATACCCTTCTTCCTTGTTACTATGGGGCGTTCTTCATTTGCAGTGTACAATTTCCCATGTTTATAGAATGATGATGAATGGGCGTCACAGAACAAAGAAACCGGTATATTCCTACGTCAGCATTCTGATCTGTTTGTTTGTTTGTATTTCCAGAGCGGCTCGCCAGGAGCAGCCCTGGCTACATTCTGAACAGGACAGACATGCTCCTGTTTCCACGGGATCTTCACTTCAAAGCCATGAAACGAAGGGCATGTAATTGCTTGATCACAGCTATTCCGCGACATCGTAATTCCCAGTGGTTTCCTCCGACTTCAGTTATAACAGATGTCCGTACAAGAATGTGTGTCTTGGCTATACCTGCCACCTTTGCAATCGCATCCGACATCTTGGCCGCCGACGCATGTGGCGTCGACGCTGCCGCGATGAGGGTTCTCGAGTCTATCAGTGGAGTTGTGATGGATCTCGGGAAAGCCACCACTGGCTGCCCAGGCGCGGTTGACCCGGAAATCAGCAGATATTTTGCGGAGGCCGGTGGGGCAGTATTGCGGAGGATCTACGTAAAACCACCGGGCGACCTGGCCGCAGTCGGATCCGTAGAGTGAGTTCACTGTGGGGAGGGAAACCACTGTTAGGACTGCTGGCGGGCATGCGTGGATATCCAAAATACGAAAATACGAACGATAGACTGGTTGGGACGATCGGGGGACATGGGAGCAGCGCCATGAACAATATACAGGCAAGTGCCACTGAGGGCGGAGTGCGCGGAGGAAGACACCGAAGGAGAACTCACTGGCTTCTTGGACTAATATATTTGGGTTCGTGCCACTGAAGTCGTCGTAGCAGATGTCGAGCCAGCAATTCAGGTGCATACAGCCGCATGGTTCTGTAAATTCGCCGCAGCGTTTCTCAAGTGCACCGTCGGAGTGCCCGGGGGACAAGATGCCAGCCAGGGTCTGTGTCGCTAGATATGCCACAAGGCAAGAGAAGATGAAAGAACGCATTGCCCAAAATAGGGAAAAATAGGGTTTTGGTTTGAGAAGGGGGGTGGGGGGGGAATATGTTGAGCTAAAACGGTACTGATCTCACATTGCGTCGGTCGTGGACCATGGGCAAAGTGTGACTCTTATAAGTTGATTACTACACAAGGAGGGCATTGTCCTGAATCGCAGAAGAGCCCAGCATATTCATTAATCGGCCGCCGTGCTTGGAAAAAGGCCACAGTCACTATATTAAGAACTGAAGGAGGCACAGCCGCTTGAGGTGTTTCAAAATTTATGTGCACAGGTGCCCTTGGGAGTAATGTCTTCTAATGTCTAACTTTGAATGGGACCCCAAATATAATTTTGGCGATTTGAAGGTGATTCTCCTCTGAAACTCACGTGTGGAAGCTTGACTCTGCGGCAGCACAACCATGATCCTGATGTGCACTCCAGCGCCCACGACGCCTGTGTTATCACAGGCTCATCAAATGTAACTCAGTTTGGTAGCTTCTGCACTGCTCATACGAAGGCCGGAGCAGACGGGTGCGGCAACAACAACAGTGGAGCTTTCCCCTACGAGAGTACACCCAGACGACAGCCCACGCGGAGGTCTGAAAGGACCCAGAGCCATATATGTCGGTGGCGATGGCATGGAGTTTGCAGCTGACGCATGTTGACGCATGGCGCGCATACTGGTCACCCCACAGTCGCCAGGCCGCTTTAAGGACGTCAAATACATCAATCAATCAATCAATCAATCATCTGAAGGCCGGGGTCAAGTAGAGTGAAGAATTGAGTAGGGAGAAAAGCCCGCATATGCCACGCCACGACACAAAGATTGGCAGGGCATGTGTTTGGTTTGGTCAAATGAACGTTTATCCTAAATGGACGTCGTGTTGCAACGCCCAGACATGCAACAATGATCCTGATCAAGGATGATTATTCTTGTAGCAGTCCTATCCCATCCCTGAAGGCGTTGCAGGGCGCGGCTGCCAACGACATACTTTAACTAAATTACGCCTCATTGCATGGCGTGGCAACATCCACCCAATGCGCCTTCCCCTTAATACCTGTACCAGGGACTTGGCTGCAGCAGACGTGTGAAAATCTGATATACTAATTCGCCTTTATTATACAATTGCCCAAAAGCTCGGCCTTATAATTGCATAGATAAATATGAGATCCTTGAAAGGAGTGTATAGTCAACTCATAATGTGCGGCTAGGTTGTGTGCACAGACAGCTTTATGCCCTATGTGCTGTAGCCACTTGAAATAACTGTCATGGTTTGGTTTATGTACTGTGTACTAAACCAGTAGATTAATTCAAGGGGTTACAAGTCGTGTCTGAAGTAGTTGCTATATTTAAAGTCTACCTTTCAGTTTACTTTTATGATCTTCAATGAAAATAGCACTTAGTATTTATTGTAATTTGCAAAGGTACATGTGTTTAATTATGTTGCGATGGTATGGTGGGGGTGAGCAAATCAGTAGCATTGAAGATGAAAAAGCTAAGTACTAACTGCTGCAGAGTTCGCAGCAGTTGATGAGGTATGTACAATAACAATAAAAAGGCAGGTGGGGCATGGTACCCCACCCAAGGTCCAATAAATGCCGGGGGATAAAGAAAGCCATGATGTCCCCATTATGAAACAGTTCCACAACTCACGAGAATCACCACTTGCAAGAATTAAGTTTCATGAGATCAACTTAATAACCTAGCCATAATTGTTGCCAGCAAACCATAACAATTTTTCTTTATTCCTGAAATTTCTGTTCGAATTCCTTAATTTATTTCTTAAAATGCTTCAGGCTTACAAAGCTTATCTATTCGTTTTCTTTAGCTGCAAACCTCTTTTATCTTGCTAGATATTATACTTGGTAACCTAGGTGGCGGTAACAATCAAACCGTTTATCTAATATCCTTTTGACTTTTCATTTCTCTTTAATGTTAATGTATTTAATAGGCATTAAAAGTAGAACGACTGATTTGAAGGTTTTATCATCCTAACCAAACGTCAGATAAAAAATGTTAAAAGTAAGATAAACCTTGAAATTGAGAGGGAAATACAAAGTAAAAGCGAATTCTTCAACCTAATTCACAATAATAAAGGAATTTGAACGAAAAGTAGTAAATTGCCTTTGATTATAAAATTGTTGATACGTACAGCCTGTTTTTGATTAGACTTCATTTCCAACTTTAAAATTATATTATTAATAATTCTTATTATATCTCTTCAACCTTCGTAGCTATCTTATCTATTATTAATTATTCATCTCGTTTTAAATACTTTCATACAAAACGCATATCAGTCTATCACCAGAGTATAAAAACGGTATAAGATAATCCTCCAGTAATCGCAACTTCAAGTCAGAAAGAAACTCATAAAGTATTGGAATATTATTACATGCAGTGCAGTAGGTCAACTTTACTTACAGTAAAGTTGACCAGACTGCAAGTGTATTGCTTTGTACGGTAAATCTGCGGACTTACCGCATTAAGTGTAAGTCGAGTGTAGTATGCTGCACTTCACTCTAGGGTACAGGCCAAACACTTAGCCATACAAATTACAGTGCAAACCGGCTAGCGGTCTGCCAAACCTAGAACAATACATCCACCATCTGACCACGAAATACTACGGTTACTTCGACCAATCGAATCGACAACGTTGCAACGTCTAAGGCCTACCAGCATAAAGACTAATATTAATAATCCAAAAATATACATTATTCCAATTCTATTACAACATTAGAATACAGCGAATACATAGTTATTGTTGGTAGAGCTGTAGACGTTTCAATGTTTTCGATTCGATTGGTCGAAGTAACAGTAGTATTGTGTGGTTAAGTGGTGGAAGTATTATTTCAGGTTTGGTAGACCGCTTGATGGTCTGCATAGTAATTTGTATGGTCAATTACTTAAGCTATGCCCTAATGTGAAGTGTGCACATACTTTACTTAACTTACAGCCAATACAGAAGGTACACACAAAATAATACACTCAACTTGCAATCAGTATAGTTAACTTTACTGTAAATAAAGTTAACCGACTGTACTGCAATTACTATTATTCTAATACTGGCGGCGTTTTAGTTTGTATACGCACGCCAGTGTAATGAACCAATCTTTTTCTATAAGCGTTAAACAACGACCTCGTAAACTAGCAAAACCTTTGTGAATTCAAATTGATTTCCATATTAAAATAAACCCATTTTCACTCAAATTAATCCTAATTGCCGTCGATTTCCCCCCCTCCCCCCAGGCTTCGAGGTTCAACTTTATCGATTCTCACAAAAATATCTTCCTCCATAAATTTATACAAACTCTTAATTTAGCCGTATCACTTAAATAAATCACCATCGTCATTCCCCTAGCAGTCTTATAATTCACTAATACATCTATAACCGCTACATAACTTAGCCTTGCCAAACGACCTATCAACATAACTCTCGATAGGTAAAATCATCCTATTGCTATCCATAAAACTGTCTAAGGCCTTATTTGGTAATACCTTCATTATAACATTAGCAGAATTATCTTTCCCGTTAATTCACCAAAACTCCTTAATCTCCTTGCCTTTGTAAGCTTCTTAAAGTACCTTAACGTTGATTATTAAGCTTTTTTCGCTAGTGGTTCCGAACTTCAAAAAGCATTAGAATAAGCTCCTTAAGTCAGTACAAATCACTATCGGGATAAGAAAAATCTTTAACTATCTAATAATAACGTCAAAAGTATTCCATAATGATATACCTATATTAAAGCATATTTTTATACCATAAACCTCAGATACTAGCACGCTTTATATAATTTTTTTATATTTAATAAAGGTCAAATAAATCGGGTTACTAATAATACTAAACTAACCCTTCTGTTTATCTTCAATAACGAGGGTTCTTAAGAAGCCGATCCATAAAAATAGATCAGTGTTATTGATAAAAGACCCGTCCATAAAGATTATTCACATGACCCTTGATAAGTTAATCGAAACTATATTAATTCTTTGATTCAAGTTCCCTATTTATTACTTAATCCTTTTATTTAACCGGATATAATCGTTGTATACTAGGTTCTATATTTATACCGTAATTAATAGATCATAAAAGGCCTTCAGTCCATATAGGGTAATAATGAAGCTATTACAGGCATACTGTTTCAGGTACCATTAAACTTTAGCCACATCAATCTTATTTATTGTAGTTAAATTAACACTTAAACGTTTTTAACAGAAGCTAAATCAGGTATTAATATTAGGTATACAAGTTAATCATTTATTAAAGTTAACTTGATTACTTTTCGCTAATTTTGTAATCGGCTTACAGTTTTAAAACTTAAACTCCCGAATCGCCTCTTATCTCGATGCCACAAAGCTAGTCTTTCCGACAAAATGGTTATCGTCAGTTTATATATATACCAGGCCAAAGTCCGTTTTTAAGTAACCATTAGGTACAGGCCGTATATTAAAGACTTTATACCTAGTTGTAATTTAAAGTAGAATTAATAGGTTAAGAATTAATAACCGTCTACTTTAGCTTATCCGGAAAAACACTTGATATATCGTATCATTGTCTCCTAAATGGTAAATGATACTAAGTTCCTATGGAAATTCCAATAGTATAATCCTCTATAAATCGGTTACTAAGTACGTATATATTTACATTATTTCTTGTATATTGAATATAAACTTACCTATAGCTTGAACTAATGGGTTAGCCACTAAGGTGACTAATAAACGTTAACTTATATTTTTAATCGTTAATTATTACGTAAAATTACAGTTTTTACCTTTATTTTAGTACTTTTATGTGATTAATCGTAACTTTTCGTACGGCCGCCCCGTGGTTTTACCTTTGACTTCATAGATAATCCTCGACTTAAAGATCATGAAATTTGGGTTTGAAAAGTTACAGTCGGCTTTCGACATAAATTATAGGATCCCTTGAATTAGTAAGCCATATATTTGAACCTTATCGTTTCCCATAAAGGGTTTGCCAAAAAACTTCATAATACCTTATACTCGAAGCTTTGATACCAAGTTTTTATTATCCTTTTTTTTTACTTACCCAAGAAGTATTATAAATATGGCCCGGTATATATTCTTCCTTTTTTACGGTTTTTTTTTTTGGAGGTTGGACGTGCTAGCAGCGTTTTATAAACTTATCGATGTCGGGTAAAAGAGGTTCGTATTAACTCGGTCTTTAAATGTAAACGTCTATATTTTCAATTACCCTAATATAAGACTTAACCCGGGCAATATGAAACTTTATAAAACTGTTAACAGTGTTAAGAACGACTTAAAAATTTGTGATACTCAAAGTTTTATATGGGCCTTCATATTTACCAGGTTTCCGTCATACGAGGACTTTACTTTGCAACGGCAAAGCAAATAATTGGATAATCTTAGGGCCTTTTTTGGTGTTAAAGGCGTTATTAACTTGATGGCGTACCGATTCCTTTCGTAATTCATTTAATGTTTTACCATCAGCTATAGCTCGTTCTTGGATACTTATTAATGGTTGAGATTGACTACTTAGGCATGTTTATGTTTCAAAGCCTAATATAGTTAACAATAAGCCATTTGAGATTATAATATCGTTTAAGTCTTTTACCGCGGTCTGAAATCGTGTCTCTAAATTCGTAAAACTCTCAATCTTTAACGTAAAAATGTTGTATGCTCGGCAAAGTAATACATATGCCTTTTTAACCATTTAAATACTCTAATAACCATTTATAAGTACCTATTTATTATAAATTCTCATTGTCTTAACGATTTTCCAAAACTACGCCGCCGTAAAGTTGGTGTTAACATAGAAAACGACAACGTTATGTGGATCCAAGTACGTGTTAATTTACAATATCCTTAACGTTTCCCATGTATCCTTTGCCGAAAGAGACTTTAAAAACTTAGCTTCGTAAAAATAGGTTGCGAAATTAAAGATATAAAAACTAAGCTCTTTATTCAAGTAAAATACATCAATAAAAACTTCGAAATTAAATTCTCATCGTTTTTCAATGTAAACTTAAATCTTCGGGGGGCTTAGGCATGTGTTTAGTAGTGGTAACAAAGCTTTTAGATAACTTCTAATGCGAAATATTCCATATATTCAAGCTCCACATACTTTAGGTCTTTTTATAGCTTGTTAACGGCTAGGTAGTAAAATAGTTGGTGTAATTGACGTATTTTCAAGCTTCATTAGGTTTAATAATATTATCTTCACACCCTAAAGATAAAACCATAAGTACTATGACTCAAAAGCGGGGGGGGACCTTTAAGCTTTTTTTTAACTAGCTCGTCGGCATTAATATTAAGGTTAACGCTTAGGGTTTTTATATTTTCTAAATAAAAACAGGAAGGGGTAAGGGAGTTAGAGATACAAAATGTAATTAGTCTTATAATAGTTTCAAATACCGTTATCTCTAATAACGAGAGTGATTTACCTGGTTCGAAGTGAACTTTAATTTTGCTTCCATTGTAACAATTAATATTTGTAGCCGTAGTGCTTTCTCTTCTCATTACCACATATTGCGAATAACCTCCTATTAAGTAACTTACTTCCCCTATATCTGATATAATACCTTAAAACGTATAATGAGCGTAACGATCGCGAAGGTAAAAGGTATATAAAGGTTTAAAGTCTTATTTATGGCAAAAGTAACGGTTTTTACCGCCCAAACGATACAAAAAGACGTATTCCGTTAACCACTAAGCTGTATCGGGAACTATATTTTATACCAGTTAATTTTCCTACTGGTATCGTCGCCATTATTGATCCTGAAACCCTCAAAGTTTCTAGTTTAATCTAAATTATCCCATTGAAAATATAATAGGTTACTAAATTTAATACATTACCTTTTTATCATTACGCGTGTCGGAAAGGTGACCAGTTAATTAATAGCCAGATTTTATATAAATTCAAAATCCTATACCATTATTATAACGATAGTTTTTAAGGTTAACAGGTTAATTTATTACTTAATTTTATTAGCATCAACGTAGCTAATACTTGCAATCTAAAGCCATATGTCCAAACTTTAAACTTCAAATACCTTTATAACCGTATTTGCGTTTAACGTAATTAGTTAACGTAAAGTTTTTTTCATCCACGGCATGGAAATTACCGGCTTAGAGGTAGATACTAAGCGAATTTGGTATTTGCGCTATTACAATCATAAAAGAGGAATATAACTAGTTAAAAAAGCCTTTGTAAAAAGAATTTAGGCGTTATAACGCGTATTTAAACTCGTTCACGCCAGTAATGGCTATATGTACCTATTAGCGAAATATAACTTCGCTAATTTGTGCTTTCACCATTACCTGTTAATATAGAATCAATTTATTAAGTATCTAATTCCAAGTATCAATTGGTATTTCCACCTTTTCATTTTTCGCTATTATTGTAGTCAATCTCGTAGTAGCCTAATATATATTGTATGAGGCAAGGTGATCGTCGTATTTGAAGTAGCTTTTTATGTTATAGTAAACTTTACGAAAGTTAGTTTCTCGCGTTAAAAAATTCATATAGTAATCTCTAACGTGTTGTAAAATAATTCCGGGAAATAGTAAGTAAAAACCAAAAGGGGGAATCTCCATCCATTTATAAATATTCAAAAATAGTATTATCTTCGTGTCGAAAAGGTTATAAACCTTCTCGTTATATTTATTTACATCGTTTTAAATATTTCATTCGTCCGTAAAAACCTTGCAATTAATATCAACTATTTTAATAAGTCTTAGGAGTAGGTCGCGATAATTATCTCTAGCTTTATTAGTATTTTCTGGAAATTTAAGTTTTAAAACCTCCGAAGCACAGTATTACGGGAAATTGTCAATCGCTTAACCCGAGTGGTAAAGTCCTATAGTAAAACCTATCATGGGTTCGCGCTTATAGGTAAACCTTGCAAAAAAAAAAAAAGAAGGCTCTTTAAGGGCTTGACGATTCTAATTATAGGGCTAAGAGGTAATAGATACTTAAGAGTACTAAAAGAGTTAAAGATTTTACTTAATTAACTTGTAAAGGGTTTGAAAGTGAATGCCTTTGGCCGCGTTAGCGGCTGCTGCTTCACATACCCTATAGCCGCTAAATGTATACTCCGCGTTATCGCATAAAGGTACTAAGTTACCGAACAGGTTAATAGGTTCCTTATCATCAACGAAAAAAGAGACTTACCTTAACTAGGAGTAAAGGAAAGGTTCCCTGAAACGCGTATGGGGGCATTAAGGTTTATTAATGACTTTTCTTTTTAAACGTAGGTTTTTTTCTCAAACTTGGCCAGGTTGTAAAGGGCTTATACCAGCTTTATAATACCTTGTACTAAAACATAAGTCTCACATGACTCAAGTTTTAACGTAAGCTTTGACTTAACCCCTTTCTAAATTACTTTTATTTATTAATAGTATCATCGTCGAAAAACTATCTATACTTGCGAAAGACGTGGTTAGGATCTTTACCGTTGCTATACTTGACAGTATAATAACCGAATAAGTTAGTTAAGTGCCTTTCCATTAAGTTTTCGTCAACATCTTACACGCAAAGATCTTCGTTATAATGCTTGGTAAAGATAGTTTTGAGAACTTTGATTCGTTTTATCTTGGTGGGATTAGTAATAAATTCAAAGTGAATATTAGCGGTCACTATTTTATGGTTTTAGCTTTCGTGAAACTTGGTGGGCAAGGGTCGAGTGATTTTGTAATTTTAGTATAAAATTGCGTGGAAACTTGGAAACTTAATGTTCAATCGCGCGATGGGGCTTTTTCAACGCAACTGTTTTTTTATCCCACTCGGAATAACATTCTGAATGATTAAATTAATGTAAGGGAAGTAAAAAAAGAAAAACTAGGAGTAAAGGTTCTTTGTAAAAGATAAGATCAAACCTTGTTTACTATAATAAGTAGAGGTTGAGTGTTAAAAGTTATAGGCCGTAAGACTTGGTCGTTTTTACAATAGTAACACCCTTAATAGCACTAAATTAGCCGTTTTCCAACTTTCCCACTTAAAACTTTTAGCGGTCAATCTTGCCGTTTTTTAAAAAAGATCTTGTAAATATTTCACAGTGTTTTCAATAAAAATACCTTCACTTACTTCTAGATTACTATTGTTGACTGGTGCAACCTAAAAATATTTTTATTTTCCTACCATTATGGACTGTTGAAGTACTAATAGTGGCCCTTAGCAAAACAAATTCCTCTACCTTAGCCGCCATTATTACTGTAAAACGTAACCGGAAATTGGTTTCTTCTTTTACTTCGTTTATCTGTGCTTAACCTAATAAACACTAATCAGTGTTAGTAGGGATTTAGACTTTTCAACATTGTCGATTAGATTAGTCGAAGTAACAATAGTATTACGTGATCAAGTGGTGGATGTTTTGTTTCAGGTTTGGCAGACTGCTAGCTGGTCTACGTCGTAATTTGTATGGCCAATTGCTTGACCTGTGCCGTAGTATAAAGTGAGCACAAACTGTACTTGACTTACAGATAATACAGTAGGCTCACACAAAAGAATACACTCAACTTTCAGTTAGTATAGTCAATATTACTGTAACTAAAGTTGATCTACTACACTGCAATGACTACTATTCCAAAAGCTATTCTAAATGTTCCGCGACATAATATTTTAAAATCTATTCCAAATACTAATTACTCAACTTAAATTCATCCTGAATTGAAAAATAATATAACGTGATCATTATTTACTTTATATTCAAAACTTTCAATAACCCTATTCAAAGGTGGAAAAAAAAATTCCACATATCTAAAATAATTTTTTGTGGATCAATCCGTTCTTATAACAAAAATTGTTTCATGATAAGAGTGACCTATTTCCTAGAAATATATATAATATTCTTTGAGAAAAGAAACTTTTGTAGGAATTTTAATAAGTTATCCATATAATAACATCGAATTAATTTAGTAAACGTAAACTCTATAGTATTTCGAATGAAAAACCAGGCGATTGAACAACAATATAATCTATAAAAATAGTAAATATAGATGTTTCAAATGTTATATCAACTATGATCGACTAATAGGTTTTCATTTTCATTTACAACTAACCACAATGTAAGTAGTTCTGGTAATAGTTTCTTACTTATTTACTTTTCAATCGAAAATAAATATTATATCATGGAATCATTATACGTTGCAAACTGAATTAATATCGTTGATTACAAATATTAACAACGGATTTTGAAAAAGAAGATATGGTAACATAATATATTTATAATAAGTCGAATCTAGATTATATAGTCGGTGATAAAAAAAAGTGGAAACATAAATATAAGTTTCAAAACCTAAACAACTTTTTCATCATTGTTATGATCTTAGTTTAAGTTTTAGAAACTATTTCTCTAAATACTATGAATATATTACCTGAAATGAAAGTAGAAATTTAATTTATTACATATCAATATATTGGTTAAGAACATAGTAAAATGAAACTTATCCAATGAGACGATAAAACAATTGTCGAAAATTTGGTTGAAAACCGAACGATTTTATTCAATGCAAATTATATTGTCTTTCAGAGTAAAAGTTTGGATGAAGCGTTTGATCTTTTTTTAAAAGACTAGGAATGTTAATAACTTACAGATTATAAGCGTTCAGGTAAATAGAAACGTTGTTTCACTTTTTATTCACTCTTTCGATAAAAGTTGTTTGTAAAAAGTTTAATTTACTACATCTTTAGATAATTTATAATTTGTAAAAACCACGTGTAAATGCGTATTCTTAATGACAATAATTCGAAGGTCCCAACAGGTTAGCACTAAGAAAATATGCATTAATTCTCAAGGTTCATAACACATTTTTATACTAATAAGGCATAGGTTCAAAAAAAATAAAAATTGAAATGAATCTTAATGATAGATATATGTTGATCGAAAATTGAAACGTATCCTTTCTTGAACTAGAAAAGAATTTGTTGGAATAGTATTATATGCAGTGCAGTAGGTCAACTTTACTGTAAGTAAAGTTGACCGTACTGCAAGTGTATTGCTTAGTACAGACTTACCACATTGGATGTAAGTCGAGTGCAATACGCTGCACTTCACTCTAGGGCATGGGCTAAGCACTTGGCCATACAAATTACAGTGTAGACCGGCTAGCGGTCTGCCAAACCTAGAATAATACATACACTATCTAACCAAGCAATACTACTGTTACTTCGACCAATCGAATCGAAAACGTTGCAACGTCAACATTTAAGGCTTACCAATACTGATCAGTGTTAGCCTGCTAGATTAAGTATAGATAAGCTAAGTAGAACAAGAAGCTACTTTCCGATTACGCTTTAGGTTAACAACGGTGAATAGGGTAGACTAAATATTCTTGTAAAGGGCCTCTATTAATACTGCGTTAGTCCTTAACGGCAGGAAAATAGAGAAGACTTCTTGGGTTGCGTCAGTTCTCAATGGAAACCTGGAAGTAGGCGACGGTATCACTACTTGAAAACACCAAGAAATCTTCAGTGATACTTTTTGAATAAAAAAGTTGAGATTAACTGCTAAAATTCTTAAACAACAAGTTGGCAAACGGCTAAGTTAGTACTGCTGCAGGTGTTATTATTACAGAAAAACGACTAAGTTCCACGGCTTCCAACAAATAACATTCGCCCTTTACTATTACTACCAACCTTCGACCTTACTTATTACACCAGACCTTTTCCCTACTTTACTCTTTTTACTTCCCACTTTATTTATCTCTATCATTAAGCTCGCTACTTTAAGCGAAAAAAACAAGTTTCGCCAAGAAAGCTTCATCGCGCGACCTTATACCAAGTTACTAAGTTGCTAAATCGGCAAGTCTCTACGCAACTTCACGTCAAAATACCAAGTACCTACGGCAAAAAGATTACCAAACCCTTTACTTTACACGCCTACCAAGTCCTACCCAAGCCGAAACTCTAAGATTTCTACCGTTAACGTTCAATTGAAAGCTATTAATGACCCCGACTAGAAATAATTAATGAAAGCCTTGAGATACGCTTTTACTAAAATTTACGACGATAACTTTTAGGCGTTAAATGTTAACGAAAAATCAACCAAAAAACATCTTATCAACTTCGTCGGATGCTTTATCGTTAAGTATAACATCAATCACAACCTCGACCGTATTTTTCATATATAGCGTGACGTTTTTAAGGACTAAATAATGGATATATAAAAAGCAGTTTAAAAAGGGGTTATATTAAGGTCAGAAGTTGAACTGGAGAGGCGAAGAATATTCGTTTAAATATAAAATACTACGAAGTTAACCCAAGCCTATTCCAACTTGACCCAGTTTAAAAAATGCCCTTAAAACCCACGACCCAAAAGAAAAAGAGTTAAAGAATCTTAACGCCCTTATACGCGATTCAGAAGACCTCCCCTTTAGCTTTATCTAAGTTAAGCCTTTTTATAAGCTGATGATGAGGAATCTGTAAACCTGCCCAGCGGTTTAGTACCACTACGTATTAGCGCGGAGTACGCCCTCGGCGGCGAAAAAAGCAAGCGAAGTAAGGTTTGCAAACGCAGTTAGAGGTATTAACGTCAGCGCTTTATACCAGTCAATAAAACATGATCGTCAAGTCTCTCAGAACCTATAAGGTCTCATCGACCCTTAGCATTACAATCGCTAAGCACTTTGAGAATCCTCTCCCTTTAGACTTGTCTACGTACAAGAGCCGACCACGGGTCCTATTACAAGACTTTATCCATCAGGTTAGGCGATTGGAAATTACCCTTAACATTGAGCTTTGGAAGCTTTAAGGCTTAAATCACTAAAAAAACATTATTTAAGCCTGAGATAAATATCGTAACCTTTTTCTAAGACCTGTTAGGATAGTTAATATTGATTAAAAGCTGATGACGAACTTCATCAAGATTTGGAATAACATACAAAATTATGATGGAAAGCCTTATAACTTTTTTGATATAAAGATAATACCTTTCTCCAATATTTTCCAGTAAATGGAGGTCTTACCCTTTGTTTTTCACTTATTATTTCCCGGAATTCTTATAGGTTACGTTAAAAATTACTATTTAACCTTCCTGATAAATGTTACCACGTTCCGTGAGATTTACGATAGTATAAAGGGCTACATCTAGTAAGACGTCCACCTTAATAAATACTATATAAATTGAGCTACTATGCGATAGACTATAATAATAGTAATAAAAAAAAGAGGAGGAATTACTAATAGATGTTTTTAATTAAATGCTTGACAATATAATAATATTTGAAAAGGTAATAGGAAAGACCTACGATGGCGAAGTTATATTTCGCGAGAAGGTACGGGTAGCTGTTACAGGCGTTAGTAAGTTCGAATACGTTTTGTAATGTTTAAATGCCACTTTTAAAGGATTTTTTTAGCTAGTTGCGTTTCTTGTTTGCTACCGTAATAATACGTATACCAAACTCGTTCGGTATGTATTCCCAAGTTGATAACTTCCTTAACGTAGATGAGGAAGATATTATAGTGGTTAATTAGGTCGACTGTAAATACGGGCGCCTACAACACCTAAAGTCAGACTTATTAACCTCGACCTTAAATTAGGGGAAAAACCTACTTTATAGTTAATAAGATTTAGGTGGACCTGTTAACCGTAAGCACTATCTTTGTAATAATGGCAAAAAAAAAGATCTATAGTAAGGCAAGTTATTAGTTAACTCGTTACCTTTCCGCAGAGCGTAATAATAGGAAAGTAACGTATTACATTTAATACCTTATTATTTTGGAATAAGATTACTTAGACCAGGTTTCAGATGTTAAAGGCGATAAGCTAATTGATGTCGCTAAGGCCCCTAAATAAATTAAGTAGAATACAGATATTACTATTGGCACGGTAATCCAGTAACTAGCCGACTATGCTCTTTTGTACCACTTATGTGATAAAAACCATTACTTTTACCCTAACTATACCCCTAATCACTTATACACCTTTAACCCCCGTAATCGTTATACGTATTATACGTTTTAGGGTATTATTCTATATATAGGAACAATTAGGTACTTAACAGGAGGTTATTCGTAATATGTGCTACTACGGGGGTAAAATACTATATCTACTGAAATTCATCCTTACGATGCGAGTAAGGCTAAAGTTGGCTTTGACCTAGGCAAATAACTATTTTTACTAGGGATAACGGTAATTTAAACTGTTTTAAAAGTAATTATTCTCTTTATCCCTAAGTCTCTTACCCCTTTTATACTTTATTTTGAGTTTATAAAAACCTTCGGCGTTAACGTGAACGTTAATGTAAACTAGCTAGTTAAGAACGACTAAAGGTTTTTACTCGATTTTAAGTGAGGGTATCCATGATTTTATTTTTAAGGTTCTGAAATAGTAATGTTAAACTTAACGAAA
Source organism: Anisogramma anomala (assembly GCA_038502455.1). Lineage (NCBI taxonomy): Eukaryota > Fungi > Ascomycota > Sordariomycetes > Diaporthales > Gnomoniaceae > Anisogramma > Anisogramma anomala. Next base: position 11,598,991 of record JASMMZ010000009.1, on the reverse strand, counting down.
CCGGAGATACGTTAATTATACTAGAGTTTTAACCTTCCTGCTATTAATAGACTGTACAAAGTTTTAAAGTCCGTAAGGCATAACAATGTGGAATACTTTGTTTTAGAAGCTATTAAAAGGCTTTATTACCATTACCAAACGTATACCTAAGCCCCCTGGAGATTTAAGTTTATACTAAAAGACAATAAAGACTTTAATTATAAGATTTTCGTTAGTATATTTTACTTGGATAATAAACCTCGTTTTCACGTCATTAATTCCGTAACCTCTTTTTACGAAGGAAAGTTTTTAAAGTCCCTTTAGTCAAAGGATACGTAGGAAACGCTGAGGATTCTGTAGATTAACACGTACTTTAGTTTACCTAAATTTATCATTTACGATACCGGTACCAACTTTATGGCGGCTGAGGTTTAGAAAGATGTTGAAATAATGGGTATTTAATGAAAACAGGTACCTGTAAAATCCTATTAGAGTATTAGAAAGATGAAAAGAGTTTATGCCTTATTTCGCCGAGCGTATAGCATCCTTACACTATAAATTAAAAGCTTTATAGATCCGAAGGCACGCCTATAGATAACAGTAAAAGGCCTTGATAATACTGTGGGCCCTAATAGCTTAATGTTAACGTTCTTAGTCTTTGAAGCGTACCTACTTTCAACGAGTGAATCTCTGCCTTCAGCAAGTACTTAAAAACATTTCATGGCTTATCAAAAAGCCTTAAGGGAATTGCGAAGGAAATCGGCACGCTGCTAAGTTAATAACGCCTTTAATATCAGAAACGAGCCTATAATAATCGACGTATTTACTTTGTTATTACAAAGTAAAGTCCTCATGTAACGTGAGCCGGATAAATAGGAGGGGCTGTATAAGATATTAAATATTATAAACTTTAAAGTAATTATTAAAAGTGTTAATGGTTTTTTGTTTTTCCTAATTACTTAGGTTAAGCCTCATATTAAGGCTACTAACGATAAATATCTTTAAATGAAACAACTAATTTAATACGAACCTCCCCTATTAATTATCGATAAGCTAATAAAACGCAGCCGAAGCGAACGACCTCCGAAGAAAAGGAATATTAAAAAGGAGGAATAGACACCAAGCCGTATTGATAATATTGATTGGGTAAGCAGGAAAGAAAAGGATAACTAAGATTTGGTAGTAAAACTTATGGTATAAGGGATTATTAAAATTCCGGGTAAACCTTTGAAGGTAAACTATAAAGTCGAAATCGACGATTTAATAACTCGAAGTATAGTATAATTTATACCAAAACTTAACTTTAACCTTTACAACCCGAACGTTAAGATCTTTAGGTCGAGGATTATGTACAAGGTTAAGGGTAAAACTACGGGGTGGCCGTATAAAAAGTTACGGCTAATCGTTTAAGCATACGGCAATAAAAGTAAGTACTAAATCCTTATGTAATTGATAACGATTTATAAGATTAGTTAGCGTTTGGTAATTACCTTAGTAACAAGTTTATTAGCTAGGATTAAAGGTAAGTTTATTTTTTATTGCCGTAATATTATGTAAGCTTATATATAGTTAACAACGGATTAATAACGGATTATATTATTGGAATTATTATAGGAACTTGGTATTATTTTTCTACCAAAAACGGTAATACGGTGTGTTTAACCACGATATAGATTAGCTAAAGCAAGCGTTTACTGGATTTTAATTTATGCCTCGTATTTCAATTCCCGGATAACAATAAAGTCTTTAATATACGATTTTTGTTTATTAGTAACGTGAAAAAACAACTTCGGTATAATAGTTATGTAAACTTACGATACCCTTTTTGTTGTAACTACTGGCTTTATGATACTGAAATAATAAACGATCGAGGATTCCAAGTTTTTAAATTACAAGCAGGTAACGACGTTAATGGAAAACAAATAATTTCACTTTAATAAATCGTTAATCCGTATACTTAGTGTTAATGCCGGCTTAAACTTTCGCTAAATGGGCTAAAGTAATATTTTTACTATAATCGATAAGATTGATAAGGTAAGCGCTTAACGGTATTTTGAATAGTGTATACGGAGTAATTATATTGTTACCTTATACTAGCCAAAGACTTCATACGATTTATCCATTACGGTACAAATATAAATATTAATAGATAAAGACTTTAAACGATTAAATATGATGTTGGAGTAGTGAATACGAAACTTTGACCACGGAATTAATATAGTGTTAATAGACTTTTTAAAGGCTAAACTGATAATCTTTACGGACGGTTCCTTTGCAAACAACACTGACTTATCTTTAAAAATCAGCTTTTTAATAACTTTCGTTAACAAAGAAAGGTAAAAAAAATTAGCTTAGTATTATCGGTAACCTAATCTATTATACCTCTGTCAAGTATAAAAGGATTTAAAAAAAACTTATTAGCTTCGGAGATTTACGGTATAATAACGGGCTTTAATATGGATATAGTATTGTAAAAACCTTAAACCATATCACTAGGTATCTTCGGATTTCTCCTATTCCGTTAGTAATTTATACCGACTTAAGGAGATTTTTCGAATGAATTTTAAAGCTCTGAACCACTAGTAAAAAGCGCCTAATAATCGATGTAATAACACTCCGCGAAGCCTATGAAGGGACGGAGATTAAGGAGTTCCGATGAATCGATAGCAAAGATAATCCTGCAGATACTATAAAGAAGGCCACGACAAATAAAGCTCTGTGAAGATTTGTAAATAATAACAAGCCAATTATACGTATCGAGGGCTACATGGATAGGCTGCCCGAAAAGCCTAATCTATGTAACAGCGAATAGAGATATGCTAGCAGATTAAAAGACTGCCAGGAGATTGATAATAACGATATATTTAAGTGGCACAGTTAAACTTGCGAAGGGTTGTGGCGGAAGAACTTTTTGTGAGAGTTAAAAAACTCGGACCTCGGAGCGGCGGAGCAACTAAGGTCAAATGGGGTTAATTTGCATGCAATTGGGTACAATACGGTATGGAAGTCAATTGGAATTGACAGGGGGTACGAGGCCGCTATTTAACGTTAACCGGAAAAGATTGGTCAGCTACACTGGTGTACGCGTACAAACTAAAAAGCCGTTAGTGTTGGAATAGTATTATATGCAGTGCAGTAGGTCAACTTTACTATAAGTAAAGTTGACAATACTATAAGTGTATTTCTTTGTGCGGACTTACCGCATTAGGTATAAGTCGAATTCAGTACGTTAAACTTTACTCTAGGGTATGGACCAAGCACTTGGCCATACAAACTACAGTGCAGACCAGCTAGCGGTCTGCTAAACCTAGAACAATACATCCACTATCTAACCACGTAATACTACTGTTACTTCGATCAATCGAATCGACAACGTTGCAACTTCTAAGTCCTACCAACAGAATTAGTATTAATTCGCATTTGAAATTGCCATTGATCTAAAGTGAAAAAATCCGATTCTAATGAAAATAATACAAGCGTAAATGCCTACATGAAAACTGTTGAAACTCGTTAAAAAGAATATGATTACTTAATTATAATTACTATTTCCGTAAAATATTACCGTTTTTCTAGGTTTCCTACATAGAACGCACTTAATCAATCCTAATACGAACAAGTCCATTTTCTTCTTTTAATAAACAATAGACAAAGAAACAAAACGTAACACAATTTCTTTAAAAAAAAAACCAGCTGTTCCCAAATATGTTTCCAAATCTTTTAAGTTAATCAGATAAAATAATTCGCGAAAACTATATATACGTTCTTTGGTAATGAATCAACCAAGAACGTCGTTATGTAAATCAATAAATCAACGAACTAAAATAAAATGTAAAATTTGACGGGTTGAAAAGATAATGTAAAGTTCCTATGCTATAGCAGTTCAGGTGTTAATTTTCAATCGGTGGCTGTAAATCTTTTGGCCGTAAATTTTAGTTCAAGAGTTTTATTGTACTTAATCCTTTTACGTTTTCTTCTACATCCTAGTAAACACATGTGGAAACGATAAACTTTATGTCATCACTTGTATGTCAATTTTTTAAAATAACATATATTTTTATTATTAGTTTCAAAAAGTGTTCTAAAGTTATTTCCTCTTATGAACCGAGTTTTCAACGGACGGTGGGTTTCATTTCCCAATTGTATTCCATTTGGTAGTGTTCTGAAACCTTCTGCTTTCTTCTTAAAATAAAGTCTTTGTATAAAATAAGGCAACTTCTCTGGTCCTCGTTTTTAAGTGAATGACATATTTTTCTTAATCCTTATTTGTCTAATTATTTTCCCAAGTATTTCATGTTTTTTTTCCTTCATTTTTATTGCATGTAAGATCATACATTTTGGAAGGTTTTGATTTCATATTTTGTTTACAATTACCCTATTTTTGTTTATAAATTTTTCATAGTATTATGTCGAAGATCAATGAGTCCTCTAATCTTTCGAGAAATGACTCTTATTCAAATTTAAGTCTTTTCCAATTACCCCTAGGTTGCGCTAATCTATATTTCAATTATTTCTATTTTCGTTTCGATTCGAAATTTCAATACTTTGAATATCGTCAATAGCTTTAAACTTTAAAGTTCTAGAACTCTAACATTATCCGTCTACTTAGTATATATGGTTTTCATATTTTAAGTAATTTTGGTTAGTTGTTTGGTGACGGTTATAGCAAATATACGCTTATCAAATTAATTCAATCTATAGATGTTTTGTTCGGAGCCTCAATATAGGTAATTGCTGTTATACATGACTTATTAGGCCTAGTTTTCTTAATCATACGTATTCCACTATTGTTAGAGTAACATTTATATAATAATAAAAGTATTTTTTTTTCATGATTGAGCTATTAACAACTAGAATACGATATATTATAAATCTTGTGGCATGTGATTATAAAACATAGAATTTAATGAAATAAAATTTATTATGGAAACGATGCATTTTTTCGACTCGGGTTTCGATTTATTCCAAAATAATCGACGTTATCCTCTATGATTCATATGTCAAACAGGATCGGGTATATTCATTACATTATGTATCATTGTGAGATACTAAAATATTAGTTTTGACACATAAAACATCAGGGAAATAATACTCAGTTTTCATAACTCTATGTATCATAAAAACCTATAGGACTCCATAAAATAATGATAGTCTTAAGAAACTTCAAAGTTATCTTAATTAATATCGTTTATTTAAATTAAATAATACAAATTCAATTATTTTTAATAACTTCAAACTACTCAAACAGCTTTATATATATATGATTTAGTTTTTTTTTATAAATTACTAGAGCTATTTATAGAATCATGTAAACTTTAATCAATTGAATTAATCAAGTTTCGCTCAAAAATCCAGGCTTCAAAGATTTTTGATATATGACTTGATTATTTACAATATATTGAAATTCAAGAAACGTAGAATATGGTCTCACTAACTAGGTTCATACAAATCGTAATCTATGTATTTCTTTCGGATATTGATATTTATCAAACCTTAAGAGTATTATTTCGAAATCAAGCGATGAATTTCAACATTTGATTGTAGTATATTGCTTGATGCTTCGGATTTATGAAGCTAGTCCACATTTTTGTTTCTTTATTCATTAAGTCAATCTCAAAGTTATATCAGTTAAAGAAATGTATAATGATAGTTTGAGAGTTTTTCTTAGGGCTAAGAACCCTCTTCTACCACCTTATCTGAGTTATATATTTTTATTAATTATTATTTATTTACAAACTAACTCAATGAATTTTTAGTTATTTCGAAATTACTTCAAACTAATCCGTATCTGAGAAATATCGTTATAGATTTGAAAACAAAACTATCCCCTTGTTTTTAATAGATATATGATTATATTTCGTTTATGAAGTCTTTAATTAATCCTATGTTATGAGTATCATTTTCTCTATAACTATTGATTTAATGGTCGGATATTATAATTAAGTATGTAATGAAGATAAGAAAGAATAGTTTGTGTACGTATGCGTTAAACTTTGATCGTAAAATTATACTTTGAAGAGTTTTATAAGGATTTACATGTTAAGATATCTCTCCATCAATGGATTGCAGTTCATTTAACCAAAATACGTAATTTAGTGAGTCTCATTGGTTTCAAATTTATGTTTCATGTTATGAGGATTGTACTAATCAATCCTTTCAATAGGATGAATGTTATATATTATATAACAATATATGAAAGATGTTGTCGTTTATCTGTTCGTTGTATAGTTAATGAGATGCAACTTGTGTGCATACTAGATCAAAATCCTGGATTTGATATAGGTTTTTAGATCCACACGATTATTAATACCGTGTAAAACCATATAAGGGCACCGTGTAATTCTGTATAACAATATTTCGTAAGCACGCATGGTTGTATTAAACCGTCAAAAGATAGGTAGAATAGCCAACAACTAATAGGCGTCTTAATAGTCAATTTATTATACGAAACACCAAAACAGATTCTGGAATAATCAATAATCAGCAGGCAGTTGAACATAAAATGAGGAACCTATTTAAAAACTGAGGTATCACTTTCGTCATAGAAGAGATTTATTGGATCCAATATACTAAATCTTTTTTTTTTTCAAAACCCACCTGTAGACTCTATCCTATAGAACTGGTCCTCAAAGAACGTTAATAATTTTATCAAAGTCATCTAATCGATGAGGCGCAATATTATGTTTCCCAAAAAACGAAAAAACTTCTTCATCCTTAAATTTGTCTTCTTTCAGTTATTACAAGTACCAATTACAACTACCATTTAATTTTCTAAGAATTGTTTAAATTCTGTAGTTACTCCAATCAAATTCTATACTATTATGTAAATAACTTAATCCTCTTTAAGTTTTATTCCTTCCTTGTAATCTTAAAAAAGTTATTTATATCGTTGAACAACTATGAATTAGACAATAAGATCCTTTCCAAAGTTTCATATGCTGAGGTAATACCCCTATTGTATTGAATTCGAATATAAAAATACACTCTATAGGTACAAGTACTATATATCCGGATTCAATCAAACGAATTAATCAATATTTTCATCACATATTATATAACAATGAACAAATAACTATGTGATCTCTTTTTTTACCATTTATCTTAATCAATCCTAATATTATTCATCTTTTGCGGTATAACATTTTTGTTTTCTCATGCCTACTGTTGATTTATATTTGAATCCATCACACATATAATTGATATAACGTTCTTAAAATAACTTGTATCTAATTCTGAAACGATCTAGTATTATCAATAACCTTTTAATAATTCTTCTTTCTATAAATCAAACAATTAATAACTAAGCTTACGTCGTAAGCTTTATTCCACAAACTATATATACCAAGGGATGTATTACATTCAGCGCCTTTATCACCCCCCATAAACATTATAATATACCTAATATCCAAGCGAAAAAAAATCAACTGAGAATTGTTGGAATCTATAAAAATAATCATAATGAATTTTTTTTTGCTATAAGTAAGACCCTTTAGCCTATGTTACCAAGCTTAAGGAAAAAACTAAACGTGGGGGAAAATAATCTACACATCCTACGATTTCTTCAGATTCTTTTCATGTCACTCTATCCCATCGTATGCTACGACGCCGAGATCTTCTTATATGTAAACATCTTCTTCCATAGCCAATAAGTCTATCATTTCTTTACATATTTGATATCGTTCGAACATTTTAATAAATGAAATTTTATTATATAAATTAAAGATGAACATAGGTTTCAAAAACAACGGTCAATGAAAAGAATAGAGATTATAAAGAAAATTGAGACTTTCTAGATGTAAATATATAATATAGCAATGTAATTCTCTAACGAATAGGTAAGTTTCTAGTATTGAATCTCTTTAAAATATATCTGACGCATAACTAAATCGAGGTTTGTAACTTATTACTATAGAATTAATGTTGAACGGAAGTAACTAGCATTTTAGAAACCTTAAATCATATTTATGAAGTTAACATTTTCCGATGTTACAATCAATTCAACAATTTCCTTTGAAAGTCATATTTTGAACAGTATGGAAATATTTATTTAATTCGGTTTCTATGACACCCACTTTTAATTCAGTAATTCTCTAATAATATTTGATGTATGTTGAAATACAACAGGTATAGTCACACTCATCACACACAACAATAGGGCCACAATAGGGCCAGTTAGTACTTGACACAAACATAGGTACTGAACACGTTACAACACCAAAATATGAGGGATTCAGCTAGATGAGGAGATCTTAGCTGAAGATAATGATATACACTAAAAAGCACTAGTATCCAATGGTGAAAGTACTAGTATAGAGATTAGTATAGAGGACTAGTCAACTGGAAGCCAGCTGCCTACACTAGTATTTACAAATACTAGGAACTAGAACTTACTAGTATAGACTAGTACTGACTAGTATAGAGTGGGAGGATACACTTAATTATAAATCAATCACTCTCCTCTATCTTCCTTGTAGATTCTAGAATAGTTGAATCTATGAGCCTAGATAATATCTTCTTGTGTAGTAACTTTAACATATTATCAGTACGAATATTCCTTACTGTTATATTTTAATGAATCAAGATCCAATACACCTCTTTTGGTACAGATGAAAAATGGCTGCTTTTTCCCGATATTCTAAGACCTCTGAGAATGCCCCTTAAACATCTCCAGAACGTGGATCTCTATTTCTACCACCACGACTTCCCTACGGTAGTACCAGTAATAATGGTCCCTCTGTATAGAGGACTGTTATTGCTTCTGGCCCTTTAACATCTGCAGACCTTTTTTATCTACCAGAGACTTCATTCATTCGTTTCTTACGCTTTACAGCTACTCATTTTTTGAGGGGCATTGGACCCAAAATATCTGTTGAGGAAAGGACGAAAGGCAGCTCGTAATGCCCGAAGGGCTATGGTTAAATAAGAAATTTAAGCTTTTAATGCTAATGATCTTGCTAATAAGGAAGTAGAGGTTATGGTAAAGGTTATTAACTTTCAAAACCCCTAAGATTTAGAAGCGCTTGAGTTAGCTATGCACCTATATAAAGGACTATTTGTTCAAATTGATGAACGTCTTAAAGTAAAACCGGAACCACTTAGATCGAAAAGTAATACTATACTAGTAAAAGAGGAGGAGAAAAATATTAGAACCCCCTTTTTGAAACGATAGAAGAAAGTAACTATTAGATCCTAAGCTATAATTGATAAAGGGGTTTGAAAAATTATCTTCTATAAATATTAACACATAGATAATAGTAATTGAAGGATATTTTGTCAGTAATAACTGTTTTGATATTATGGGAGATATTTTGAAGATTCAGATGAATACTGTTTTTACAGAAAAATACTTCATTCACTTATTTACGCCTATCGACTATAGCCTTATAAAGATTGTAAAAACTGTGCATACCCGGATCCAGGCCTACCGGATGATTAATACTTTCATTATTTCAGACCTGTTTGTAATTATCGTTGGTATAAAAGTTGTGTATTAAGACTTTTTAAATATCATTGGTTTATGTTAAGGCACTGAACCTATTTACCATTAAAAACCTTTTGAAAAACATCGTTACTTACGCCTGGGATATTATTTTTATTTTTGGTTTTCTATAGTGGCATTTGAAATGAAAAGAAAAGGCCTTATTTTTCTATGTAGTTAGGTAAAGGACATTAAATACTCTTGTTTAGTTCCTGATCTGTATTAAGCCTGAATTTCTAATGTGAATATTCTAGGTGTGATGTGAATTAATTAAATTCTTCCATTTGTTAATACGTGAATTGTGATTAGATTTCCAAGAAGAAAAAAAGTTTTCAGAAGTAAAAGACACAATAAATTCAGTCTTTCAACAAAGACCAATGTCTATAGAAAGATATCACAGTATCAGTTAGTTTAGGAAAAACTGCTCCGCTGGCTTCTACAAAGGACACTTAGCATAGGCGTGTTGGGTACTTTGTGTAAACCTAGGGTACTCCATACATGAAAGCCTTTCTAATTCTGGTAAATATATTAAAAAGGAGGAAGCAAAAGAGGATTTCTTTATAGTTGATAATGGTAAAAAAGGCCGTTACAAGTAGCATTACAACTTTATGGTGTATTTTTATAATTGAGTAGTTAGATATTTGATTTAACTGGCTTATTGTATAAGACCATTTATAGGCTTTTGTACCGAAGAACTCGGGCTAATCAGAAGTCGTTTCTTATACGAGTGGTTCTGCTTTAAGGGATTTACTTTTAACGTTATGAAATGCACTTTTAAAGTTAAAGTCACCACTTATTATATTGAGGGCCTCACTTTTTACGTTAATCCGCAAAAAAATGAATCAAAAGCCGTATGAGAAGCGGGTAGTTCCGATATATAGGCCCCACCTTTAACATTAAGCTATTGAAACTCAACGTTAAATCTTGACATTTTTTCTTTTTTTACACCATGATATTGTTCCTTAATTGATAAGGTTTAATTTAGAGATACTATAAAGGTTGATTTTGTCTTATATCATCATATGATTAACTATATAAAATAGTTTTTACAACCCGAGATGTAAGGTCAATAGTACTCCAGATTGCGAATAAGAGGTCGTGTAGTTTAACATATATGATAATGAATTGTATAATTATTAGTTAATTCTGATGAAGTTTATAATATCTTGACATTTAACAAATATTTATTTGATCTTATTCTGTTATAAACTTGATTAGCTTATTAAAGATTTATAGTTGAAATATTAAGATTAGGAACTTGTTTTTAGTTGATTTACAGACCAAAGAAATAGTTTTTTTTTTTATTAACGACTAAATCATCAACCAAGTTACGGAGCATAGTTATTATTACGTCATAACACCTATTAATTCCTTCGATATTTCATTTTTTCTTATCAGGTTTCGTTCCACCAAACTATAGTTAGTATAAGAATTACTTTAGTTATTTGACAGCTCTAAGAGGGACTGAGAAAAGTATAATTTTAATCTCGATTTTTCTTTTCATAAGCTTTCCAAAAGCATTATATGATGACAAAACTTTTAATACAGTACTCTCGAAAATGAGGGGTTTATTTGAATCTTTCACAGTTTCCTAGAAATTACTTCTAACCTTTGAGACGAACGCTGTGTCTTGATGGTTATAAAAGTTAATTATAGCTAGAAACTTTGTAATAAAGCTATTATATTCCCTAGTAAGGGACCAATAACCGTTTTTTCATGTTAAATGTGATAATTAAACGCATTGAGTATAATATCGATTATTTGATCTTCGACGGAAAAAACAAGCTCATTGGTTAATTAGTTCAAAAGATATTTATTGATTACGTAATTAACTTCAAGTTTTTTGTTTACTATATAATATTCAAGGGAATGTGATACTTGAACATTTTAATAAAATGATTTTAGTAATGACGCGGTCTTAGACCGTTTCCGAAAAGGTACTATACTACTTGTATCCTTACTTATTTCAAATAGCTATTGTTATGGTTTACTTAACGGTTTATAGCAGGAGTAGAATACAGCACATTACTCCCTTCAAAGATATTTACGAAAAGGTAAAGGGTTATAGAAACTATAGACCCAACGTGAAGTTAACCTTTACTTTAGATTTTGTTATTATCGTCTACATACCTCTAACAAGACGAATAAAGGGTTAAATGGACAATTTAATAGGAGAATGTGTAATTTTTATTCTATGGAAGTCTTTCAATATCAAAAATCCCTAGCATATCTTTAAGGTTTGCTTTCCAAACCGGACAGGAGATTTAATAAAGAAGATGGTTAGTACCTTAAGTTTCAGGGTTTTGGAAAGAACTATTACGGGATTCCATAAAATAGTAATGATGGATAAAGATACTATGAAAGTTGGTATTCCTTATATCATTGTTAAAGTTTCTCCAAATTTTAAGTTAAAAAGAAGTATTCATTAAGTAGTAGTGAAAATAGTGAATACCTTAGCGGCAAATATTGTTAATATAAATATGGTTTAGTTCGTGTTTTCAATAAGGAAGAAAACAAAAAATATTATTATAAGGGAATTACTGGAGGGCTTTGATACAGAGTATTAGAAGAAAGACCTTTATATTAAAATATGAAGTTTACTGTATTTTTAGAATATTGCGGTTGTTAGAAGGGATACTAACCATCATATCCTGATAGTAAAAGAGGTTAACAAGGATAATATTAATTTTAATGGTAGGATAAAAAGTTATAAATTTAGGATCGTAAAAAAAGGGTTTCAGTAAAGGTATGATATTAACTATACTAAAACCTTTGTTTAAATAGCAAAGTCTTATACGTATAGGTTTTTTATTACGTTGGTTGACTGTTATAGATAGAATATAGATTCAATTGTCATCGACTCGGCTTTCCTTAACAGAGAATTTAAATAATTGGTGTTAATAGAGATCTCAGACACTATTAGGTAATTTTTCTGGGAATATACCGAAGAAAACAACATGGGTTTTGGTTTTATAGTCGCATTAGTTTTTTAGTTTTTAGAATTATTATACGGACCGAAATAGGTTTTTTGATATTGGTTTAATAGGTTAAGAGTAGCAAGAAATAAACTTAAGTTTAAAAGAGCTAGATTTAATAATTCGGTACATATTAACTATTTCTGTTAGCTTATTATATATACTTACGTTTATAATGTTTTGATAATGGGTACTGACCTAAATATCATTTAGAATTTTTGGGTGGACATTGAGAATTACTTTAAGTACAAGGACTTAGGATAGGTAAAGTACCTCCTAGACGTGCTTATTTTTCGGAATGGGAACGCATATACCATTATCTTAGCTTAAGATGCCCATATCCAACTAGTCTTAAATTGTAGAATAGAAGAACTAGGCCAACAACCAGCCCATAAACATATTACCTTTAAATTACTTGTTTATGCTATACTCAGGCCTTTGAAAAATAAGGTTGATATTTTACAGATTAAGAAGTATGAGTTTAGAGTCCTTTAGCTATATAAATTATGCCTGATATTGACTTTCTTATGTTAGTATTATGAGGCTTTGACCATAATCCTTTACGTAAAAACATTACACTTATTAGTTACACCTTTAGATACTTTAGATAGTATAATGCTTACAGATTATAGGTGGGTGATGAAAAACTATTGGTATTTTCGTAGTGAAACGTTACAGACTTTATCCAAGATTAGTATAAAGCTTACAAGCTTAAAATTAACAGTTGATGTTATTTCGATTGAAAGCAGGATAACGTTGTTAGAAAGTTTACTAATAAATATATAGTTTACGTCGGGAAACTACCAATCATAAAGGCGAAATTTGAAACATGGAACTTCTAGTTGAATATAACAAAGGTCAATAGCTACAAGGAAATTATATTGTACATAAACCATTCTCATCAGCTCAAGCCATATAGTATTCATATTACAAAGTATTAATCTCATATATTTTTCGTGATTTCTTCCTTTTAATAGAATCCTTTTATGTTTCGAATTAGTTCAAAAGGTCTAATAGGCAATAATTATATTTTACCTTGGTTTCATTTGGACTTTACTGCAATGTTCTCGTTATATGTATTTTAAGTTTGTTCAATATTTCTTTTTACCGTATCCTTAGCGGCATGAATATTGAGAAACCATTTGAATTAGTTCTCCCTCATAATGTCGGAAGTCTCAATGTTCTTTATAAACCAATGAACGAGCAGCTCACAAATATTGGGGTATATGAGACAAGCAGGACAATAAGTTTCGTGAATAAAAACTAATCAGACATTAGTTTCCAACAACTGTACTAAAATTGTATTTTCAAATTTACAGTACATAAAATTGGTTCATTCTTTGGTCTATATGTGAATTTGGTCGTTTTATTTTCTTTTGTACTTCAACTAATAAGACTTTCAAATTTTTATCATATGGTTTTATTCAAGTGAAGTTAAGCTGGTGACCATCGTATTGGTACATTGTCAAGTTTGACGTCAAAATTAATTACGGCACCAAATGTTAGACATTGTAAACATATAACAGTTTGCAGAGAGTTTGTAGGGATACGAACAAAAACTGTGTTGCCACGTAATTTTCGAGTACAGTAAAAACACCCCTTCCTAAATTTCCGAAACCAGGTATGCTATATACAAATTTTCAAATAGCTTTCAAATTTATACGGATCATAAAATTATATTACTTGGTTTCTCCAGATGACTGGTATAGTTACTACGTATAACTCCAATATTCGGCATAGGAATCCTGATATAGACCTTGAAGTATTAATCTAAAAGTTTACAATACGAACACTTATCACATCAGTTAAAGATACCTTAAAATTGCTACCCAAGCTAATGGGCTCCATTATAAAAGATTCTGCAAAGTCTTTAAGGATCGAGTTCTTTAAATGTGGAAATCCTATCAACGTACAAATATGACATTCGATTGGTAATGGCCTTTTGTTATTCTGAATTACTGTCCTTGATGTTTGGATGGTTTTTTTTTAAACTAAATAATTGGTTTGTTTAGTTTGTCTTATATCACACAATTTATATATGTAGTTCATTCTATTTTCTTATTAAAAACGATGTTTTCATTTGTAAAGCAACACTTGAATGATGTTTTATTTAAAAAAAAAAATTTGGTAGTGAATACAGTATCTATAGTATAAAACGTATTATTTTGGTTTATTTTTCGTATTATAGTTTTATAGGCATCACAATACTCACAATTCCTCATCCTTTTCTATCAAACCTCCTTTAACTCCACATTATTATCTTAATTAATTTTTCGTCGTTTTCAATCCAGCCTCAAATATATTTGATTGATTCAGAAGGAGGTCAAAGGATTCATTCTATTCCTAGCATTTCTTTAATATCAATAACAGAAAGTTTGTAGTAAAAAAAAATGAATTTCACAATCGTTCACACTTTTTTAGAATGTATAAAAATCACGACTAACGGAGAAAAAATCCATATTTGTTCCATATATGGTATGAATACATGTGAGATGTGTTCGAGTTATTCAAGGTTGTATGAAAATAATATACTATTGGGTTACAATACTCATATAACTCGTTTTGTCTACCTATTCAATATATTATTTAGTGTTATATCCGTTTCTTGGTATATTAACGTATCCTTCGATAAAAAGAGTCAAAGTATTTATACTGATAAACTTTTTCAAAGACATAATTCAACTTCCTCTACACTTTGATTGAGCACAATTATCCTCACTATGACTCCATCGAAACTTTTAAACTTCTATGGTCTAGTATTATTCACATAGATCTACTATATCAATCATAATTCGTTACTCGCTCATTATACTATTTTTCAAAGGTTAATCGAACGAAAATTTGGGGTATATACAAAAATAAATGAAAAAGGTAGTACCTAGACTCGTTTAGTATACAAAGAGACTAAGGCTGGGGTTGTCTATCAAAGTGGTCGGATTCTGTTTATAAGCCTAGATGAAGAAGAGAGCAGAAACCTCTACAAGGGAGCTGCTATGTAGCTGTTGAGAGAAGAAGGAAGTGACCTGGTCATGCAACGTGTAAGGGTGTGCTCTTGTGAAGCTTCTTAACGGCTTTAAAGCGTTACAAAAACATGACAACTACCAGGGACAGATCCCTGGTAACTAATAGCACAAGTATTAGCCTGTAACATTATTTCTCGATGTATACCGCCCCAACTACTCCACCCCCCTTTTATTCGTAGCGTAGTAGGGTGAGAAGGTAATAAAAGATGCTAGCGAACTAAGAGGCGCGGTAGGTGCGAAACAACCGTACCGATGTAGCTTAGAACGTTGTAACATCGCATAAAAAGCTCTAGGTCATCGAACGATTTAAAACGGTATCAAAGGTACCGCTGTCGACTCTTCCCTATAAATAGTTTCGTTGACACACCCCACCCCCCTTTCAAAAAGCCAAACTTCCCTTTTATAACTATCCCCCAAGTAGTCTGACGTAGCGAGCCTTATATACAATAACTCTAAAAAAAGCGAAACGAAAATTCCAATGTATTTGTTATTTGGGTTGCTGCTTAGCTTTTCGGGCAAATGCTAAAGTAGCTGCGGTGGAGGATAATGCGATTGAAGACGTAAATATACCTGTTTGGAAGCTATTTATTCCTTATTAACGAGCGTATAATTCCTCATTTTACGTGCTATCTATATGTATCTTAACGAAATAGGGAATCGTACGTTTTTAGAATACATTTACTGCATAGCGTATTAACCGCGAACGTTTTACCACAAAAAAAAAAACGAGGAGAATTTAAACTTATGTAACCGTTGAAAAACTGCTAATAAACGGCTAAATACTATGGTTCGTTATCATCTTGACTATTTCGGGGTTATAAGTTACAATTTAGATTATATATATAAGCCTTTTAACCGAAATCTTAATATAAATAAAGCTATCGCGAAGCTATCTAAAGCCTATTTGGCGTTTAATAATTAAGACCGAAGTAAGTTAATTATTTGTAAGCCGCTTTCCAAAAGTTAACTAGCGGTTAAAAAGCAGGTAAACGTAGGTCTTTTTCGCGAAATAGACGTAAGAATTTAGCGTACCATACAGAGGAAGGGTAATAATCGCATTGCGGCGGGCTTTATACCCGATACTCATATCCATTCCGGCTGCCTACAAGCCGTATAGCTTTTAAATGAAGAACGGTGTTTTTAAGTGGATTAACGTATTAAAAGAGACCGAGGTAATAAAAGCTGAAAACGGATAGAGAGTGTAGTTTAAGGTAATTAAACAGTTTATTAAAGTCTCGAATCGCATTAATGGAAAATTGAACCGTATTAATGTGAACATACGTAAATTGATTGAAAATTGTAAGAATATTCCGGGAAAATATAAGGATGGTACGTTTGAAAATAAATTTAACTAGTTTTGACATTTATTAATATAAGTTCTGTCACGTGTATACTCAATACCTGTAAGGTAGCAGCTTTTACGCCTCTTCGTAACGTGTAGTGTAATAATTTAGGTCCGCCTGTAAGTTAAGCGTTTGAGCCTGTCGTTATATTCGGCTAAATTATAACATTATTCGAAAACGTCGAGAGTCGCGGTATTGAAAAATTTTAAACGTGGCTTTTAAGTTAGGCGTATATAACCTATTCAATAATTAAAATTTATCGTTTTAGTTGGTTATTACGCTGGAGGCGGCCGACTTAAGGTTTTTTTGAGGCTTATAAAATACTTTCAACGTTTTATCCTGTTTTTTTTTCGCTTTCGGTACCCATAATATCGGTAACTTATAGTTCATAGCCCGGGTTTGATAATTCGGAAACAGGTTAGAAGCGGTTCGAATAAGTTAATTTACGTAAAACCGGAGGCATTGCCCTTCCGAAAAGTTATATTATATAAAGTGAAAATTAACAATACATATTATACTATATTTATCGTCAAGTTAACTTAAGCCTTTTTAAAACTTATCCGGTTTATAATTTTTAAGAAAAAGCTCAACGTTGTCATCGACTCGAAAACGTTTCGAGGTGAGACTCTACTTGTTAGCGGCTTCCTTTATACGTTATTATGTCGCCCCTATTACGGCTTATATGAATTCCGTAACATTGCGGATTCTTTAGAAGAAATCCTCGGGCTTCGCGCGCAAATTCGTAGCTAGGACGAATAAACTTTATATGGATTGTATAAAGTGGATGTATTAACCGTAGGTTATAAAAATAGGTTCATACTAATAGTTGTAATATTTTTATTATTTATCTATAATCAATTACCGGGTAATAAACGGCTTTAGTCGATCCAAGTATTAATAATGAAGGAAATTAGGTACGAGAGAATTTTTGAATTAACTCGTCTAGTTGTACCGTCGATTCCGGGGTCAAAAGTAGTGTTTAAAAGTTTTTTTATCCTAGTTGAATCTTTAAGTCGTTCTCAAAACCTATCGGTTTGATTCGATCTTCGGTTACTGATAATCGTATGGAAAAACCCGTAAAATCATCAATAATAGCTTAAAACTCGCTTCTTATAAGTCTAGATATTCATAATAGTTATGGTATCGAAAGTAATGATTTTACTTAAATGTTTTGGAATAACTAAATATAACATAGGTTACCGGTATTATTTTAAAGAAGTTCGATTATAAAGTCGATGAAAAACTCGTGTCAAAGTCGCTTCAAAATCTACAGGAGTTTTCAAAACCCTTTCGATGGTATCTTTAGTAGATTATACACCTGTAAATATTGTAATTCCGGTAAGAGCGGCAGACCGCACGGTATAAACTGGGATGAAAATACGTCTTGAAAATAATAACAACAGTAAAGTCGCCGCTCGATTAGCTAATATAGAGTGAATTATAAGCTGTTTATATTAACGTGGTAATAAGCGATTTGTTAATGGGTTCCCAAATAAGGTCATGAAACCGTGAAATATTACTTTAGATTCTTAAGTATTTCGAATTTAGAATTTTCAATACCTAGTTGTTATTAATACGACTATTGATAACATAAACGTCGGTCGTTTATACATATCATATGAATTAGTAGTGAATGAATTGCGTTACGGGAAATAATAACGTTTGAATTACTTTAAAAATCGATATTGGTAAAATGTTCGGAACCTTTTGGAATGAATTTTCTAACGAATTTTAACCGGAAGATATACCTACCTGAGAAGGGAGCCATGCGAAAACAGCCTATTCAGGGCGTAAGAACTGGAGTTCCGTGCCTAAAAAGCGTGGGTAGAAAAGACCTTTAGGAAGAATTCTGGTCCCTCTGAGATAATACAACGGATCGTATATAATTTGACCCCTTATTATAAACTAATTTAAAACGAAAATTAAAGAGGCGTTCTGATTAGCGGGATTATCGTTCTGAAAGTCATTATGCTGTCATAACGTATTTTAAGTTTCTATATTCCGTAAAAATCGTAAACGAACGTACTGTATCTCGGAGCTCCGCATTTCATATTTTTAAATTGCTTACAATCTCGAGTAATTCTTCGTCGTAAAATTCGTAATTATACCTGGTGAGTGATAAACGACGAAAGAAGTATATTATTGGGCGTAGGTTATTAGAGTTGTCGTATGAAATCACATAGCCACCTAAAGCTCAGTCAAAACAATCAGCTTTTAATAAGGTATTGCAGTTGGTATTCCTTTGAACGAGTATAAGTTTAAAGGACAAAAACTAAATTTAAGTCGTTCGAAAACGGTTTTCTCTTCAGGACCTGAGCGGAAAGAGGTACCTTTTCGGGTAAGTCAAGTTAAAGCCTTGATAATCGTAAAATATTCGCTAATAAAATGTTGTTATAAATTAACTAACCAAAAAAAAAAAACCTTTACTGCTATAACAAATGTGGAAACCGCTCATTTCCGGATGACGCGTAGCTTTTCTGGACTTATAAAAACGCCGAATTTAGCTTTTATTAGAAGTCCTAAATATTTAGTTTTGTAAACCTTCGAATTTAAATTTTAAAACATTGAAGTTAAGTCTCGCGGCATTGAAAACATTCAATATTTACTTAATTTCAACGTGATGATCCTTCAAGGTATTATTTGAATACATTAAAATATCCTCGAGGTAAACAAAGTAGAATAATTCGAAAAAAGGGCGTACCGAATTATTTATATACCGTTAAAGGGTAGACGGAATACCTAAAAACCTAAAAGGCGAAACAAGCTATTTGAAGAGTCCAAAACATATATGAAACGAGGTTTTCTATTCGTTTCCCTCTTTAATATGAAACTAGTAAAAATAGATTTCAATATTTAACTTAGTAAATCACTTGACTTGGGAAATATTCGTAAGCTTTTGTTCAAAAGTGGAAATAGGAAGTGATTTGCCATTATAATAGCGTTAAGTAGATGGTAATTGATATAAAAGCGTAAACTACACGCCGGCTTTTTAACGAAAAGCATTGGGGCATCCGTTAAGAATATATTCGTTCGAATATACCCGTAATCGAGTTACCTAATTAACTCTTTTCTACTATGAAAAGTTGTTTTCATAGAATATAGTACAATGGGATTTACAGAACCTTTAAAGGCTAGCCTTAAGTATTGTTTTAAACGACGATTTGGTAATCGGCTTCGTAATGGGAAGAAGGCAGCTTGTTTCCAAAGACCTTATCAAATAAGGAGGCGAACTCTTTAAAGACGTCGAGGAGTTTGTCGTTGACGCCGACGAATGGTTCCCAAGCGAATACTTTATTAGTATTTTCGAAGAGATGGCAACAAGCCGCGTAAAAGCAGTTCGATCCTTATTGGATCTTCGTAAAATATCGTGGAATGTGGCGGAGACGATTTCTTGAGATATTTTTCATGTCGGCGCAACTTTTGTTTCTAAATACGAGTTACATGTTCAACAAAAAATAGTATATATTTTTAAACGGCATCAGTTACTTATTCGTATTTTATTGAAGTTTGTTTTATTTGAAGTTTACCCAAAATAATATCCGATGATACATAAAATATAAATTAGACTTATATTCGGAATCGGTATTTTATAAGGTTGATGTTTAAGAAGGTTAAAATGTAAATTATTCGTAAGGCAGAACCGGGTACGTAATACTTTACTTCGTTGAGTCGTCGGGGTGAAAAAGGAATACACTATAGTTTTAAACGGTGGTAAAATTGTTCATTCTCGGCGTCATATAATTTACAATCTACGTTCATTGAAACATAAATAAAATACATGAAAAAATAAAGTATATTTACTTTAAACGGGGAGCTATTTAACACTTGAGACAGAATTACCGGGTCGAATGAAAATTTTACCAACTAGTATACGTGATTTTTTATAAAGTTACGTTTTTTCCTCTTCAAAATTAATAACATCCTCGGCTGAAGTGAGGTAAATATTTATGGGAGCCTGAACGTTGGAGTAGAGCTAGTGTTAAATTAGGTCTAACGGTTGGGTACGGATACGATATATATTCGCGTTGTATCGAAAATATACCTTAAGATCCTTACGCCGGGAGAGTTACGAGTAGTTAACTTAAGTAGCGCACCGCTTAGAAGCGGTTCGGAAGTCGTTTACACCAGTTACAATAACGTTGTCTTGGTTATTATAGATAGGTATATCGCCGCTATTGTTCCCATTACATAAAATACTTTGATTAGTAACGTTTGTAAAGCCGGCGTTATTATCTTGAATGCGGATGTTATAAAATCGCCTATCGATAAATGGGGCGCGGGCGACTTATTTTTTATAATTTGCGGGTATATCGAGGAGGAGTAACATATTAGTTAGCGTATCACTAATAGGTTTTTGTAAAATGAAAAATTTAATAAATGACTCCTAGTCTATACCACTAAACTCTGTAAGTAAAGTTTTTTAAACGTTGAAAAAAAGTGAAATCATTTACAAGCTTTTTATTTTATATTTGTAAACCGCGGAATAACCGTTTTAGCCTGGTTATAGTTGTAATAATAAACGCGAAAAATAATTATAACGATATTAAAATTGTTAATATCTCTGTCGCCGTTATAGACGTTCAAGGTTTTTATAAGGGTTTTTACGAAGCCTTTTCATTGTTAACAAATAACTTAAAAGTATTCTTTCTTGGTATCAATAAACTTCTAATACTGATGTAATCTACGTAATATCGTGGCTTTGTATAACAGAAAACGTAAATTAACGTCTGAATACTTAACCTACCAGTTAAAGGGCTTATGTTTAACACTTTAACGTCGGTCGAGTAAGGCGCCGGTATTGTAATCGAAATTAAAGGAGTTCGAATCGTTATCGTTGGAAATCTAATACGGTTTCCGGTAGAAAGCGGCGTAATAGCCACGTTGTTCATAAATAGCATAGTAAAAAAAACTTCAGGGGGGTTTCATTTCTCAAAAGTAACCGTATTGGTAATTTCGAATTGACGGATTATATTCGTTGAAGTTTCTTGTACGTCGGTATTCTGTTATTCCAAATGTAAAACGAGTTTACGAGCGAGTTAATCTTACTTAACGAACTTTATACGTAAGGCGTTAGTAAAAAGTTCGTATTAAGTTCAAAATCATTATATCAAGCTAATAAAGCGCTTTGAAGCTGTTTTTAACGCGTGTATCAAGGTATAGTTTCAAGGCTTAGGGGTCTATATTCAAAGGGTTATAGGAGGATAAAATAACCTTGGATTATTACCGTTAATAAGAAGTTAAAATCACATTGTAAAAATAAGTCAAGATTTATTTGTAAAGTGACTCAAGTAGAAGCTATCTCTTAAATTGGTCGGATTCTGTTCTTAGCCTTCTATGAAAAAAAGATAAAAACCGCTTTTTGGGAGCTGATACGGAGCTATAAAGAGAAAAAGGAGATGACTTGGTTATGTGACGTATAGGAGCATACTCTTATGCGGCTTCCGAGCGTCTTTAAAACGCCGTAAGAACATAACAACTACTAGGGCCAGATCATTAGTGACCACTATCCTAGGCATTAGCTTGTGACAAGGATTTATAGTTGTAATATTAATATTTGCTGCGCCAATGTCAAAGCCGGTTATTACGCCATAAATCTCGAAAGTAACAAACCTACGTGTCACCCTCATATATTGTAGGAATAACAAATGAAAAATATCTCCTGTAATGATAAATTATCCTCGTTTTTGGGTTATTTTTTAGTTGAAGACTGTTATTACAACGCCTGTTTACAAGAATAGTCCATATTATTTGTCAAGGAATCATCTGTGAATTAAACCGTTTAGATGTTTCCTGGTTTATATAAACCTTGTTTAGTCGTTTATCCATATTATTCATTTTCCATAAAATGTTTTATAAACTTATTAATATTGTTACCTAATGGTTTTAAGGTTTAAGTTAATACTTTCTTAGAGTAAAAACTCCAAAGTTGGCATAGAGTCGTGATTTAAGCTCTAAAAATACGTTATTAAACATAATATTGTGTTTTTTCTCAATATCTATCTTATAAACTCTAACTACTATATGTATCTATTTTTTCCATCAGAAATTAACATACTATATATCAATTTTATCGTTTTTATTGAAACGAATTGTGACGCTGTTTATATTCAGTGAATATTCAATATTCAAAGTTGCGATGGGTTGAACATTCCACAATTTAAATGATTTCTTTTTAAGAACTCTTATATTCTCAGTTATAATTTATTGTTAGTTGAAATATCTAAGATACCAAAATATTCATCATTTCTAACCATAAAACGTAGGTCAACAATTTAAAATATCATATCAAATCATTTTTGAATGGGCTTGATGGGTTTTAAATCAATGATCACTAGCTTTAGCGATACCATATAATGGTTTTATATATTTGATCACTATCTCTTAAAAGTATTTGTTTCAAAGTTATTTGGATAGTTTGGAGGGTATTATTCGTTACAAGTTTCAATCTGACTATAACTAAGCTTAGGTAATACCGAATTAATTTAGGATCGTTCTCTCATCTTCTAAGAAGCTATTATTAAAAGTAAATATCGGTCGTTATCTAATTTTTTAAAATACTGATAATTCAATAATAATTCCTTTTTTTTTTTATTTGATTATGATAACTGCAGGAAACAAAAACCGATTACTTAAAACATTTACAAGTCGCAATACCTTGAGTAGGATAAAATATTTTGGAATTCAACCAATCAATATTACATTATCTTTTGAATTTGGCATTGGAAACGATTTTTATGATTTCTCGTTCTACAAAAGCCCAGAAATTTCAATTACTTTCATTCAAGCGTTTTCCAAACGTTCTAATAGATCCCTTAACTTTCAATTTGACTTATAAAATTTCATCTTCCTTGTTTTCAAACGTGAAGGCGTATATAAAGCTTCAAGAAATTTATCATTATGAAATACCATAGTTTCAAGCTGGTACTTGATGTCGTTAAATATTTTTCACTTCCGTAGCTGTTGTTGACGTCTTTGTTCGATGTACTATCATTAATAAGCGTAAGTAGGTTATATGAGTTTGGTAAGTTGGATATAAATAATTTTTTATTATGTATGTTTGTTTCTCTATAATATGTTTTGTATTTGTCTTGCGAAATTTACGTGTTTAATTGACATTGTTTATAATGATTTCTGGATTTGTGTGACTATGAATTCTATGCGGTTCGTACCAGTCTCTCAAGGTTTTCTCAACACCAATATTTTTGTCTATTAGAGTAATATAAATATATATTTTGCTGTATATATATTTTTAATATGAATGGCTTCATATCATTAGTTTTATACTTTCAATGTCCTAAACTTCTTTTTGGTTTTAGTATAAGCTCTCTATATTTTTCATACGGATAATAATTCTATAACTTTGGTTTTCAAACGTAGATATACTCCAAGAAAAATGAAAGTTGAAACAAATTTAATGGGTCATACTATATCGTCAATCTCGTTTACAATCATTTATAAAATATCTTTCTCAATTTTAAATACCCTAATTGCTTTTTAAGGACTTTGTATCCACTAATAAAG
Source organism: Anisogramma anomala (assembly GCA_038502455.1). Classification (NCBI taxonomy): domain Eukaryota; kingdom Fungi; phylum Ascomycota; class Sordariomycetes; order Diaporthales; family Gnomoniaceae; genus Anisogramma; species Anisogramma anomala. The sequence goes on along the minus strand of JASMMZ010000009.1, from coordinate 11,574,675 downwards.
ACGGTATAAACATATTGTACCTTTTCAATACTATAATCAATCTTAACAAAGATTTGGTAACATTTAATTCCTATAATATTAGCCTCTCCTTGAATTTTTGCAACTTCGAAGTTTATTTCAACATCATGAACTATTTTATCGGAAAGTCCAAAAACTGTATAAATCTACCAATAACGTGAAGTCGTTTATGGGTTTTCTGCTGAAAATATATTCAAAAATAGAATACGTTGGAAACATGTTGTTAAATGAATGTCATACAGTATTTGAAGTTTATCTAATTTGAATTCATTCTTGGCAATTCAAGATAGAAATTTCAGTTATCCGTAATCCTGAACTTGAAACGTTATGATACTGATTTATGAATTTCACGATGATAACAAATTTCTCTGTATTGTCGAGGAGTAAGCGATCTATATTTAGATAATTTTTATTTTGAATATGTTTTTAAAATTTCTTTCATTTCGTAAAATCGAATATAACATTTAATACTCGCTATTTTAATCAAATTATATTTAGGACTGCTTCTTTGAAATCCTCTCAATGAAACGATACATATCATTGTTGCCAATTTTATAAAAATATTTTTACTTGAATCATTACGTTAATAATCATGTAGGCAATGGTTTTCTGTTTTATATCCTGTAGGTATATGTAATAACATTATCAATTACTTTATAATGTGAAACATGATTAGTTCTATAATAATAATTAGAATTATTGTCTCAATCAAATAATATTTCTTCCCTTGTATAAAACTAACTCTAGTTATTTATTATTTGCTATGGTTGAGGTCCGTAGATGATTATTCTTATCGCAAAGAAAGAAACAACCAATAGCCTCCAGTCTAATATGTAACTATTCCGTTGTTAGGTATAATGCATTGACAGGTATTATCGCTGTAATTATTCTTAATAAAGAACAGTAAAGTGGATTTGACTTTTTTGTTTGTCGTAATAGAAATCATTATTAGTTATCTTATAAAGGTATTATTTATCGGCAAGTCTTTGGATCGCCGTTGAATCATTGTTAAAGTTGATATTTGATATTATTTACGTGTTTTGATGTTGTTGCGTAGTTTTTTATGGAATAGTTCGTTATGAGCATTAATGTTGAAGGATTTCTAATCGTTTTTGGAGTTTCGAAATCCCTCGTAGTTGAATAGTTATTAAATTTATTCCTGTTCTTTCATGTTGTAGTCATTTGTCTCAAATACATGCTTAGCTTTATATCGTTCGTAGCTTAGGTTCTTTGTAAACTAGTAATTTTTTCCCTTCAAGTCCAGTATTTTTCATCGCTTGATGGTCATAAAGATCGATTGTTTTGACGATTTTACTTCTAACCTGTACTCCAATTCGTTTTTTAAAGTTGTTGTCAATTTCGGGTATATCCTATTAATTCATCACATCAAGCTTTCAACTGATTTATCATTTTTCTTATACATATACAGGCTATTTGTGTGTATTATAACTATTTGAAGTGATATTTTCATTTAATTGAGGAACCTTTTACATATTATTCTTTGTAATTGAAGTGGGTATTGAAGTCCTTTGATTCCTCAAACTGTTCATCGAATTCACTAACTAAGGGTAATCTTTCTAGAATTCATTTATGCTTTCACTTGTTAGCAAAGCATCAAGTTGTCTTTTTTTCTTTAGAAACGTACGAGAATACGACTCCGTCTTTTTTATACGTATTATTATCGAAAATATTATCATTGTACAATTAGTGGAGTATGAGATCAAGTAAATATTATATTCGAAGTGTTTATTTATACTTTATACATATTGGTAAACATTGAAGCTATGAACTAATATGTAGTTAAGTAATAACCTACTTCTATAACTAAAATACATTGAGAAAGAAAGTTGAAGCCCAAAGGATTTATTTTCATTTATCGACATATTGAAAGGAATGACATGAGTTTAATGTTTAGTATATTATATGGTTTCCTATCGTACTTTTAACGTGCATCCCACATTTTCGTAAAGTTACCACTAAATTTATAATCTACGACTTTAGATTATGTAAGTTTTGGAGGGATTGTCTTATATGTATTATACGCCATAAACCTTGATTTTTATAGTTGTTTTATTTATGGTCCAGTCTCTATAAGTAGTATATATAGTCTTGTTGTTGGGTTAACGTATATCTATATATTGTTAGTATTATTGTATACTTTCATATATGTCTAAATTCGTCGGGATATTAAACGGAAAGGTTGTCATAAGTTGTAAATTATTGATAGAATTTTTGATTGAATGATTTTATTAATATATTTTGTCTGGATGGCATTAAAATTATATTCTTATACGTTTATAAGCGTTGTGTTTTGGTTTTCATGATATTTAACGGATCTTTGTTTTTCTATAATTTACTATTCAATTTTACATTAAATTGGTTTCTTTTTTTTTTTTTTTTCATTAGTAACTCCCGTAAGCTTTTCGATTTTTGTTTTTCGATATAAATTTAATGCACTTTTGGACATTCTTCCAGTAGAATATTAGTGTGTTTAAATGCTTTTATTTGTATAGTAACGACTTAATTTTGGTTGTTTTGTTTCTGTATCGACGTATACTGATTGTATTAAAGTCTAGTAAGCTTAAGCAGTCTATCATCATTCCATATATTGTTTAATATATCGATGAAATAGTTGTGAGGTTTTGAGTTTTTTCTGTTTTTTTTACCTTCTTTGATTGGAGATAATTATCTCGATTAACTTATATTTTATAATGGACGTAGCGTCTTAGTATTCCTTTACATTTCTTTTAGAGTTATGCTCTTTTTGGGTGATATAATGAGTAAATCATCGTTTTAAACTCAATTGAATATCAATTAAAATGAAAACAACCACAACAAATCCTATGATACTTATGCGCCACTTCACATGAATCTTCTTTACGCCTCTTACATAGGCTCCCACTTTCAATTTTTGCTTTACAAGACTATCTTCCCTTTGGGGACTTCAGGGGGCCCATACAGTCGTATTCCTGCCGCGAGCAGGCGCTGGGTGGTAACTCAGACCTCCTCTTTTCATAGCTCGACTAGGGCTACAGTTTACACTCTTTCGGGTCTCTAAACCATGGGGTCCCCTAAGGTTTTGATTCAAAGGATGACGAGGGGCCTCGGCAGCTCATATAGGCTCGATCGGCCTCTCGTTAAAATCCCTCGCTCCAGTATCAACAGGGTTATATCATAGCAACTAGTGCGATACTTTGCTGTTGGCACTGCCTGTTAATAGTACAATACAAAATATAAATTAGATCTAGCCAATCGTGTTATAAGCGAGGACTTTTGGATAGTAAACTTGTCGTTTTTCCGTAAAGGTTCTTGTTTTTGTTTTAGCTTATTGTCCGATATGTATTATATATTCATAATGTAGTTCAATGAAAACACTTAAAACCTCTTAAAAAATCATTTTAGCTTTAACGAATTCTTTTGAGGAATTTTCCAATGAAGTTCATCTTGCGTTTTACGGTATTTTTACTTGTATCGTCGGTAATCTAGTTTTAGTAGTTAAATTATCTGTTAAATGGACTTCAAACTTTAATAGTGAAGTCTTGAATTCTTACTTCATTTTCCAGTTTTTATTAATTTACTCATTTAATATTCTCCAAAGTTGTCTTTTATGTATTAGCCACCATATAAGCGGTTTCTTCCGTTGATATTCCATCTATCATCGGGGTTATTAAGTTGTTTAATATGTAATGTAGTCGTTTATTTTATAGATTCCGATTCCTTCTACAAATGTATATATTCAGTCTATTTGTTTCGGTTGTTTTATTGAATCATCCGTGTTTCATATGATTGTTTCCCATATTGGTTCTATACGTTTCAAAACTTCTTGTTGAGGTAGTGATTGTTGAGTATCGATCTTGTTTTAGTTATCGGAAAACTCTACGTGTCTTGAGAAACTATGATTAGGTATTATCAAAAAGGCGGGTGATTCTAGAGTTCATTGGTTAGGAATCATTCTTATAAGCATTTGAATTGTCACTAAAAAGTATTTTTTTGTTTTACTTTTTCAACATGAGTTCCTATTTGTTCACTTATGAAGATCATTAAGACTGTATCTACAATATATATAAGTACTTCTTTTTTCTTATGACTAAGTGGAAAACAAGTCCAAATATAAAGTCAAAAATTATCTCTTTATTAGATAGATAATCAGTATCTAATAAAAAGTTAAAATTGACAGGTTAATCTTATTAAAAAAAAAAAGATCACCGCCTAAACCTTGAAAACTCGTTCAAATTTTTCATAAAAGAGGAAAAAAATTATAAGCATTGATACATTACTAATGGAATTGAATCAATGGAACCGAAGATTACTTAACATATGCAGGTATGAATTAGGTGACATAGAGACTATATAGGAAAGAATTAGACGGTTGGAACCATTAAATAATTTTCTCCATCCTCTCGGACACATTCATAGGAAGCCCCCAAATTTATTAGTGCTGCCACCAAACATACGTACGATACCTTAACATCGCCAGCAATATAATTGCAATGTCTTCATCTATTACTAACACTAGAGGAGCCAAACCGACCACACGAGCCATCAGAGCGACTGCAAAGGCAGTCCGATCTTTTTAAAATACTTAAAGATCTTAACAAAAGAGATAGGTAACTGAATAGCCCCTGGAGAATATGGAAGTTGCTACGTATCGTACCCAAAGCTTTAACGTCGAGTCTCTTTACAGGGTTCTTGACGAGTAAAAACGCGACTTCAAGGTTTTTGATTCCTTTTACAGGGTTGATTAATAAGTTATTAACGTCTTTATTACCTGTTTTCACGGGACAAACTTTACTAAATACCGTACATCGGTATTTTTTATCGTAGAATACGTTATCTATTACCTTTTTAACGGGGGCTTAAAGATAAAATTAAGAGGGTTTGTGCTTACACCTATAAATAGACTAACTTTTTTCTTATCTACCCCTTTTACTTAGCTCGATTAAACCAAGGAAAACTGTAAAAAGGACTCTTTGAATACCTTTTCCTAACGTATATACGATAGCTTTAACTTCGTCCGCAATTATAGCGAAAAGGGGTTTTAAGCCCTTTATCTTCACTACACTGAACCCGAATATCTAGGTTACGGTAATAGGCTGTAATAGGACACCGGTCGTTCTAAATATACGAAAAACCCTTATGCTAACGAAAAAGCGTTAAGGTTTCGTTTAGGATTACCCGAAATACTACCTCAATTGACGTATTGCATTCTAAAAAATAAGGGAAGAGAAAGACTTACAGGTCTTTATAAAGGTTGCCGCTAGTTTAAAACGAAAAGTCAAGGGGTTTTACCTTCGTAATTATTTCTTTAAATTGATATATCTTCATTCGTTTGTTATTGAAACGATAAACAAATCCTTTGCAGGATTTGGTATCTGTTATATTAATTTTAGGGTTCAAAATAGGTTCCCTATCAAGAAGAATACACCTATTTTCTTCATTTATGCAAAGGTATCTCCGTTACTTTATACCAAACCTAATATATAAATGTATTTTATATGTACCCTGTTAGAACACACCGATCGAGTTTCCGAAAGTAATTAAAGAGATTATTAAATAAGCTAAAATGGAATTCATCGATGCCTACCCTATGATAAACAGGTGCGACCTTTATAAGATTTCAATAACTCAAATTCTTTAAGCTGATCTGATTTTTTCGCCTATTTGGTATTAATATAGTGGCCTAAGGGTTTAGAAAAAAAATCGGTTCCAGTTTTATAGTGACGGATATTTGGATTATTATATTAATTCCTGATAAGTTCGCCTGATCCGTTACCCCAACTACTCGTTCCCGGTAAAGGATTACGATTTTAAAGCGTGCGTAGTATTTCTTTATTATGTCAACTATTACGGGCCTTTTTCCTTTCTATATGGAAGCTGCCCAGCAACCTGGAATCGAAAAAGCGGAAAAGACATCAGTATTTCAAGGTACTAGCTAAAGTAAATTAAACTCCATGGTAAGATTTCATAGAAAACTAAGGCGGAATCGAAAGCCTTCAAAGGAGACGTTTCCTCCGTTTTCAAACCTATGAAAACGAACGTATGCCCGGTTAAAAGAGGTAGGGAATCGGAGTTATATTATATTAATATTCTTTAATATTTCACAGGTAGATATATGGTACAATAGATGTTCTTTTGGTAGAACCCGGTATTAGAAGTTATGTAGTTTCGTTTGGTAACGTAATTACGATACGTAACCTTTATTTTTTCAACCTTTTCGCATTGAAGGCGGCTAAGGCTGTCGTCGCCTTCGAAAGAGGCGTTACACGGGACTTTAAAAATGAAAGCCCTGTACCCTCCATTACAAGAGGCACGGCTTTTGAAGCTTAAATAGGAAACTTTACATCAGATGAACCCGGCCAATACTTTACAGGCAAGCCGGTTCTTAATCTTAAAACAAGTACATCCAGCTATCGCTCCTCTAATGTTATAAAACTTAGTTCCAAAGATTTTAAACCTCTGGCTACCAGAATCCAAATTATGTTCACGGAAGTAAGCAGGACCATATGTAACGTGGGCCCTCTGACGTTAAATTCGGTTGCGTTGATATCCGAGTTCGAGTTTCTGTCCCTTTTTAGTACACTTCTTATGCATTAAAACCCCACGAGTTTTACAGATAAGAATGACGTATCGAATGAAATACTATTACCTGTTGAAACCTAATTGACACTAATGATTCGGAATACTAAGTACGTTTATTACGAATATATATAAAGCAACTGAACGTTATTGAACGTTGAAGAAAAGTATGAGGCTTACTATTGTCGAAATAAACGTAAAACTATCATTATATAATATTCCTTACTTACAGGTTGTATAGATTATTACGTTTACGTTGTTAATGTATAAGAATTCTAATATAATAGGAAATATAACGACTAAGAGTTCATATAACGTTATTCAACTTATGAAAAAAAAAATACTGTTCGAAATTAGGGAGTTTCACCGTTACTTAGGAGGGCCATCGCAAATTACTTTTAGAAACTAGGTTACGAGACTTTGATTATGGTCGAAAAAAGGATTTACTTACCATCACAAATTCAAGGTTAATTTGTAGAAAGTATTTACCACTGTTATGAACTAATAGCATGATATTATTAATATGTAGAGGGATAAGTTTACCGACGTATTTGTAACAGAGATTTTTAACTAATTAACTGAATTTTACAATATTTCGGACGGTTATTTTGACTTAATATATAGCCGGGCTAAACTGACATTAAGAAACGTACGTAAAAGACGTACCCTAGATACTTAGGCCTTCGCAACTAATATGTATTTTAACGGTTAAATAAAAATTTCTACGTATTGTTTACAATAGTTTTTTGATTTCATTCTTACTTATATGACCGGGGATATGATGGTTTTTTGATCTAGGTTCAATAATGGATTCAATTATAAAGCTTTATCAATAACATTTCCGTTACGAGGGTCCTATTCCTTTACAACTTCGTGGATTAGGGTATCTACAACTATTCTTTTTAGGATTGTAGACTTGATTTCCGTGGGAATAGCTCTTCTACCGCCTATTTTTGATATAGAGAACGAAGGTTCAGTATAAACATGGGCGGGATTTTTCGTCCGGTTATATTAGGATGCCTTATCTACCGTTAGAAAACCCGTTATAATATGCGTTGGGGTAGCGGAGTAGTAGATCTTTCAGTTTGATTGATTATGTTATTATATAAGGAAAGTTAATAAGGCCCGTTAGGGTAAGACAGCATCTATAAAATGTAGGAAGGTTTTAGCTGAAGTGTACCAGGTACGCGTAAATTTATATTAAAATAGACTTAAATAAATTAGGTATTTTATTAATATATACGGTATTATTAACTAGTATAAGTCTCCGTTAGTATTACGAACCCCCTTTACTTGAAGTAAAGGGTAGTCTCATTTTTAATATCGGTTAATAAGTTTAATTTCTTCGGTACTAAATCTTCAATCAGCTTTTACTCGCCGACGATATAGATAACAACCTTTGAACTGACTAGTATAGTGATAAGTGTATTATTCGGTAGGAGTCCGATAACTCCAAAAAAAAAATTACGTTGTTTAAATATTGGAATCTGTAATACGTTCGTTAAACTTAATGACATAATAATACTCTTATTTAAAACAACTTGAAATTATATTGCTTGGACCTTACGAATATTTTACAATAAATGCCTACTCCTAGGGGTGTTTTTGCAGGTGTTGAGTCCATTGAAAGTTTTTATAACACCCGAGTAAGGCGATCGAAACATATTATAATTGCGTTTTCAAAGGTTAATTATATTAATTTTAGTGTATTTGAAGGGTTTTGAATGTATTATGTCCCGGTTTATATCGTGATACCTTATTACAAAGGAGTTTATCAGGGTTAAATACAGAGGAGAAGTATCTGAACGATTCTTCGTAAACCTAGTTACAACATTTTTTTACGATATCCAATTCGTTCTTATTAACTTTAATGTTGTATCGATTTTATTTAAAAACGTTAAACGGGATTTCAATAGGTTAATTTATAATTACCTCATTTAAAAATAGAATGTCTAGGTTTTATCATAATTTATTTACTTTTATCAAAGGCGTTTTACTTCGTATGATAATAAAAGTTCGATGCCAAATGACTATGACTGGGTTTTTTAACCTTGATTACGACTCCTGAATTTTTTTTCTTTCAATTCTGTAAATAACGTATATTGCGAATATTGTGAGGTACTGTTTCGGTCGAATTTTCATTAATATAAATAACATCTTCTACAAATTACAGATTTACTAAATCATAATATTATAAGTTTCTAAACCGACTTTCAAAAGGCGAATAATTAGGCAGTCAATAACCAATTTATTTTCGTCTTCAAAAATTAATATTTTTCTATATTATCGGCTGTGAAAATCCAATCGACTTTTCAAAGTATAGCAACCCTTTTTTTTTTTACCGTTATTAAACCGGTTAATCCAGTTATCGACCTCTTATCTAATACTAAGTTTCCTAGCATACGGTAATGAGGATTTTGTTTTGACCTCTTTTAATTAGAATAGGTATATGTCAGAAAACTCGTAATAAGGGCTTTAAAGAATATTAGATACTGTAAATGACTTTTACGAAAGAGTTAAGGGCCACCTCCGCCCCTTTTATGCATAATACCACCGCCACGGTTATCCTTATTCATACTTATTACGCCAAAAAAAAAAAGTACTTTGGGCACCGATAAAAGAAATTTGAAAAATAAGTAACGGTTTTATTCGTAGTTATAACAAAGGCGGTTGCCACATGTTATGAGAATTCGCGTAAAGTAATCGCCTTTGGAGACTTTAACCAACTATCTGGTAAAATCTCCTTTAAATAATGTCGGTTGCGGTTCACGATGAGGTTAAAAATCTTCGTTGTTAGGTATCCTTTTATAGGCGGGCGAATTAAATAAAACTTTATTTTTACCTCTTAATACTAGTATTTAAATCTCGATCAATTTTATATTATAGTTTTTCCAATGAAATTCGAATATCCATTCGTTGGTCGATGTTATATTCAATATGAATAAGTAGTTTATCGTAACGGGCGTATAGTTACAAATGTGATCGGTAACTTATACTCCACTACGTACGTCTTGAATATGAAGGTTATTAGCGCGTTCTGAGGTTTTGAGTCGGTATCGAGTATTATAATAAATATGATAATGGTATTTGTTAATAGCTCTTTTGTAATATAGGGTTTGACCAATAATCCCGTCACTTTTTCCTAATAATCTTTTAAGGGCTTTTACGTTATTGGTGTGTCATATCCGGACCTTATTACAATTAAATAAAGCTTTGGTTATACAGATATCGATGGAAATAAAGCCGTTAATAGGCTCGCAAGTTTCAACATAAAATTATCTACCCGCTTGTACGAAAATGACTAACCATTTATTAACGGGATGAAATAGTAAACCCAGTTTTAATTTAGGATTTTAATGAAGAAGAATACGTTGAGAAAGAGTTAGATTTATCCAAATAACATAATCGTTAAGACTTTCAATATACCACTAAACTCATGCCCAAATTCGGAAAATTACGTAGGTCTGTTACTTTTTTACCTTTAAGCCTATTATTACGGCCCATTCTATATTGTATTTTGAAGATGAAATATGGGTACAGGAACTTCGCAGCTTACTATCGATGATTTCGGTTTTCTAAGTGAAATGGAAATGACCTTCGATATGATGGTAAGTAAAACGAAACTTAATATATTACCTATTACCAATAAAGAGTTAGAAGTTGTAGCTTTAGGTTTTTAAATAAACCTTAAGTGGACAGATACGCGACTCGTATATAAATAGGGTTCTTTTGGACTTACAATTTTTCTTCAATATTGCACAGATTACAAAACATTTTTGGAATAAAAACAAAGTAAAATTATAAAATGATAAGGTTGCGATTTCCGTCAGCTTGTAACGAATATATTTTACTCCCTCCAGAGTTCATACGTAATACCCGTTGTCTCTTATATATATACATATTCTTATTCTTATTATTTAACTATTATTGATAAGTTAATGGACTTATCCTTTTACCAATCTTATGATAGTTGTTATTAAAGATTTGATGGCGGTCGCCCGGCGGGCCCGTCCCTTTTGGAAAGGAGTTCCAGGTTTCGAAGAGGAATTTGGGGTAGCGAAGGGGGCGGGAGTGTGTGGGGCAGTAGGGGCGACGATGGGGGAAGGGGTGGCAAATTAGTTAGGTATGGAGCCCGCTTCTCCTTTACTCATAATTTTGTCGCTGTTACCCCCTGTACCTGCCCAATCCCCTTTGTTAACGGGGCCCCATCGCTTTACTAATGCTGTTTTAGCGGCCTGTGTCACGTTATCTTTTGACGATTTCATGGTGGCAGGGAGGAGTTGTCATAAAGCAGTCACGTGTTCGGAGGGCGCTTTCGTTGCAACGGTGGGTTAAGGGTAACGAATTGGCCCAATTTTGAGAAAAAAATAGATAAACGTTTGAACAGTTTTTAGATACTTGTGGAAAGCTTCTCCAATCGCTTTAAGCACTTTTTCTACCGCGAAAATAATAATCCACATTGTCGGTAAAAGTATTCGCATCCTCTTCGTCAGCAAAATTCGCCTCACCATACTTGCGAGAAAGGTGATCCTCATCGTATTCGCGAAGAAGACCAACGAGTTTATAAGGCGGATCGAGATAATTAACGATTATGGTCAATAAACCCGACAAACGAACGAAATTACCCCTAAAATCGCATTACCTAAACATATTCCTAGTCCATTTTTCAATATTTTACAGGAGGTAGACGCCTGAAACAAAAAGAAGTGGGTTTTTTAATTTTGAATACCTCACCACCACCGGTTCAAGTATAGTTTCTGTAAGCAAAAACGTTATATTTAGGGATGTTTGAAGCTTTTTGAACGGCTTGACTTTTTTATTGACATAGATCCTGATGTTAACAGTAAATTGGTCGAATTATTTTCGACCTTTTTATAAAGCTTGGCGGTATACTGGTGGGATATTAATCTAATTCCTTACGATTGTCGAAAAAATTTCTTTTGAGGTCTCCTAAAGATTATTAACGCTTTTATTACCATATTAGTCATAGATGTCGAACGAATAATTGCCAAATACCGTTATTGTTCTTTTGGTTTAGGGGATTTTTTTTCATATAATTATGGCTCGAGAAAGTACATTTATACTAAAATAAGGTATGTGCACGTTATTGAAACCTTAGACCAGTATAATAAGAATTGGCGAGGGCTTATAACGGACATCTATTTTATATTTAACCACGATATTAAATAATATTTATTACCTTTTTATCGCGCTCAAACTATGAATGAGTATATGATTAAGGTTAAGGGGAGTAATAAGACTTTGTTAGTTGCCGCGGATCATGGATTTCTGTTTGACCGTCTTATATTTTTCAGGATTAAAACTGAAAATCGTTACTATTTTCGTTGAAATCGTGATAATTCTCGTAAAAATTATAACGATGCTTGCTATCACTATAACACTCCTCGCTATTCAAAAGAAAGAAGATAAGGTAAGGCTTGAGATAATAATCGTTCACAAGATTGAAAAAGAGACAAGTTTCGTGAAAATCAGCTACTTTATGAGTATCATCCTCGCGAACGAGACCAAAACCATCGTCTGTTAGACTGAGATGAACGTCTACAAAAACGAAACCGTGGAAATCGCCAAAGAAACCGTAATTCCCTTTTACGAAATCATAACCATCAATGTAACCGTAATTGTTAACATAACCATAAGCTTAGGCGTGATTGTAACTATAATGTCAATTCTAAAACTAATAATGAACAAACCTCATAATCTTCTTCAATCTCGTCTCAAAATTCCTCCGTATACTCAGCTAAAGCCTTATTAGCGAAAGCTAAAGATCTTGTAGGCTATTTTATCAATTGAGCTAATTCTAAACTAAATGAAAAGTTTATAATTGTTACTGGAATTTATTTGATTTGCTAAAGCAGTTATTAGTTTACCTCAAAACTTCATCCACTCGTTACTAGGTATCCTTACGAAAACATAAACCATTTTTTATGAAAATCCGATACGCCTATATATAATAACATTATTAATAATATTCAAAAGTTCGATATTGTAATAACTCATAATATGAATTATACGGTGAGTATAGTTATGAAAGACTATGAATACTTGTAATTTACTGTTCGCTGCTGCGAAAAGGTAGCCGATAATTTTAAGAAGGTTATAATAGCCTCGATAAAAGTACAGGAAAGAACTTGTTGGAGATTTACCGTATAAAAACCATTTTTTAAATTTCGTTAAATTTGATGTTCTTTGTCAAAATGACGAGACAGTTGCCGGCACCGAGAAACCTTCAATTGAGTCAAATTCCAAAGCCAAAGGCATATTTTGGGCTTTGGGTTATGATGTAAATAGATCTCTGAAACTGTTACGTAAGATGGTTAAATTTTGAGTTGTTAATTAGTCGAATGATAGTATAATTTTGATGAATAATTAATTCAAGTCTTTTAAAGCCGATGACTATATAGGACGAATTATCATTGATTTTCAAAATGATCAACTAGATGTCTCATTAACCATTCATAAAATTACTTTCAAACCGATGATCTGAAGGATAAAAATTTAAATGATGATAACCATATATCTAGACTAAACAATGAAAGTATCGGTAAAATACGTTAATCCTTTCAAACTATTGGTTTTTATATTTAATTATTAATGTTTAGTCGTTCTGACTGTTTTTGTAAATTCCAATTCATCACATATTATTTCTTTACAAATTTTAAATAAGGACGTCGTAAAAATTTCGAAACCTATCAAAATCTTCATAATAACTGAATGTGAAGATTTGGTATCGTTTTAAACCTATTTAAAAGAGGTTTCTGAAGCGTTAACTTGGATTCATTTGTTGTAGAATTCATTTTCGTTTGTAACGTAGTCTTTTGATATTGGTTTGAGTTATTATATTATAAACTTTACGTTATTTAGAGTTCTTAATGCTACATCACCAATTATGACATTGAAATCTAAATTTAACCTAAGTCTTTATATTATTTATACACCTTCCATCCAACCTACAAGTTTTTACAAATATTTCAACGATTTGAATTTTTTTACTTCCCCTACTGACATTGTCGTTTACCTATTATGAGAAAAAAAATCAATATAAATTTCATGCAATTCAACTGAATAATATCATTCCGCTTGTTTTATCCTATTCATTTTTTATTTAAACTCAGAATGATATAAATATGATATAGAATTTTTTGGGTACTTATATTAAAGTTCTCAATATGTGAAAAGCCTTGAAACTTTAACGAGTTAACAAGTAATTTCCCATTATGTTAAGAGATACGAACCTGGTTAATGTTTTCAATAATCAAATATTACAATCGATTTTTGGGAAAAGTTAATATATGAAGTTGAAAAATCACTTTTTGCTGGTTTTCAAACTTCATAAATAACTTATAGATTAATAATTCGATTAATTGTATAAATAGAAACTCACGGAATACAAAATGAAATTTCATTTTTTACCTTATTAATTTTGGAAATTTAACTTCTTTTGCATAAAAGTTCAAATGAACGAGTAATTATTGACCCTTAACTTCTTAATAAATTATTGATTTTAGATAACTACCCTCTACAGCGTTGAAACCAAATTATATATTTTGACATTAAAAATTCATTTAAAAAAAGCATTTCACTAAATTCGTTCTTGACTGTTTACTTTCCCCAATTACTGAAATTCTCTTACTATAATTAGCGATAAAAGTTCCAGACGCTTTAAAGTAACCTATATAAGTTGTCAAAAATTACCATTTTATTTACAAAGATAGATTATTGGTGAGGTCTCTGCTTATTCACGTGAATGTAAAAGAATAGAAGAGTAATCGTTAAGTTTCGTATTGTAGTAGTGAATATAGATAAGAGGAGAGAGTAGAAGCATTCAGAGAGTGCCCGCCGCGGATGAAAGGTTATAAACCTATCATCCGAGGAGTGGCATTCTACCACAAACTCTGCTAATCTCCTTTTTGGGCCGTGTCATGCAGGTACACTGCAAGAGTGCAGCTTGCAACGTAACATATTATCGTGTACTCTATAGGAGTGAAACTTATAGTGTAATTCAACGCTACTTAACTTACATATACTAACTACAAGAATATATAATAATATTCAAACAGGAAATCTCTTGTTTCTTTCTACGTTTCGTATTTATAGTTTAGTAGTAATAGTATAATTTGAATACAATTCGTATTAGTGGCTCAATATTAATAACGTAATTGTAGTGTAATTTGTATCCATAGATTTCAAATTAAAGTGTAGTCGCTATATAAATTGTAAAGGTTCGAATTAGTAATTTTTAGCCGCGGTCGTGATTATATTATGGGCCTAGTTAGGTGAGTTAGTCGGTATCGACATAGTTGTTAATGGTATCTTTTGTTGTTTCTTATACGGGTGTTGTTGTGTAAGTGTAATTACGTAGGTGTTACAGGAACAATTACGTCGTTAACTATTTTAGGGTTAGTATAAAAATATATATCGTTATCGGTTTAGGCAAAACCTTTTATTTCTTTCCTTAACTATGTATACCTAAAGCCAACGTATATCCTAATCAGTCAATTGGCATATATACATTTAATACATTATTTTAATTACCTATTTCAAACCCCTCCGATAAGAAGGTTACTTTACTAATTCCTCTATGTTAACCTCGCTCTTAAATAAATGCCGCGTAAAAATAGGACACTTAAACGCTGTTTGGCGCGTAAACGTAAATACGTCGTCGCCGCCACCGCTATTACTACCGCTACTACCACTATTACGTACATCCCCTCCATCCTTTAGCACCATATCGTCGATCCCCGCCTCGCCCACCACCTCGCCGTCCGCCGTCGCCGTCGCTTAAGCCACCACCCCCTTTTCTCGTCTCTTTCTTCCCCGCCTCCCCCCAACTCATAAAGAGAGGAGCGGTGAGTTTTTAAGGTTATAAACCTTACCCTTTTCCTGTGGTTAAAAGCCCCTTTACCTGCAGAGACCCCTTTACGTTGGGAGCGCAGCCTAGCAGAGTTTCGCTACAGTTTATATTCAATAAATCCTCCTATAAATTTTTCTTCAACGTCCATATAAACGAGAAGTTCGAGGCGGACGTTTTTAGCCGCCTTGAACTATATATCGCTGAGATACTTCGTAAGGCCTTTTTAACACGTAAGGCGTTGAAACGACGTACTCGGATCCCTAGACCTGGACCATTAATAAATACTCCTTATATACCATATAACGCGTTCGCGGCCGCGGGAAAGTTCATTAGCAATTACTTTTAAGGCGGGGGTCTTTCGGCCAGCTATTATCATTATAAATGAATTAACAACGAATACGCCCCCCGTTTCGGTGGGTTTACGTCCGTAAGCTGAAGTAGTGTTAAGTGTCCACCAACTTTATAATAAGACCAAACCTGTATTTTTTACCGTTAACACAATTTTTCCACTTTTATAAACAATTTGTTTAAAGAGTCCTTGAAAACAACAACTTTCGTAAATAATAAAAAACGAGCCGATATTAATTAGTAATAGGTGTTAACCAGCGAACCAAAAAAGCGATAGACGTTATTACTCTTTAAAAGCGGGGTGTGCTTATATATTAAGTAAGTGAATTCGACGAAGTCATCTTGTATAACCATAAAGAAGTAAAAACCTTCCATATACCTCTGCCGAAACGCATACGACCTAAGGCACGGGTCCACCTATTCGGTAGCACTGATAACGACGTCGATGACGGTAACGGCGATAACGTTAGCTTAAAAGAGAAAGGCGACAGAAAGGATAATAAGAATGTAACGACGTTGTCTTTTCCATTTCCGTTTAATAGTAAATAACTACCCCCAAATATTAGGCCGGCGTACCCAGTTGGAATATAATACGTTATATAATAATTATATTTCTCTTAACGAAAATCGTAATTTAAATGACAATTGTAAAAGGTAAAGGGCATAAAATTGGTAAGTTTCAAGTATTTAAAATGAAAAGTGACAGTATATTCAAAGCGGTACAAAATGGTAAATTCAATTGAAAAGAAAATTCGTAAAAGCGGTATAAGTAACGGGTTTTGAATCGCGTTAAAATGTCGATAACTGGATAATATTATGAAACAAAAAGGCAAAAGTAAATCATAAAATATTTGCCTTATTAGGGTTGTAAAACATTACTAACAACATGAATAAATAAAGTGCTAATCGATAAAAACGCTTTTAATACTCTGTTCAAAGTAGATTTTGTATCAATTTTCCCCGTCTTCTCGATTTCCCAACGCTTATATAACTCGCGTTAAGTTATAATATCTTTTATTAGTCGTTTTTTGTTCGTTATACCTAGGTTAACCAAGTATTAGTAAAGTGGAAAGTAATTAATATATATAAAAGAAGGGATAGGTTTTGGATTAAAGCTGGAAATTATCATTCAAACCGCTATCGCTATATTGATTCCTGAATTAAAATATTTAATTATACTATAAATCTCTAAGGCTGAAATGATCCTTAAAACAAATTTATATTTGATTAAGTTCTAATAAATAATGTTTCCGCGAAACTTGAACCTGTTTTGAGCCGCTATTTTAATGCCAAAGATTAAAACTAACCCTATTTACGAACTAAAGTTGATATTATTGACGAAAAAGCCGCTGATGAAACTAAAAAGCTGTATAATATATATATATATAGTAGTATAAATTGTAAAACGTGATTTAAATTGCATATTTATCACGTAAGGCGTTTGTTAAACTCCCTATATATATCGTATTTAGGGGTAGTCTAACTTTTTGCGGCAACTAAATGGTTGAAAACCGCCCTTAGTTATACCATTCAGTTATTTTTAACGACCATTACGCATTAATACCTATATTCGTCAAACTGTTTTACGTTTTTTAAAAACTATAAGGGAAACTTTATTGAACTGCCCTTTTTACGCGAAATCTAAAACGCCGTCCAGAAAAGTAAATATTTCGCTATTAAAATCAATTATATGGTTTTCCGTTAGGTATATTTCGGGTTTTGCTTATAGGCCGGATTTTAAAATCTTCCTTTTTTCAAATGCGGAAATCGACGCGTTAAATTACGTTAGTATGTTGTCCGTCTATATTCATGTTAGTGCAAAGCCATTAAAAAGGGCTATTGAAATTAATAGGCACAAGTCGAAGGTCAAGTTAGCCATTCTGAGCCATTTCTTATAATATATTTAATAGGTGTTCCACTAAAAACTACTAGCTTTTAATAGGCTGTAAATCAGTTTTTTAATACGTAAGATCGTTTCTGTTGGGTGGTATTTTTGTAAATTTAATGGTTCATCCGCGTAAATATATCATTTACATTGTTTTTTAAACGGTATATAAGTTTATGTAATGTTACAAAATTCAATATACGAGTTATTAGGGGTATTAAGGAAGATTTGAACGTAAAAATGGAAAGGTTGTTAGCCCGCTGTAATGTAGGCAATTAGATTATAATTTCCTTTGTACTATCGTCATTATATCTCTTTACAATTAGCTGAATTTTTCGTTTTTTTCATATAGTTTTCCGTTTTTATCTTTTACTTCGAATACGAAACCAATAGAAAAGTGTTTTTAAGCGCCGTAAACCGTTAGGTTGCATCGTTTGAAACGAAAATTCTTTTAGTTAATTTAGGTAAAAGTTTCCATTTGTCTAAATTATTCGAATGGAGCATGTTAAGCGACAATATTATCTTCTCGGCCAAGCTTTAAATTAAGCTTACAGTTTATCATTTCTTTTCAAGTAATAAGGTATTTTATGGCAAAGTTCACATAATGTTTTTTTAGTTTTCAAGTCAAAAGAGATGACCTGATGACAAGGTATTAATGATATTAATATAAACGAGTTGTTTTTGTATAGAAGAAACAGATAATAAATGCGACTTGGCGGGGTTGATTAAAATTAGGGACGGTTTAGATTTGTGGTTGTAAATGTTATTTCGTTGGTAGTATTAATTGGTTCACGGTTTGAAGCTTTTTTTTTTCAAAAACCTTTCTCTTTTGTACTCCCGTACCATAGTTAAACGAAACGACTTTATACCGTTAACCAAAAAACGAACATATTATGGCCTTTAAATCAGTTCATTTTTCAAAGGAGAGTCCATCCATCCTTAGTTTTCCAAACCAGTATCTTAAACTTGAATAGTAGGTCCAAAACGCTAGTTTCACGTAGGCTGTTCCTCGTGGTTCACATTTTAAAAACATCGTCTTTAGCCCGTAAAAACGTAATATTACTATAGCTTTCGCTTTAAAATTTACCTTTTATAACGGTATGAATGATGGTATAGATTATATATAAATTCCTAGGTTAATACCAAAGATATAGAGTGTAGGGGTGAGCGTATTAGGGCCGAAAATATTCTCAATAACAATAACGATTATCTATAAGATAGATTCCTTCAAATTAGTACCCTTTAACTTTTAGAATGTTATTGTATACACCATTTAAAACGGTTTATTGTACCTTTCACACTTTTCAATTCCTTATGGTACTTTTACAGGTAATTATTTACATTCATTGTCGGCAATCCTAGCTTTCGTACGGTATTTAGTAAAGTCGATGGCCGTACCGACGTCTTAGGTAAAATGATTCGAAGACCATAAATAAACGTTGAACTAGCAATAAAAAATAGCATCCTAGCATCTTATAAAAAAAGCGCTTTGCGTAAACGTGGCAGCCTAAAACGACGTTGCCATGTCAATAACTTATAGTACCGGCTGACTATTTAGGTATATAATATTATAAATTACCTTATAATTAACATTTACGTCATCTTAAACACGAAATTGAAACCGCCGTAAGGATTGTAATCATAACTAATACTTATAAAAAAACATTTCGATAGCTTTAACCGCGTTATTTTCTATATTCATGTAACCTACGATGTAGAATAGCCGTAAAGAGCGGTTTATAATTGGGTATTCGAATCGGCGACGTAATATTCATAATTTCAGTTATGTTAGGTAAAGAGCTTTAATGGTACGTATTTCGAGGAAAATCCATGAGTAGACAAATTTAAATAGAAGTGGTATGGATACGCTATTAAAAGCGAGGACACCTTAATGAGTTTTATTTTAGACCTTAATTAAGAGCTCGATTATATTAGTCACCAAGAGTAGAAATAATGTTCAGAGTCAATTACATAGAATATAACCGGTAAGAATCGTAGATTTATAACGAAAGTTATAAGTAACGTAGTTTTACTTTTATCGAATAAAACCTTTCTATATTTTCTTATTTGTTCAAGTTAAAACTTCGGGAATTTCGCAGCGAACGCGTCGAATTGCCGTTTTACGGTTGTTAAGATTTCGGCTGCGTCGTTATTAGATGTAATACCTTTAAAATAGTTGCCATATTTACTCGAAATAGTGAATTGAGATATAATATGGGCGTTTAACACGCCATTTTCGTAGTCTAAACTTATATTATAGAGGAAGGAGGCGTCCTATAAGCCTGTAATAATACGTTGGATGTTTTTGTTACCCGTAGATATTAGATAAGTATTATTACCTTTAAAGTCTGATTTTCCATCGGTATTTTCGTAAGGATAGACATTAAGTCTATTTTTTATGGATTTGCATTTAGTTACATACGCTGTAAAATTAGTTTTTTTTTTTTTTTTTTTAGGTGGATAGTCAGATTAATACTGTCATTTGGTCCGAATTTATTCGTATATTGGGTAGTTAGTAAACTAGTATCCGATGTTACCGTATATATTATAACGCTTTTATAAATCTGTAAAGCGTCATACGATTTTTCGTAGGTATTGTTATGGTTGCGGTACGTTTTGTTTTTATCCATATAACCGTTTTCGCCCTCTGTTCTCAGAGCCCCTTTCCCTATACCTTTTTCCTTGGTATCCGTATTTAGGGCGTTTAGTTTGTCTTAAGTATACCTTAAATTTTCGATTTAATACATGGTAGATGGTTTCTGCGAGGTTTGACAAAGTAATATGACCCTCGTCTTTGGTTTCATCAGTTATGAATGTTTCCCTGAAGCTTGCCTGTCGGCGTATAACGGTTTCGCACAATTTTTTGAAACTTATGCCAAAGGCCTTTAAGACTCTTTCGAACTGAAATAGTATAAGGTCGAAATCTGGTTTTCCCCGGAATGCCTTTATTACTATTCAAATGAACAGTTCATTACCTTTATATTCCGGATTTAGGGTCGCTTAACATTTTCTGAATTTCGCCAATAAGGTAGCTAATATTTTCTGTGGGTTTTTATTAGCGTTTTTAAGTAGATGTTTTACGGATTTCCAAGTTATATTAGTCCAGTATTTATCGTAGAAGTCGTGTTTAATTCCAGTACGGAAGTGTGATTTTGGGTGGTTATAACACTTCGTCAATGTATCTACTTGCGTAAGGTGGTGTTTATATCACTTTTTAGCTTAAACAGTTCATCGGGCGAAACGACGTAAAATTAAAATAGTTTACTATTTAGCCTTTTACACTTATTTATTACTACATTCATTTTATTATTCAGTCTGTCGCATTGTTCGCCGTTATAATTCTCGTTTTCATTTCAAATTTTAGCAAAATTGGTAAGCTTTATAGAGTTGTTTGTATTAATAGGAAAGCGGTGTAATGAAAAGTTACGGTAGAGATAGTGGTTAGCGAGTATTGGTCTGTAAGATACATATTAATGTTTTTCGTTGCTTATTGCTTTTTAGAACGGAGCTTTTTTTCTATTCGGTTCTTTTTTGTTGTGGTTTCTACTGGTTATTACCAATATTCTGAACGAGGTTTTGTGTTGGTTTTTATTTAAAACTACGTTTTACGGAAGGTTTATATTTAACACGCGTTGTAAATGACTTTTACGGCACTTTATTCTTACCCGTTAATTCCTTCAGTTCCGTTTCAACTTTTAGGCGGGCGTTTAGTCTTTTTAAACGCCATTTTTATTCACAGTAGCTTTTCTCGTTTCCGATCTGTCATTTTAACTAGGCAATTTGGGCTGTTATTCAGCTAGTATTCCTTTACAAACCTTACTTTTATTACTTTATCGTCCGTCTACTTCGATATTAATATAATCTAGGCTGTTGTTAATATGGCTTTTATAATACTGCTATTGTTGTTACCTGTTGTATTATTACCTTTGCTCCGTAGTTATTTTCGTAATATTTTAGAGATCTTATTATCGACTATACGTCACATATCCAGCGTCCAGTTTGTAAAATCCTCCTTAGATTGTCGAATAAGTTGTACCCTGCCATATCGCCGTACTAGAAGTTAAAAAAAATATTAATAACATATATGTTTGCCGTAAAAAGGTCTAAATCCTCTATTATAATTTTTATTTGAATGTTATATAAGTCGAGGTCCAAATAATTTAAAATTCTATTATTAAACGACGTGTTTTTGAATAGATAGTTTATACATTAGTTGGCTTTTTCCAAGTTTGTCACAGGTGGTGTTATAGTTATAGGAGTAAAAAAAGTATTTGAGCGGTAGGAGAGGGTAATTCCTGTGTATAAGTGGGATGTTGGAGTGGTGTAAATTGTAGGCTACACGTAGTGAGTGGGATTCTCGTGCGTTATTGAAGCAATGACTTAGGTAAATTAATTCAAATAACCAAAAACAAAAGGTATATAAATGCGTAAGTATTAACAAAATAAGGTGTAGCAACGCGGTTAAAGTGAGAAATTTAGCGCTTGTTAATACAAGTGGAATTTAAGTAAAGTGTAAATAAGGCGTAACAATAAACTAGTTAGGAGTTCTTTTAAAGTTTTGCAAATGTCTTCTTAACTAAACGGCTAGGAAAACTCAAATGTCGTAAGTAATAAACTCGGAATAATGGTGTAGGGTGATTGAGAGGAGTCGGATAAAGCAAACGAGAATGGGGAGGAGAAGGGGATGAAAAGAGGTATATATATGTATATAATTCGGTTCGCTCTTTAGTAGGTGGTTCAAATATTATGTTATAGCCGCTTTTATTATTTTTAACCAACTTGTGTATTATGTTATAACCGATTTTTAGTTTTGTAAGCGGTTTGGATATTATTTCCGTAACCTATTTTGTGTTTCGTAAACGGTTTGGATGCTACGTTCAAATTGAACGGGTCCTAGTGAAAGGTTCCAAAACTTAGTGATCTTTTGGCTCGTGTAGCCTAATACATCATAGGATGATTTCCAAAAAGTGCCTGTGTACGTTCAGAGCGCCAAAGAGAGTTGACAGTTAACATAAGGTTGCTTTTTGTAAACAAAGAACCGGCTAATTAATAATATCGTACTAAAGTGGTTTTTCTTAAAGTTACTTCGTATCTTATAATCTTGTTACGCTTCGAGTTTTAAGAGCGTTCCAGCGTAATTTTACACTTCCGTATGGTTTTTGTTAGGCGTATTGTTATAGTATAAATAATTGGGACCGCTATACCATCGCACTATAGCTATTTAACTTCAGTTTGTCTCTTTTTTCCTAGGCTATTTGTATTTGACCTAATCTGTTATAAATTAGTTTCGGTAAAGTCTCTGCTTGTTTACGTAAACGTAAAAAAGGAAAAGAGTAATCGTAAAGATAGGTATTATAGTAGTAAAGATAGATGATAGGAGGGAGAAGAAGAATTTAGAGAGTGTACGCCACAGATGAAAGGTTATAAACCTATCATCTGGGAAGTGACACTCTATTACAGACTCTTCTAATATCCCTTCTGGCCATCCCATGCATTCAATCTGCAAGAGTGCAGCTTTCAGCATAACACGTTATCGTGCACTCTACTGAAGTGCACCTTGAAGTATAGTGTACAGATACTTGACCTACGTTTACTTACTATAAGGGTATATAATAATATCCATATATATGAACTGTACCCTTAAGTTATTTCGATAATTTTACAAAGCTTTGATAAACAAAGTATTGATTTTTGTAAACATTGATGACCTATTGACTAGCATAAGGCGATAGTAAACGACTTTTGAAAGTCGGAAATCGTGGTAAACAACAATATTTTATACAATTTACGAAAATCATTTAGATGTTCGAATAATAATACATTGAATAAACCTTAGCAATTGTTATACTGAAATTTATACCTAAATCATTTTAACTATAATCACCATTTTCTCCTTGAAATGAATGAAAACCTTAAACTAGGTTTGAAGATAATGCTTTTCTAATTAGAAATAATGATGTTTAGTTTTTGAGTCATTACATCTTGTCCATCAAGAATTAAACATATTCTGTCCCAGAGCCTACCTTTTACTAATGTTGAATTTCATTATGGTTAATTAAAGCCCGGGATATAGTATTTAATATAGGTTTTCCGTCGATTTTTCACCACTTTAATTGGTAATACGTATATAATTATAACTCTTACGGATTATAAGTCAACAAAGAAATAATAAATTCAATTTTATGATATATTCTTTGTACAAATGAGACTAGTAAAAGATTAATCAATACCTCCATTTCCTTCGATACATATAATTTTAACGTAATTTCTTTGCTTTCACGTTGAAATGTTTTTGTGATGCCTTGTTGAAGTTATTACAGTTGGGTAATGAGAAAGTTTGTATGTAAAAACATTCTCTAATTCTCAATCGAATAATCGATAAATATTCTATAGTTTGTAATGAGTCTTATTTCTTTATTCACTTGGTTAAAATCAATTTCTCAAACCCTTTAAAGTGTTAATTTGAATCCATATATTATTTTAATCCTGAATTAAGAGGATTTTCGTATAAATTTCAACCAAATAACGAAAACGAAAATACGTTCCTAACGTCAAAACTCTGCTAACATTATAACCTTTTGAATCGCTTACTTCACAAGCGACATGAAGTAGGTCATAAACCCTCAAATTTACTATTACCTTTCCTTCAAGAATTTCCCACAGATATCTAGAATAAACGTTATTATTCCAGTTTTCATTGTATAAAACATCTTTTGATAATCTTCATTTTGATTTAAAATTTCAATTCATGGAAATTTCCTGTCAAGACTATTCGTAATATCATTACTAACGAAATAATAAATAGCAACGTATTAGCAAATATCGTCTAATTGAAACTTTGAAGAAAATTATATATGATTTCGTCATCACTTTCCATGCAGTTTCTTAGGTTACAACTAAAAAATGTTAGCTTTTATGAATGAATTTCAATACCATTGTACCAATTACATAAAATATTTACCAAAAAATAAAACTTATTCAAATAAAATATACTATATTCATCATCGCAAAGTAGCCTTCTATTTTCATAAAACAAAAATGTTATCTAATTAGTTTTATCTGAAAAAAATGTTTCCCATCGCAAATCAACATTTTCATCAGAATTTGAACAAGGTTTTTAGAAAATATTTAGTATAGAGTTGATAATTATAACGGCTTACATTCCTTAAGAAAACGACTAATTCGAAAGAAAATAATGAATTTGTGAAATTCGCTTGTAGATACTATGTGGTTAAAATTCCATAATAAATCATTACCACTATTCTAGTCGATAATATAGTTGTCGATGAAGTTAACTAGGTGTTTCTCCGTCAAGTTTTCGTCGAAGTCTACTCCTAAAAGCTCTTTATCGTATTTTATTTTTTAAAAAGGAGTTCGAGGGCTTTAATTGCCTCATTTTTAACAGGGTCAGTGATAATATTAAATTAAGCGCATTATGAAGCTATTTCAACGGTCCGGCTCGTATAGATCTTAGTGGATGATTTTTTTGGTGATTTGAAGGTATAAGGACTTTTTGTTTTGGCGTAAAGTCGCGTGAGATGTTGGCGATTTGGCTTGGGGTCGCGCAACGTGGCTTTTTCGATGAGACTTGTCGAATTTTGATGTTTTCGCTTAGGGTAGCGAACTTAGCGATTGAATTGGCGTAGGGAAAGTCAAAAGAGTAAATCAAAGGGAAAAACTTAATGTTTAGGTAAAGGTTTGGTATGGAGGGTAGAGGTGGAGATTGTTTGTTGTTTAGCTGTGGAACTTAGTTGTTTCTATAATAGTAGTTACTGTAGTAGTATTAACTTGGCCGTTTACCAACTTATCGTTTAAGACTTTTAGTAGTTAATTCAAACTCTTTTTTTTAAGAAGGATTTGTAACGATTTCTTATTATTTTTAAGTAGCGATACCATGACTTACTTTCAAATTGCCGTTATGGATTGGCGAAACCTCAATGTCTTCTCTATTTTCTTGCCGTTGTGGACTGCCAAAGTACTTATAGAGGCCCTTTGTTAGAATCTTTCCTCTACCCTCACCTTCGTTATTAATGTAGAGCGTAACTAGAAAGTAGCTTTTTCTTCTACTGAGCTTATTTATGCTTAACCTAATAAGCACTAATTAGCGTTGGTAGGGCTTTAGTTATTACAACGTTGTCGATTCGATTGGTCGATGTAATAGTAGTATTATATGGTCAATTAGTGAATGTATTTTTTTCGGTTTAGCAGATCGTAAGCCGGTCTACACAGTATTTATTATGGGCAACTGCTTAGCCCGTTCTCTAGTGTGAAGTAGGCGTATACTGTGCTTGGGTTACAGCTAATACAGTAGGCTCCAAAAAAACAATACAACTAACTTGCAGTTAATACAATCAACTTTACTGTAAGTAAAGTTGACCTACTGCATTTCAATTACTACTATTCCAACAGAATTAGTTGTCAATGCATGATTTATTAACGAATAACTTTCTAACTTTCATACCTAATATAATAGTATTGCAGGAAGTTATACAAATGGTACTGGTCACAACGGTAACATTTGCAATGAGGTTAAAGTCCGTAATATAACCGCGAATGTTAATTAATTAGATGTTATTATATATTGTTCACATCATTCATAGACCGGTATAAAATAATAAGTGAATCGATTGAATTAAATTACATCTTTATCACGTTAAAATTAAGGTTTTTGTATGTGATATATCTCATATAGTTATCGAATTCGAACTTCTTTTTGAAATATGCTTCAAGGCCTCTATGGTCGTAACTCTAAAGCTAACACAAATTTTTATGTTCATGATATCGATGATATTATTTACCTATTCTAGGGAAATGTATAAACGTTTTATATAATAGTATAAATAAGTAAATAGTAGTCTCATATAGTTATCGAATTCGAACTTGTTCTAGAATTATGCTTCAAGGCCTCTATGGTCGTAACTCTAAGGCTAACACAAATTTTTATGTTAATGATATTATTTACCTATTCTAGGGAAATGTATATAATTTTTCTATAATAGTATAAAGAAGTAAATGGTAGTTCCATTCGGATTGATAATACACATACAATTTATAAATTAATCTCCGTTTTTATAGTTATACTAGATTATTTCATTCAATTTTATTATGTTTTTATAGATCTGAATTGTAAGTATTATGTGGTTATTAGCTGATAATTTTCCCGCGAATTACAGTTGTCGCGCATTTCATTTAGCTTTTACAACATAATAAATTCATTTGATATATTTCTGATAATAACGTACACCCTATTTCATTTATACTTTACTTTAACGTCGACTTCGATAAGTATCAATATTGTATTGAAGCCTATGTAAATCCTTGTTTCCAATCTAATTTAATTTTGGGGGAATTTTGGATACAATATGAGAAGGTAATCAACTTCATTTCGAAGTAAGTATTACTATCACGACAAGATTTTAGTTACAGTAAATGAGAAAGAGGGTTCGTAAATGAATACAATTTTCTTATGGATACCAACTACAGTTTCTATCGTTATACGACGACTAATTGGTTAAACCTAAAACATTATGACCTAATTTATATCCGTATCATTGAATATATTATGAGGGTGTTTACTTTAAAAGAGATTATTACCACTAAAATTCAACCTTCGAATATCCTTCAAAAACTTACATTTTTAATTGATCAAACCCTTGAGGATAATTTTCGTCATTACCTTTCTGGAGCTGATTATGGGATTATTTAGAAAACGATTAAGATTTCTTAGTATTTGGACTTATTGAAAACTTATTATAAGACTTGTTACGCGAAAAGATATAGTATTACTGAATTCTTGAGTTGAATTTTCGTTTAAGGTCTCATTAAGCTAAAAAGGTTTCACGAAGAATGAAACTTAAACCACTCGAACCCATCTTTTTTAAGCCCCTAATGAAAGGAAACTCTTTTACTAATGAACTATATAAAAGGATTAACTATTGTATCTTAATTCTGAATAAACTCTCAATTAAAATTAACAAGCACAAACAACCTTGAAAACATTAATACCAACATAAAAGCTACTTAATTCTAAATAAAGCACAACTTGATCTAATAAACGTACACTTTGACTCCAACCTCGATAATAATCCCCAATTGAATAATTTTCCAAATCCAAATTCTCATTTGGATATATCGAGGTTCAATCAAGCGCCGTGTAAAATGCTTCATATCTACTTAACTTTAACATGAAAATTGCTGAAAGTACCATTCAAATAAACAAGCATATTTTTGGAAAAAAAAAGAACCAAATGATATTGATAAATAAGCGTATTAACTTATTCATATACCGTCAAAAATTGGCTAATACGCGGAACAGGCCATAAGAAGTAGCTAATTATACTAAAATACTAAAACTGGTACAAAACAAGGTTTCCTACCTGTTGCTTTCCTCACAAGTGGTTTAATATTGATATGGAATATCAACTTCGTATTATTAATAAAATAATCAGGAGTTCATGTTGATACTAATGACTTCGTAAATAACTCTAACATTGAATTTCATAAACTACTTGGTCCATAAAATATTTAAGAAACTATTTCTTGATAAAAATATTATATCGGTTAGCTTGATAAATACCTTTGAATCGTCGTTAATCGACGAAAAATCATAAGCCGTCTCTAAGATTCTGAATAGAAAACACGAAGGGACAACCTAAAAAAATACTTACATGAATATAACTTTGATCAAACAATTCTTTCAATGTCTTCCATAACACTAAAAGCTTCCTGCCCAATATTCTGTGAAACTTGTCCCAAAGAACCTACAAAACTTAATCCTAATTATTTCTTTGCTACCTATCTCACAATCAGCTCCCAAACCTTAAATGAAGAGTTTATCTCTGATGGTGGTATCAAATAAGAAAATTACCCAAAGGATATCCCTGATTTTATCATCTACAACAATAATTTATTTCGGAACTAACACTTCTTTCATTTTTTTAGTAAAAATCGGATATAAGCACTATAGAAACAGCTCAATCTTTACGCATTTTCTGGAATATTACGTAAAAAAACATACTGTTTACCCTCTTAGGCATCTCTTGTGAAGATGAAAACCTCTATTCACCTATATTATTACTACACTCAGGTACTAAGAGAAATACATGCTTTAAAATTACGTAAGTTACCTCTTCCAACTTAATCCAAAACTTACTTGGAATAACGTCATATTATCAGGAAGGAAGAATATAAACCCAAATATGATATTAGTACGCATTAAAATCGATATTCAAATAAATTGTAGACTTGATGAGATATTAGTCGGAAATGACGTAGTATGGGGTAATGTGGTTTACTTGCTGTAGTAAAATCAAAATACGCGTCAATTATAATCATCGGATTCACTGTTTACTGATTAGGCTATTAAATCGGCAATGTAAGTCTGTTGAATGATGGAAAATTTACAGGTAATTATAAATTTAATATATTACTAATAAAAAACTTGTTGGAATACCAGTAATTGCAGTATAGTAAGTTAACTTTACTTACAGTAAATTTGACTTCAGTAATTGCAAGTTAAGTGTATTGTTTTTGGGTCCACTTTATTGATTGCAAGTCAAATATAATATACGCCTACATCACACTATGGTACGTGCCAAGAAATTGGCTATAAAAATTACTATTCAGACTAGCTATTCGTTTGCCAAACCTAGAACAATACATCTATCATTAAACTACACAATACTAATGTTATTTCGACTAATCGAATCGATAACTTTGTAACGTTCAAATTCCTACCACTATTGAGTAGTGCTTTCTAAGTTAAGCAAAGATAAACTAAGTAAAATAATATATTTTTTCCGGTTTCGTTCTACGCTAAAAACAGCGGTTAGAATATATGAAAAAAATTTGCGAAGTGCCTTTATTAGTATTAACTTAGTCCGCAACTGCCGAGAAATAGAGAAAACTTTAGGGTTGAGTTAGTTCATAACGGTAATCTGAATGTAAACGATGGTATCGTTACTTGAAAACACTATATAAAATACATTAAATATTTTTAAGGCATTAATATTGATAGTTGAAAGTCTCAAATCGACTAGTTGGTATACGGCTAGATTAGTATTACTACAATTGCTACTACTGCTAAAACAACTAAGTTCCACGCCATTTATTGACCTACAACAAACGACCTCCAACTTAACCCTTTACACAATCTTTGACTTTCACTC
>JASMMZ010000009.1:11455220-11544804 GCA_038502455.1 Anisogramma anomala | reverse complement strand
TTTACTATTATCACTCCTTTTCGCACAATTCGCACCAAGAAAACCACGCCGCAAAATTCAACGTCAAGTCGCTAAACTCACGCGTGACTTTACGTCAAATCGTCACGTCCTCACGCTTTCTTTATACCAAAATAGAAAGTCACCCATCTCACACTACTCAAAACGCCAAGATGGCTACCGTAAGCGTTTACTTTAAAGCTATCGCCGACCCCCTTACGAAGAAGTCAATTAAATATATTACTTACGTATTTATCAAAGACTATAATGGTGGCACTTAAGAGTAAGATATCGACGGAAGCTTAACCGACGATCATTTAATCAATTTCGTCGGTAACTATATTATCGAGTAAGAAGGTAGTGAAAAACGTAACTGTAGTAACCATGCCTTCTATATATACTGTGAGTTCTTTGAAGAGTAGATCATTGGTATGTAGACAAAGATCCAAAAAGCTATTAAGTCCAAGTTCAAGTTGGAATTTGAATGACGGGGAGATTACGTGCTAAAAAAAAGCTCCACTAGACCGATAGAGATACTTTTTGGGTTTTCTCAATTTAAGGGGTGTCTTTAAAACTCAGGTCTAAGGGAAAAGGCGTTAAGGACACTTGATACTTTTTTATATGATTCAAAGGATCTTTTATCCAATTTAGTTAAATTTTGTTATGTGTTAACAATGAAAACCCTGTTGATTTGCTTAGCAAGTCAGTACTATCACATGATTGCATGGAATATACCTTTAGTAGTGACATAGCGCATGAAACCGAGATTGTTAACGCGTTAAAAGGTATTAACATCTGCATTATCCGGTTAATTGAATAAGACTATTAAATCTCTCGTATTTTTTCCAACGGTCAAGTCCCTAATGCCCCTTAATCCTTCCCTTATAATTGCCAAGATTTTCAAGGCGAAGCTTCCTATGGGAGATACGCTTATACACGCGAGCTTACCACAAGTTCTCTTACAGTATTTTACCTCTTAGGTAACGTGATTGGCAACTACCTTTATTATCGCGATTTAGAGGCTCCAAGGTTTGATTTAACGTCAGGAAATACTATTAATGACTGAGAAAATTATCGTAATCTTTTTCAAAGACTTGTTAAGATGATTATTATAAATTACAAGTTTTTAACGATTTTTTCCAGAATTTGGAACGATGTAAATGAATATAACGGGAAGATTTACAATCTTCTTGATGCGAAGATAATACTCTTTTTTAATATTCGTAAATAGATAGTGTTTTTTTTTATTTGGTCTTTATCTATTGTTTACTAGGATTTGAATAGAGGGCGTTAGGAATTTCTACCTAACATTTTTAATTTTGGTAGAAGCTTTTTGAAAAATTTACAACAGTATTAAAAGTTATTTCGAATACAAAGTTCACCTTGCGTAATATTATAAAAACTGTGCTACCATGAGGTAGACGACGATAAATGCCGATGGATATTTTTAATTAGATGCTTAAAAATCTAATGATATGCTACCAAGCAATGTGACAGATGTTTTTTAACAAGGCTACGCTTCATGAGCGTTAACGAGTTTAAATACGCCTTATAACGCTTATATGCTATTTCTAAAGGTTTTTTCAGCTAGATAAGTTCCTTGCTTGCGACCTTAATAGTATATAAGGCAAAATCTTTTCGTATAAACACCTAATCCAATGATTTTAGCGATGGGAATAAAGAAGACAACGTAAGGGTGTATTATGTCGATCGCAAATACGGGTGGCCTCAACGCTTAAGATTGGTTTAATATCTTTGAATTAGAAGCAGTATCGATACTGGCGCTAATATCTATATTAAAACTCAAATGGATTTACTAACTATAAGAAATATTGTGTTGATAGTGGTAAAATATATTGGATCTGTAATAAGGCCGGCTATTCGTCAACTCTTTACCCTTCAGTTCAACGCTATAAACAACAGGTATTATATTACTCCCCACTCTTAATTTATACCTATTACGATTACTGCAATCGTATCACAGACGAAGATTATAAGAATATTATAACGATAAAGTTAATCCCTGAAAATCGCATAGTATAAGGTAGCTACCCCTAACGCGGCTCAGTAACTAGCTAATTATGATTTTCTATACAGTTTACATTTAGAAGATACTTACCTTTACACTAATCAATCTCTCACCCCCGTACGATCTTTAACTTTCACAATCGCTCAGTAATTATATATTTTAAGGTACTTTGCCAAAAATATAAGTAAAAAGATACAAAATAGGAGGGTATTCGTAATATGTGGCATTACAGAGGGAAAACACTATTGTTACGGACATCAATCGTTCAGATGCTAGTAAGACTAAAGTTTTCTATAGCCGAGGTGAACAATTATCGTTATAGTAAATAACTTTCATTTAGATTATTATTAGATTGATTATAGTTTATATCCTCAAGTTACCCACCCGTTTCCTCCTTGACTTGGAAAATATAAAAATCCTCAGCGTTAACTTCGACGTTAATATTAATAGACTGGTTAAAAACGGCTACAGTTTTCCTCTCGCCTCCAAGTAGAGGTATTTGTAGTTTCATCTTTAAATCTTAAAGATAATGGTATTGAATTTGACGGAATGATAAACGAGTTAACTATACAGGCGCTTAAATTATCCAGGCGTCGAAAATTTACGAAAATTCTCAAAATTTCTAGGGTATAAGAATGTTTAATACGTTTCTCTTTAATATATCAAAAACCTTTCCAATTATTGCTAAATATATACTTACGACGCTTCAATATTTAAGTTCATATTAAAAGACAACAAAAACTTTAATTACAAAATCTTTATTAACATATTTTACTTCAATATCAAGCCTAATTTTCACGTTAATAACTACGCAAACTCCTTTTACGAAGCTAGGTTTCTAAAGTTCTCGGCGAAAGATACATAGGAAACATTAAAAATATTATAGACCAACACGTATTTAGGCCAACTTGATATTGTCGTTTACTATATCGGTACCAATTTTACGGTAGCGTAGTTTTCGGCAGCTGCCAAGATAATTGAAATCCAATATAAACAAGTTCTTGTCAAGTCCTACTGAAGTATTGGGAAAGTCAAAAGGGTATACGCGTTACTTCACAAAGCGTACGATATCCTTAGGCTAGAGATTAGAAAATTTACGAACTAGGAAGCAAGTTTTCATATGACGATAAAGGGACTAAATAATACTATGAGCCTTAATAGACTAATATTAACATTATTAGTATTTGAAGGGTACCTAAACTTAACAAGTAGATCCCTATAATTAGTGGATAAACCTAGAAAAGCTGCGGCCTAGGGTAAAATATTAAAGGAATTGCGAAATAAATCGGCACTATATTAAATTGATAATTCCCTAAATACTAAAAATTGTTTTACGAAGATCACTATACTTACTTTACTGTTACGAAGTAAAATCCTTATGCGGAAGGAGCTTGGTAAATATGATAGCTTATATAGGATTTTAAGCATCACCAACAATAAAGTCATTTTTAAAACTACTATCGGCCCCACGAAGTTTCGCATTACTCAAGTCAAGCCCTATATTAAAGTGAAAAACGATGGCAATAAACACCAACAATCTAAGAGAATAAGTCAATACTACGCTCTTTTACATGTTATCAATACGTTAATAGAACATTGCTGAGGTAAACGACTAATAAAAAGGACGAACGTTGAAAACAAGGAATATATACCGGGCTATATTTATAATACTGCATGGGTAAGTGCGAAAACGAAGGATGATTGAGACTTAGTTAGCAAGCTCTGCGTATAAGGTATTATTTAAACCCTCTGGCAAACCTTTTAAAGAAAATAATAAGGTCGATTTTAACAGACTTCTGACTTGTGGAGTTGAATGATTTGGATCAAAAATTAATTTTAATCTCAATGACCCGAATATTACAATTTTTAGGTTGAAGATTATATACGAGGCTCGAGAGAAGACCATGGGGCGATAATATGATAAATGACACTTAATCGCTTAGGGATACATTTATCAAAATGAAGACTGAATCTTTATGTAAACGTTTATTAGATGAAGTTGTGCTTTATTTGGAAGTAAGTAGCTTTTATGTTGGTATTAATGTTTTCAAGGTTGTTTGTGCTTGTTAATTTTAATTGAGAGTTTATTCAGAATTAAGATATAATAGTTGATCTTTTTATATAGTTCATTAGTAAAAGAGTTTCCTTTCATTAGGGGCTTAAAAAAAGATGGGTTCGAGTGGTTTAAGTTTTCATTCTTCGTGAAACCTTTTTAGCTTAATGAGACCTTAAACGAGAAACTTTTTTGAAAGTCAACTGTTTTAGATGGGAATTGGGTTTTTTAACAATACGAATGAGGAATCCTACGCCTTGTAATATACTTCTCCTATCGTATTTTAATCGTTAAGTGTAATCTCAAGATTTAGGATAAGGAATTTCTAGGGTTTATTAGATTTTTATCATTATGTAACACGGAGTTTTGTAGCACAGCTAACATGTTTATTTTTTTTACGGATTTTTAAAACTTGGAATATTTTATGATCATAAAACACTTTTAGAAAGGCATGTTTTTTTATCAGAAAGGATTTCTTAATTTCACTTTAAACTTGTTTATAATAACGGGGCTCACTACGTATGACCCGATCAATTATTACAACAAAATCAGGACGTCCCGAAAATTAATTTCGGAATTTCGTTTCTTTAGCACGAACCTATGAATTTTTCGCCTGGCATAATTATGTAACTCGCTGCGTCTCAACTTGCGTATCTTTGGACTTATTTTTTGCTGGAAAGTCTATTACTAAAGGCCTTGAATATCTCATAACCGACGTTTTTAGAAGAAATTGAGATGCCTTTATTAGGCTTAACATTATGTACCTCCGATTGAATTGTATATTATAAAAAGATGATCGAAATTTTCCAGCTAATATTTAAGTTAACAAGAATTGAATATTTCAAGTTTTTCTTTCCGAATATATAGTAGACGATAATAATGTTTTACTTTTTAGAGATTGTATCTAGTTCCTTATTCATGAGACGTTGATTACGGCGTTGATTGAAGTTATATACGATTGGTTTGTTATCAGTTATCTGTGTCGAAATTTTATTATGATTTTAGTAGTAAAATTGTATTTTGACTTACGTTATATCTTTTTATGCAACATTTTTTTTGTAATTATGTTATTTGTGGGTGGACAGCCTATTGGTGATATTGTTGGAAGTTTTCATGAAAACTTTTACTAGCTTTCGAATGGTTTTGGAATAAGTTAATTTGTAACTTTATAGTCGATGTTTTATGGAAGGAAGTTGGCGATTTACGTTGATTTATAGTTAGTACAATTGTTTGAATAAAGTTTTCACTTTGGAAGCAATAGAAATTATAGACGTCAAAGTTTATATCAAGCGGTTTTTATGTTATTATTACTGGTTTTTTTACGGGTATTTCTTTTTCGTTATTCTTGATTGCGGCTCCAATTCTACGAGTGGTTTTTGCAGACGCCTTTGCGACTTTATGTGGGTTCAATAGCGTTTAAACATCACATTTAACACCAAAACTGTGGATATTATCATATACCTTCATAGATAGTATATTTAGGTAGCAGTACATTACGCTATAAAGTAAACTCCTGTAGCATGACACGATCATGTGTCATGCTATAGGCTGTACTCTTGCAGAGTATATGATAACGTGAAACGCTTCAGATTACACTCTCATGCGCGGAGCGGTCTAGAAACAGGTATTTTAGAGTGGTATGCTCTGGGTGGGGGCTTATAAGCTCTCACCTGTAACGTACACCTCTGGATGTTTCTTCTTGAACTATCATCATCATCATCATCTTATATAGTACAATTACCAATCATCTTGATTACTCTTCAAAGACCTTATGTTCACGTGAATATTATACGCTTGAGACCTTACCGACAAAAACCAATAATGTTACCAAACGAACCACTTACGAAGGTTTAATACATTTATATTTCTTGTCATTTACATCTATTCGTTGAATATCGTTTATTATCTAGCTACCGATTAATCTTAAGTAGTGTTAATTGAATAATTATGGATATTGGTTTATTTTTATAATACATAGGTATTACATAGATTTTATATAACCGCTGCAACATTCAATTATTCCAGTTTCAAAAATGTATTTTAAGTTTCAAAACTTTGTTTAACGTATTCACAATGTAAAGAAATTCGTATAAATTTCAATAGTAATTATGTAATAACGTAAAGAGGAAGTCTCCAAACAGGTATTGAATTTCTTAAAAGAAATTAAGGTCAGCTATAGCTTTTTTTTTTTTTTTTTTTTTTTTTTTTTTGAAATCATTAATCATATTATTTTTTCAAATAAGTTGGGTAAGTTTACGATAATTCCAGATTAATACGTGTTATCAATTCATATGTTGTTGAATTCGATGTTTCGGGTAGAATTCACCTTTGGTTTTATGTTGACCAGTTTATTCAAGGAGTCACCGACCTTCTTGCGAGCACATCAATTCGTAAATACCAATTACCTGTTATTAATGTTATTAGTAAAGACGGCAAAACCGAAACCGATTACTATATTGATTTTTGTTTTCAAAGTTCGGGTTAAGTTTTAAACTGGTT
The DNA here is from genome assembly GCA_038502455.1 of Anisogramma anomala. NCBI lineage: Eukaryota > Fungi > Ascomycota > Sordariomycetes > Diaporthales > Gnomoniaceae > Anisogramma > Anisogramma anomala. Next base: position 11,538,226 of record JASMMZ010000009.1, on the reverse strand, counting down.
GTTTTTAGGCTACAAACCTCCTAGAACGATAAATGTTAATTCAATGAATTATTTCTGTTTATACATTTCTTGAAATATTTTTGAATTGTTTTAAGTCCATAATGTTCAATGGTTTTGATTTTTTCCACCATTTGGTCGAATAAAACCATTGATTATTTAGTTCTTTGCACATTGTTATTGAATCATTATTTAAGTTAAGAAATTGATTTGGCATGAATATTTCACTAATACTGAGTATACCGGGTGCGTACTTTCATTGTTCCTATGATAAATGTTACCATAAACTTATTGAACTATGCCGTCGTATTCGACAATGCCATCGTCAAAATCTATGTGTATCCCTATATTAAAGAACAAATTTTTGTTTATTTTCACTTGTTTACCCTAAATTTGACCAATAATTCGAGCGACTTTCACGAATTCCTTCTTTATTTTTTCAGTGGATTTTCTAATTGTTTTTTAGCATTTCTATATACGTTTTACATAAAGATATTATATTTGCCGAAACTTTCGGTTTTTTGTTTTAGAGTTAGATAATATAGAGACCCTCTGAGTAGATAGGAGTAAATGTAATTATATAACCTACATTATATGTGTGAACTTTGCAATAAATAGTGCGAAGAACCTTTATCGCTTTTTTCGCGGCAATAACATTAGTTTATACATTATCTAGTTGTTCGTCGGTAAATAGGGAGTAATTTGGAGGTGAGGTCCTCGATTCCGGTCTTAGGTGTTGAATGCAAGATAAGCTTCAGATAATTTCTTAATCACCTCATTCATATTATAGTTTCAATTCAAAGGGATGTATGTATAGCTCAAGCTTCTACCAATTATACTAATATTATGAAGTTAGTAATGATGACTGGTATTTATGTTGTTAACTAATAGATAATTAACTTTGGCGAAATACCTAACGCGTTTACGCATAGTATTGAAGTAAAACCTGCACGTGTTGTACATTAAAGAGTAGATATACTCAAAATATATCTTTTTACGAATGCCTTCGGAATAGGCGTTGATAAATTTCATATTAGGGAATTATATATTCTTCAACGCGTCTGAAATGAATTCAAAGTTATTTCTGTATTAAAATAGTATTCTTAGAACTTTAACGATATATTTATTTTTTGAATAATGGAAGGAGTAGGGTATAACAACTATTGAAATTGTTGTGATTATTATTGATAAGAGTAAGGTAAATGATAAAAATGTATAGAAAAGTGGATTAATTTCAATCGTGATTAAAAGAAAAAGTCTATAACCGTTGATATTATGGAAGGAGATTCTTTATATAGAGGGAAAATATGGTATTAATGTCGGCACATTTTATAATACAACAAGACATTCTACAGTTGACGGCAGAAACGATACCTTTTACAACATACTATAGTATTTTATGCTGCTCATTAACAGGTTATTCACCGTTATGGAGCATCTTTCATAATCCGTCCAGGTGTTCCACGTCTTCAGGAAGATATGCTAAAAAACCGATGTTGTTATTATAGGCTGGTACTTAAGGCTAGTAGTTGTCAAGAATCTAATCTTGACAATTACTATATCTTTATAGTGTTCCTACATTGTTGAAGAATAAGTTTATTTTACGTAATCAATTACACAACCATAATAAACTTATTGTTAATTTCATAATAAGTTCTTAGTGAAGTCTTATCTTCCTCTTTCATCGAGGATTATAGATAGTATCCGACCATCTCAAGCGATAGATCTGGCCTTATCCCTTTACAAGTATGAAGAGTCGAAAATATACTTAGTAAAGACAACATCCTTTCATGAAATACAAATTACTTAGGAAATATCGTGTCCCTCATTTAACTCAGCTTCTCTATAGTTACTAGTTATAGTTATATAGTTAACTACTAATTAGTTGATAATATATTTCAATATCAACTCGATTTTTCGAATTCATTATAGCGTTTATCATAGATTTTTATATTGTTGTTGTATCAGCTTAGTCATGTTATTTTCTTCATTTATATTATTTGATTGAGTTATATTTGGTTCTTTCATGTTATGGAAACGTTAACATCGTCATGTTTCTTTTTTCACTGAAGTTAGTATAATCACTTGATTTAAGATGATAACATTAAATTTTCTAGTTGAAAATTCGAGTAAATTCTATTTATATATTGTTTTATTCCTAATTTATTGAATGTCGTACAAATAATATTCTGTATTATACCAAAATTTTTAGGACAACTTAAGTAAATAACGGGTTTAACTGTAGAGTTAATAGCTATTTTATAGTAATGCTGAAGTATAAAAGTTGAAAAATATAAAGGAATATCAATAAATGTATCTTTATAGTTATTGATTTAACGCTAGATTTAAACTTGTGCAATAAAAACATTATTATTATTATTCAATACTTTACCTTGGCGGGATGTTAGCCTTGTGATTCTTAAAGGATACGTATTACGTACATAGCAGTAGCCCGTGCTATATAATCATCCTGTACAGTTACATCAATACTTTCTGAGTAATTGTCCCCATGGAGTATTCGGCTGAGGTTCGTACAACAGTCATGTGTCAGTACAAAAGAGGTCATGGCAAACCTTAATGTGGGACCCCCGATCAAACATCTGTGACTTTCCGGAAGACATGCCGAGGCTATAATAGTACAAACTACTTGCAACGATCACAGACTCCTTTCCAACGTTTACCCACAACTCAAGCAAAGAGAGGGCAAGAAACCCTGCTACATTTAGGTCGTGGGATACTCGTTGAGGTTACCGTGGCTGCCACGAGTCACAATCCGTGGCGATGCGACGCATCGGCTCGGACATGTGATCTTAATAGGTCTCGGTGACCTGATACCCACCCATGCTGGAACAAATGTGGGTCACCCGCTACTAGCAATATCCAGGTGAATATATCGGACATGATGGCCGGGCGTGTCGGCCTGACCTTGTCGTTCTCTTCATTCTTGGTCGAAACTTCTTGCGTGGATCGATTGTGGCAGTGGCGCTCTATAACTGGCTGGGCCTTCCTTCGGAGCCGGCTTCCGCTTGTCATTAATTAATTCCGTTTGTCCATCGCAAACACATCGCCCATTTCCCATGAGGCAGGGGCGTCGAGAAGCTTCACCTACTCCATGACTGTGAAGTAATCGCACTACTAGGCATACTTTGCGAAATGGTCTACTCGGATTGGATCGCCTTGCCGACCGTGATTTGCAGCTCGCTGTCAGCACTTGCAACGGGGACGGTGATTATGATGTGGCTTATGTCAAGTAACGAGGAGAAATGGTCCTTCCGATACATGCTCATCATGAACCTGACGGTGGCAGGTAAGAGCCCCGCGTTTTACAAACAGCTTGGAGCATATATAAAATGCACGTCAGCGCTACCACATCGACTAACAAGCCTTGAAGAATTAATCAACTCCTGGAACAACACTATCTCCGGCTACAAGGTCGTGTATACTGAGCGATGGCTACAGCCTGGGCTGGGTTGCGACTTGAACGGCTGGGTAGGCCAAGTCTCGGTGCAGGCAGCCGACTTCTCCGTGCTAGCGATCGCCCTCACGACACTACTCACCGTCCGCTTCAACCCGTGGGTCCTCCAGAGCTCTCGCAACGAGCAACATCTTGTGTGTGCCCTCATCTGGGTCATCCCGCTGCTCACAGCCACCATCGCCCTTGCCACCAACAAGATCGAGCCCACGGCTGGCAACTGGTGCTGGATCGCGAACAACCCGCGCTACCTCCGCTACGTGCTCAGCCACGCCTGGCGCCTGGCCATCTTCTGCGCCGTCATCGCCGCCTACGTCGGCGTCTTCGTCGTCGTGCGCACGCGCCTCACGCAGCGCGCCCGCAGCGACGCGCTCTGCCCGCGCCACTCGTTCAGCATGCGCCCGGGCGCGGCCCCCCAGGCCTTCGACGGCGCCGCCAAGTGGCACGACGAGCTGATCCGCGGCACGGCGCCGTCGCCGGCGCCGGCATCGCCACCAACGCCACCACCGCGGGCGCAGATGCAGGCGCAGATGCAGGCGCAGGCGCAGGGGCAGGCGCAGGGGCAGGCGCAGGGGCAGGCGCAGGGGCAGGCGCGCGACACTCTCGCGCGTAGCAGCTGGCAGACGCCGGGCCTCGGCGCCGCGCAGGACGGCAGGGGCGCCGCGCAGCAGCGGCTCGGCGTCACGCCACGCTTGCGCGTGGCGCCGAGCAGCCGTCTGGATCGCGACACGCGACACTGGCTGCTGCTATCGCTGTTCCCGCTGGCGTACACCGTCATGTGGATCCCGGGCCTCGTCAATAGGCTGGCGGAGGTCATCGGGGTCGAGAGTGATACACTGACGGCAATGCAGGCGACAACGCAGTTGACGGGGCTGATGAATGCCCTGGTGTATGGGTTTCGCGAGCATCGTAACTTGCTGAAGAGAAAGAGCTTGGCGACGGAAATAAAGTACCCCAAGGCTATGGGCCTGGATGCATGATGCGGTGGGCACTGACTTGAATAAAGTGCCAACATGGGGTGCAATTTATTTGGCAGCACAAGAGCACGGAGACAGCCTAATGCCTGCAAAAATTACTCTATTTTAACATTGTACTGTAATTAAATGAACACACCCTTAAACATTGAAATGACGTTCAAAGTAAACAATATTCGTGTTTTCAGTAGTTATAAACTAATATTAACTTGTTCGTGTTTCGCATGATAATAATCACCTAATGATAGCATTGCCTTTATTTTAAATAATGTCAACCTTTAATTCGTGAACGTTCCAGCTAGTATAATTGGTATTTTTAGAGGAATCTTATTTATACCAGCGATTATATAACTTTTACGGTTTTATTTGGTATGTTTAAGCATATTAGCCTTTTTCCACATAAATACAATACTCCGCATAAGAATTTTTTTTGTTTAAAATGAAGAAATATAAGGCAAAATATGAACATTGAAAATGTTAAAAAATAGATGTTAAAGCCGAAATCACAAATTTTAAAAGAGAGGATAATTGTTATAGGCGTGATTGGCACTGCGCATTATACACTACGCAGATCAACCCTAACCCTGGTGCACTGCCATACTAATATAGGCTTACAGTATTAGGTGATTTAGATTTTATATTCTATCTTTACATAAATGATTTCACGTGTATTAACTACACTTTTTTTTTCGGCATGTGATTGTTTAATTTGTTTATGAAACAGTTTTCGAATGTTCTTGTTATAATCAATCAAATGAAATTCCTTTGCTGTTGAAATAGTATTACATGTAGTGCAGTTGGTCAACTTTACTTGCAGTAAAGTTGACTCTACTGCAAGTTGAGTGTATTGTTTGTGGACTTACCGCATTGGGTATAAGTCAAGTGCAGTACGCTGCACTTCACTCTAGGGCACGAGCCTAGCAATTGGCCATACAAATTACTGTGCAGACCAGCTAGCGGTCTGCCAAACCTGGAACAATACATCCACCACCCGACCAATGCAATACTACTGTTACTTCGACCACGATTCGAATCGACAACGTTGCAACGATCTAAAGACCTGCCAACATTTGCTTTCAATTTATTAGATTTCAACATGGAGATTTGATTTGCTCATTGCAACCAAGAATGTTGGATCGTGATGGTGGTAATGGTGTTTCTCTGTATTGAAGAATGAAGAAGGAAGAAACTAAGTATAGGACTGACTGCAGAGTTTGCAGTAAGGTATATACAATAGGGCATATGGGGGTACCACCCCACCTTGGTCCAACAATTTGCCGTAGGACAAAAGAAAGTATAATATCCCTATAATAAGTATATTCCATCACGAAAAAACGAGAATTTAGTCTCTTGAAAATATGTTTTCACGAGTAGAGATACGTATGAGTAGGGATACTTATATATACTTTTCTCAAAGCTTTTTCAAATTCTTCAATTAATTCGTAACAATATTTCAAGTCTTTTAAACTTACCTATATATCGTCCTTAACTATAAATAATTTTTATATAATTAGGTATTTTACCTTTTAACCTATTCGATGGTGGCGATGAAAGTTGTATCTAATATTCTTTTAATTTCCTATTTATCTTTATGACTCTAGTATTTAACAGGCTTTAAAGGTGGAGAAATTGGCTTAAAGGTTCAATTATCTGGAATAGGCGTTAGGTATAAAATATGAATGGTGGGATAAATCCTAAAGTTGAAAGGGAAATATAAAGTAAAAACGAGTTTTCCGACTTTATTTACAATAGTAAAAAAGCTTAAGCGAAAAGGAGTAAGTTTTCCTTAACAATAAGAAGCTTTATATACTCGGTTAAATTTAAGTTCAATTTGATTACCGACTTCAAAATCATATTAACGGTATTTTTGATTGAATCTTTTTTTGGCTTTTACAGCAATAATATATATAATTAATTCAATATTCCGTTTTGAGTGTTCCAAATAAAGTGAATGTTCTCTTAGTAGCGAGGTATAAAAAACGCTATGAATGAAGCTGGTAAACAAAGTTGGAATCCGAATGAAAATTCATCAAAACTAACGATAGTTATTCGAAAATAAAGATTATTAAAATGCCATTATAAGGCAGAAATACAATTAATCCAAAATTAATCAGGATATTTAGCTATATAGTATCGTAAAACTAGGGTTAGAAATTTATTTTTTCTTTTGAATTAACTACTTGCTTAAAGATAGTAAGCTATTATTATTATTATATTTATGCCAAAGCATTTCCAAAAACTTTGTTCAAATGTTAAGAAGAATTCAGGGTTTTGATCGGAAATAATGTACCGCCAACAAAGCTAACTAAATAATGAGAATTATTTTAACAAAATAGTAGCCTATTTTATAATAGTATATATGGTATGCCCTAATAAGAGAAGTGTTTTTTTCGAAGGTTTACAAGTAACGGATACAATAATATCAAACTTTTTTCGTATAGGTAAACTTTATAGTATTCCAAACAAAGAGACAACTAGTAAATCAACGATAAAATCTTTGTTTATAGTAAATATAGGGTTTTCAAAAAATAAAATTAGTTAAAGTTCACCGATAAGTTTTTGATTGTTATTTTATAATTAACCATATTATAAGTAGTGTCGATTGTAAATTTCAACAAGTTTACGATTGAAGAGAGAATCAAGGCTGTTTAATATTACTATTATACGTTGAAAAAACGAAATAATAACGTTTATCATAAGTATTCGCAAGAGATTCCTAAACAAAAAGTAAAGATAAAACCAGGAGTTTATAAGCTAGTTAATCTTGGTTATAAAATAAATGATTGAAAGTTTTAAACAGGAAACCGAGATTAGATATTAAAATTATATTTTTGTATTCGTTATTCCCTTTTCATTGATATAAAATGCCGTTTTATACGGAATTAGCATTAGATTCTGGCTGAAAACGTAACCTTAAAATATCCGATATTTTAGCTTGAATTGAATCTCAATAAATTACAAAGTTTCATTTATTAAAAACTATTAGATAATTATCGAATATTTAGTTGAAGATGGAAAGATTCTTTTTCGTATGAACTTTACCGTCTCCTGGCTTTTATAGCTTTGATAAGGTATTAGAAATAAGATTTAAACGTTTAGAACGAAAAATAAATTCCAAACTGTAAACTTTAAGGTAAATAAAAGCATTTATCAATCTTCTATTTACTTTATCCGTGGAAATTATATTTAGTAAAGTTTAATTTACTTTTTCCTTAGTTAATCATAGATTATAAAAATTGTAATTAGGTATATATTACTTATTGAACTTGTATAAAGGCGACGACAATTCTATACGAGGTATAGTATCTTTAACTTTGAAGGACCGTAATACAATTTAACCTCAATAACATATCAGTTTAAAATCAAAATAATTTAAATTATTATAAGTGGGATGTAATAACCAAAAATCTCAATATGATTCCTTTTTTTTTCAAAAGCATAATTATAGAATATTGTTTAAAACTGTTATTAATTTGAATGTAAAGAAGGCGATGAAGATTAAGATGATGCAGGCGTATGCGTTTATATAAGAATTTCTTAAATTTATCAAAAGAATATTATTATTCAGGTGTTAGTACAATTTTAGTAAATTACGTAAAGTTCTGGGGTTTACTATAATTTCCTACCTTAAAAAGTCGTCTATTGAAGTCTGTTACGAATATGTTAGTTTTATGTAATTGTAAAACGTTCAATAATCAAGCAAAGTAACTTATTATTATCATGAAGAATCCAGTAACCCTTTAGTAGATTTTTAACACTTTTGAGCTAATTAGGAATATTCATTTACCAGAACCTTCAGTAGGTTTTTAAGGGGTGGAAAAACCGAGACCATCAACGTAAAATCTGAGCAATTTTACTGACTAGAATCCAATATAGGATTTGTGAAACTATAAAAATAGGCATCCTTATGAAAATAAAGCGAATACCTACTAGAAATATACGACGTATTTATCAAATATATCTGAAAAGATAATGATATTGTCTCTAAAATCTTTGTAAAATGTGCGAAAAGTTTGAAACGTACAATTTATATATATTTATATATGAAAAAATGAATTTAAAAAGCTTATAAACGTAAAATTTAACGTTTTTAACCTTTATGACTCATTATGGTAAAGCGAATTTAGAAAATTGGGTAAATTTACGGCCAAAAAAAAAACTATGATATTACAAAAATCCACCTTTTTTACCTTCAAAGAGAATAATTTGTCTTTAAAGTGGTAAAGATTAGTTATCCGAAATGATTCATTTGCTAAATAGGTTAAAATCCACTATGAAACGTCTTTTCTAACTGATATATATAAAATGATAAACAAAGACGACTAGTAAAACCAAAGGCGAAATTCAAGTAGAATATTTCATGCGATTATGCTTATAACGTTTATCAAACTATTGGTTGAAAAGCGATTTATCGCATTTATTAGCCGGGTCAAAATGATAATTTAATTTGACATATTACGAACCTTTTACTTAAAGTATATTTATTATTTAATTTTTTCAAACCTTTACTTAACTAATGTTCCGTTACATCTTGGGAAATTACTTACAAACTCGTTAAAATTATAGGGTTAATTTTTCAATTCACGGTGTAAATTCGAGTAACCTAAAAGATATAAGTAATAGGTATATCGTAAGGTGTTTTGATACCGAATAAAAAAGGAAATATACCAGGAATATCATTATTGAGCCGAATTTAATTAAAATCATATTTAGCTGATAGACGGGTAACGAAAGCTTCGGCAAATGAAATAGGTGTTTTCAAATTGATAGGAGCTTAGCAAAAGCGTATAATTCGAGTAAAAACTTTATGAATAACGTCATTATTTAAATTCAATTTTACTCTTATCGTAAGGATTGGCACAGTAACCTTAAAAACTCCAAAACCAATAAAGTTTAACATATAATAACTTAAAGTAACCTGAAAATTTTATATTATTGACGAAGAGATTATTACTAACCTATTAACATAAGTTAACATTCAAAAAACGCAGTTATGATCGGGTTAAAAGTATTCCGAATTTTTGTATTTGGTTATCGTACCAAGTTCTATACGTTTGGAGATTTTATAATGTTCTTGGATAAATTATACAATTGAAAAACATATAATGTATGAAAACCCAAAAACCTATTTCAAACAACAAAATCCTTAAAATAAATATAAATTATTATCCTTTGAATTAATCAAGATATTTTACGAATATCTAAATTTTCAAACCCAAAAATATAATTGCATTCATTCGAATTTTCACCTTAGGAACGGTTAATTTAAAAGAAGTTTTGTAAATGGTAAATAGTCCGTAGAATTTTCCATTTCGAAAAGTAATTACGTTTTGCAATATAAAACCAACAGCTTTACGTATATTTCACCAACTATTTGTTGAAAGCGTACCTGTTTTTACATAATTAATAACCTAACCTTACGTTATATTACGTAAAAGTCTTTAAGTATCGTTTAACTTATAACCAGGAGACTATAGTATTAATTTTACTTAAAACGTCAAATAAATCAACGATCATATAATATAGAGGATATTTCACGGTTTTTAAAAGGTACCTTAAAGTTAAGGAAGACTAAAAGTATTTTCTTAAGAAAGTAAACATTTACTAGGTTTTTTTCCATGTCTCAATCGAGTTATATTATAATATTTTCGATTCTATATGCTACTGGTTTTCTGCTTCAAATATCATTTTGTAAACGTGAATAGCAATTTATGATTAGGGTAGCTACGTTATCAATATTACAAGAAATTACGACATCTAACTCTTAAATAATGTTCACAATATGATTATAAACAAACGTATCAACTTCATATAAACGATAGTATATTTGTCCTGAGGATATCTAGTAGCGAGACTCATAAGGTTTCAAATAAAAAAAACCAATTTTGCAATTCGAATATAATAAGGTAATAATCGTAAACTTTTTATCAAGCTCATAATTAGGCATCGTTATTAAGTTACTTACAAAACCTTCAATCATGGACAACAAGGGTTTCGCTAAGTACATACAAAAACTTCGTAAAAAGTTCGAAAAGACTAAAAGGTTTATTTTATATTAAATTTAAAATTCACGTCATAATTACGATTAGTCGGCGATTATAGTTACATTAGCGACTACAGTTACGTTAACGACTACAATTCCGTAAAAAAGAGTTATAATTTCGCTGGCGGTTTTTACGCTCTTTTTTAGTCCCGCTCTTGAAGAATATCCTTGCGACTTTACCCATTCTCACGATACTTGTCTCCTTTTCGATCTTTATAACGGTTATTAGTTTAACTTTATCTGTACCTTCGATCTTTCAAGTAACGCAAAGTATTATAGTGGTAACGAATATCGTTATACTTTTGACGAGGATATTGAGAGTTTTTTAGATAATTATAAAGATTTTTAATCTTATTTTTAAAAGATATAAAACGGTAATACGAAATTCGGCGATCTGCTGCTACTAGTAAAATCGTTTTATTTTCCTCATTCCTAATTATATACTTCCGTATTATTTACTTACGATAAAAAGAGGTCAATATTGTTAAATGTTAACGTTAAATGTAGTTTAAATACTGTTTATAGAGTCTGGTCAATTATTATTTTAATGGCTTGAGATTTTGACAACGTAAGTATACGTGTTCTTTGGTTTAAATAAACCTTTTCAAATTATATTTATTATATTGAACTTTCCTCAAACTTAACAATTCATTAAAATCGTTTTTTTTCCCTCGTCAAACATTAATAACGAATAAGGTAATAAAAGCATTTGTAATCTTTTGAAAACCTTTCTAGCAGATTATCCAACAGTTGTATAAAATTAATTTATAATTTTACCAATATACCCATAAACCTTAAAGAAAGGCCGAAAATATCTCAACTAATGAACCTTTAACTCTAGGATTTACGTTCGTCAAAAACTCGAGCCTTTACTAAAAACACTCGATATCGGTTAATACGTTTTTACTTATGGTAACGATACCTAAGTCGGCAGGATTAGGGTATTTATGGTTGAAAATATCCACCTTTTTTAGCTTTAAAAGACGAGTTTTTCCCGAGTATTAAAAGATAAATTATAAAAGTTGTCGAGCAAGGCAAGGGTAGTTTCGAGGAAACTCGTGTTCGTTTTGTTGAACTCGTCGGTTATCTTGCTAGTATTATAATCCGACTCGCTATCTAGTTACTAATTTTCGCGAGTACGACGGGAATACTCATGAAAAAGATGGTAGGGCGATTCTGGCCGACGGGAACGATAGGGCGATTTTTACTGGTGAGAACGATAAGGCGATTCTCACCACATTAATCTATAAGGAAGGTTTTTACCAGAGAGGACGATAAGGAGATTCTCTTTGTCGAGAACTATAATTTTTACGGCGAAAAGGGGGGGCAAAAGTCTAAATGATATTCAAGAGGCTTTTAACAAAATTCTCAAGGTTCTTAAAACATTTATCCATCTCTTCCCCAATGTGTACTAACTCATTTCATTTAAAGGAAGGAGTATCTAAAGAAGTTACAACAGGGCGCTTCATAACTCCCATAACCAGGGTATCGTCAACGCCTAATACCATTATTTAACTGGGATATGAAAGGAAGTATGAAGGTAAATTAAAGCTGGGGCATGTAAAGGATATGGTATTTTAATAATTCACTAGCAGATAAAGTAGTAACAGGTAACGTGGAAGAAGTAGGGGTAAAAGCTTATTAATGACTCGCTCTACTAAGTAAAATAATGGGTAATGATTAATCGGCTAGCAAGGCTTACAATTGCCTACTATATTGGTAGGGCTTTAGACGTTGCAACGTTGTCGATTCGATTGGTCAAGGTAACAGTAGTATTACAATAGTGAAGTGGTGGATAAATTTTTTTAGGTTTGGCAGACCGCTAGCTAGTCTGCATTGTAATTTATATAGTTCATTGCTTATCTTATACCTTCATATGAAGTGAGGGTATGCTGTACTTGCTTTATAACCAATATAATAAGCCTACAAAAAACGATAAACTTAACTTAAAGTTAGAATGGTCAACTTTATTTTAAATAAAGTTAATCTACTATATTTCAAATACTATTGTTCCAACACTGGCAGCTTTTTAGTTTGTTCGCGTATGCCAATGTAGTTAACCAATCTTTTCTGGTAAGCGCTACACTGAAGCCTTGTTAACAGGCTAAACACCTATCAACTCCAAATAACCTCTGTATCGAGTAACACTCATTTTTACTCAAATTAACCTCAATTGCTGTTAATTTTCATATGGCTTAAGATTTGATGTTGTCGACTTTTATAAAAGGTTCTTTCACTGCAGGCCTATGTAAACCTCTACTTTATCCGTGTTAATGAAACAAGTTGTTATCGTTAATTCAATGGTAGTCTTTTATTTTGTTAATATATTCCTAACTTTCGTCACGTATTTTAGCCTTATCGGGCGGCTTTTTCATGTAGCACTCGATACGTATAGTTAGTTTCTTACTATTTACGAACCTTTTAGAGGCTTTATTAGGCGATGCCTCTGTTATAGTGTTAGTAGGATTCTATGTCCCGCTAAACCACCTAAAATCTTTAAAATTATTCCTTTTATAGGTTTCACAAAGTGTTATTACGTCGATTATTAGGTGGTTTTCACTGGTGGTTTCGAGTTTCAAAAGGCATTCGAACAGTAGCCTCGAGTTAGTATAAATTACTACCGGGTTAAAAGGAATCTTCAACCTCCTAGTAATAACGTTCAGGGTTTTTCACAGTATTATATACATCTTAAAGCCCGCTATTATATTCTAAGCTATGAAAACTAATAAGTTTCATATAATCCTTTTAAATTTAATTAAGGTTTAATAAATCAGTTTCTCGATAATTTTGAATTGATCTTTCAGCCTATCCTAATTTATAAGGGTTATGAAAATGCCGATTTGTAAGGATAAATCGGTATTATTCGTAAAAAACCTATCTGTAAAGATTATAAATAAAGCCTCCGACAGATCGATTAAAATTTTATTAATCCTTTTATCCAAATTTTATATTTGCTATTAGAGCCTCTTATGTAGCTAGTTAAAGTCGTTATATATCTGGTTTTATATTTGTACCGCTATAAATAGGTTGTATAAGGCCTCTGGTTAATCGAAGGTGATAATATAATTCCTACAGTTATGTTATTTATAGTGTATTGAAGTTTTAGCCACGTTAGTCTTATCGTTTATGGCTAGATTAGTGCTTTATACTTTTTAACAAAAGCTACAGCCGGTATTAACATGAAATATACGGTTAATGATTTATTAAAGTCAATTTTACTGCCTTTATCTTACGTTGTAACTGGCTTGTAATTTCAACACTTAAAGTTTTTGGTCTTTTAAAATTATGATGTTATAAAGCTAGCCATTTTAACGAAATTTGTATCGTTAATTTTTATATTAATTAGGCCGATGTCTTTTTTATACGTTAACAGTCAACACTAGTCGTATATAAGAGAATTTATATCTAGTTGTAATTTAAAATACAATTAGTTGGTTAGAAACTAATAAACTCCTGTTTCAACTAATTAGTATAAAGGTTTGATATATCCTATTACCGTTTTCAAAGGATATATAGGCCGTAGTTACTACAACAATTCCAGCAATATAATCCGTTGTTAATATATTACTGATAACGTATATTCTTACATTATATTTCGGCTATTAAACGTAAGCTTACCTTTAATTTTTACCAAGAAATTTTTATTCAAACAACTATTAAACGTTCACTGAATTTTCAAATCATTGGCAATTACGTAAGGATTAAGGTTTTGCTTTAATTACTGTATCCTCAAGCGAGCATGCGTAAGGTTTTGTACGGTTGTCTCTTAGTCATACCTCTAACCATGTAGATATTCCTCAACTTAGAAATTATAACGATTTTGTTTCAAAGGTCAAAATCAACCTTTGATATAAATTTTCCAAATTTTAGAGTCTGTAAACTATTAATTTTGAACTTATCGTTTTCTTTAAAGGGGTTTCGATAGTTTTAATAATACCCTATATTAGAAGCTTTAATATTAAGTCTTCATTATCCTTCTCGTTACTACTTATCCAAATAGTATTATAGATATAATCCGGTATATATTTCTTCTTTTTAACATTTCTTTCGTTCTGGGGTCTTCCCCGTTAGCGATGTTTCATTGGTTTATAGAAAAAGGGTATAAGAGGTTCGTGATAATTCGTTTGCTTAGCTTAATCTATGTAATACGGAAAGTTTCAAAATCGTTGAGAGTTCAAAGAATTACTTTAAAGCTAGAAATATTTAAGGTTTTATATGAACCCTTTTATTTGCCCGATTCCTATTATAGGAGGACTTTACTCTATAACGGTAGGGAAAATAAGTATATTGTCGTGGGGCCGTTCCTAGTATTAAGGGTATCGTTAACTAAACGGTATGCCAATTCCTTTCACAGTTCTTTTTATAATTTACCGTAAGAAATTACTTGTTTTTAGGTAGTTGCTAATAGCGGGGATTTACTCATTAGACGTGTGTATACTTCGAAAACCAGTAATGTTGGTATTAGATAGTTAGGGCTCACAATTTAGTTTAGGTCGTTCACCGCTGTCTAAAGGCGTGCCTCGGGATCTTTCAAACTTTTATCTTTAACGTAAAGATTTTGTATACTCGTCAAAGAAAGGTATATACCCTTTGAAACTTTTTAATTCTTCAATATGCCTTTATAGGTACCTATTCATATAAGATACCCATTATTTTAGTATTATTTCACAACTCCGCCGCCATAAAGTTGGTATATGAATTGGAAACGATAACAATGGGAATTTCTAAGTAATTAATAATTTACAATATCCTTGGAGTTTCCCACTTGACTTTTGCCAACGACGACTTTAAAAACTTACCATCTTGAAAAGAGTTTGCGGAATTAACGGCGCAAAGAACAAGTACATTATTTGAATAAAATACATCGATTAGAAATATATAAAGAGATTCTTTGTCGTTTTTAATTTTAATTTTAATTTTTAGGATTCTGAGGTATACATTGAATAGTGGTGATAACTCTTTTAATAGCTTTTAAGGCAAAGTATTTTATATATCCATACCTTACAGGCTTTAAAACTTGATTAAGCTTATTAACGGCTAAAAATCAAATCACCGGTATAGTTGACATAACTCTGGCTCCATTAGGTTTAATATTATTACCTTTGGACCTTAAAGATAAAACTATACATTCTCCTATTAAAAGTAGAGGGAAAACCTTTGGCCGTTTTGATCTAACTTGTTGGCGTTAACGTTAACGTTAAAGCTAAGGACATTTGTATTTTCAAGCAAAAGAAGAGGTAATGGATTAAAATATATGAAATGTAATTAACCCTATAACAATTTAAATTAATTTTATTCCTAGCAACGATAATTACTCGCCTAATTTGGAGTTCACTTTAACTTTACTTATATGATAACGATCAATTTTAGAAATAACAATGTTCTATGTTTATAGTGTTACGTATTATGAATAACCTTTAATTATATACCTTATTACCTTTGTGTTTAGCATAAAATCTTAAAATTTATAGTCTGTGTAACGACAGTTGAGCTTAAAGATATACAAGGGATTAGAGGATTGGTTAGGGTAAAGGTAAGAGTCTTCTCTATTTAAGCGGCATAGGAAGGTATAGTCAGCTTATTATTAAGCCGCGTTAAAAGTAGTATCTTTATACTATTAAATTAACTTGAGGTTATTGTTTCCGTGGATTGGCTCGTCGCCTTGAAAGTTTGCGATTTAATTTAAGTAATCCTTTTTAAAGATTGAAGGGTACTAAATGTAATATATTTCCTTTTAATTGTTTTGTTCGGCGATGGGGTGGCGAGTTAACTAACCGCTAGACTTGCTACAGATCTAACATTCTTTTACCCTTATTACGACAATAGTTCTTTCAATTAATAGGTACGCTTAAATATTAAACTGATTTGCGCTAAAGTAGTTGTTTTCTCCAATCTAAGGTCGATAGGCTAAACTTTAAACGTTAAGGGTGCATTTAGCCGTATTTGCGGTCAACTTGATTAATTACCATAAGGTTTGCTTTATTCACTTCAGGGAAGTTTCCGAGTTAGAGGTATATATTAAGCTAGTTTGGTATACGAGTTATTGAAGTTACGAACGAGGAGCGTAAATGGCTAAAAAATATTTCTTGAGTGGTATTTGGGCGTTAAAAAGCGTATTCAAACTCGTTAATACTCGTAACTTATCCTGTACCTGTTCGCGAAATATGGTTTCGCTAACATAAACCTTCCCCATTACTTATTGGCATAATATTAACTTATTAAACATCTGGTTTAACATATTCATGGTATTTTTTCCTCTTTCGTCTTCGATATTATCGTGGTACACTAGGTAATGACCTAATTTGTATAGTTTTAGATAAAGAGGACTTCATATTCAAAATAGACTTTTATACTATTGTATAATTAGTGAAAGCTAGTTGATCTGGTAGGGAAAGTCAGGTAGTCGTCTCTGGCGTACCTTATGAGGATTCACGAAAACAGTGGGTAAAAACTGGAAGGGGAAATCTCTATTTACTTACAAATATTCAAAAAGGGCATTATCTTTGTATCGAAGAGGTCATAAGGCTTCACTTCATTCCTTTTTACGTCGTTTCAAATAAAAAAGAAGTCAGTGAAAAGCTTGTAATTAATGTTAACCATCTTGACACGTCTTGGAGGCAGGTTGCGGTAGTTATCCTAATATTGATTAGTAGTATTTCTTTGAAGTTTAAGCCTTGGAGCCTCTAAATCAAAGTGTCAAGGGTAATTGCTAGTCACCTAACCTGAGGGATAAAGTCTTGAAATAAGACCTGTGGTAAGCTTAAGCGTATAGGAAAAACTGCCATGGAAGGTCTTCTAAGAATCTTGGTGATTAGGGGACTGAGAGGCAATAGGGGCTTAAAGTGTTTAAGGGATTCAAAGATATTATATAATTAACTAGTGTAAAACGGCGACATTAATTTCTCTAACGGTATTAACGGCCGCTACTTTACGCGCTCTTCCGCCGTTAAGAGCGTACTTCGTATTATCAAATAGAAAGGCTAGACTGCAAAATAAGTTAAAAGGTTTTTTATCGTCAACACGTAAAAAGGGTTAACTTGATTAAGGGTGAAGGGGAAGTCACATGAAACGTGTATGTAGGCGTTAATGTTTCTCAATAACTTTTCTTTTAGGGCGTGTGTTTCAGGGGATTTTTCAAGTTAGGCTAGATTGAAAAGAGTTTTTACCAGCTTGATAAAGCCAATTTCAGGTATATAAATCTCTCGTCTTTTAAGTTCTTCTTTTATATTTGATTTAACATACTTTTAAAAATATTTCAATATATTAATAGTCCACTCGTTAAAAAACTGACGGTATCTATAAAAATCAGTATTTCTGCGGTTAAGCTTTTCGCCTTTATCATAATCGCCGATATAACTGCTAATATAGCTAACCAGTTACATTTCCGTTAAGTCTTCGCTGAAATCGTACTATTTAAACTCTTTATTATATTGTTTTGAAATTGCAGTTATGTGGGCTTCGATTTCTCATATTCCCTTTTAAACAAGTGTTATTTCGAGGTTTTATATAATATAGAACTTGGTAGGCAAGGGATTTGGTATTCTTTGAGTGTAAGAACTTGGTGATTTGTGTTATTTTTCGCTTAAAGTAACGATTTTAACGATTGAATTGGTTTAAGGAAAGTGGAAAGAGGGAAATAGGGGTAAAGGTCTGGTGTAGAAGGTAAGGTCGAAGGTCGTTTATTATTATATGTAAAATTCAAGAGTTATCTGTTGTTTAGATGTAGAACTAAGCCTTCATTTACAGTAGTAACACACGTAGTAGTACTTACTTAGCTGTTTACCAACTTGCCGAACTTTAAAACTTCTAATAGTCAATTTCATTGTTTTTAAAAAGAATCTTTGTTAAAGATTTCTTAGTGTTTTAAATAGCGATACTGTCGCTACCTCGAACCTGCTGTAAAAACTGGCGTAGTGTAAAGGTCTTTTTTATGTAATTCCGTAAGGACTAATATAGTAGTAAAAGCCTCTTGTAAGAATATTTTCTATGCTTTAACCGGCGTTATTGATGTATAGTATAACCGGAAAGTAGTCTTGTCTCTGAGTTAACTTATCTGTGAATAACTTAATAAGCACTAATACGTATTGGTAGAGCTTTAGACATTAAAACGTTGTCGATTCGATTGGTCGAAGTAACAGTAATATTGCTGTAGTTAAGTAGTGGATGAATTGTTCTAGGTTTGGCAGACTGCTAGCCGGTCTGCACAGTAATTTGTATAGCTAATTGCTTGGCCCATGCCCTAGTGTGAACTGGGCGCATACTGTACCAGCTTTGCAGCCAATACAGTAGGCCCACACAAAAAAAATACACAAAACTTGCAGTCAGTATAGGCATCTTTCCTGTAATTAAGGTGAGATCACTGCACTGAAAATACTACTATTACAACTTACTGGTTATAAAAAGAAGTAATCCAATTAATGGATAAAAATGAATAGAGGAAAAAAAGCTGGCGATTTAATTGATAAGGGAAGAGCAAGACTGGTATTTAAATTACAACAGGGTAACCCTTTATAGCTGGCAAAAATGTTGTTAAAAACAAAAAACAAAATCACAACATAAGAATCTGGTATCAACTGAATAGGTAGTTTACAACTACCATTTGTTGGATTGTAATAGGGAGCATAGTGTTTCTCTATAGAGAAAAATAAATAAGGAAGAAACTAAGTCTAGGACTGACTGCAAAGTTTGCAGTAAGGTATGTACAACAGAGCAGGTGGGGTTGTGATTACAGTTCAAACGGGGTCTTTGAGGGGGGGTATTTGGAGGAGTAGAGAGTTGTATTTGCATTGTTGTTTCTAGTTCGGCTAGTTCCTGCGGGTATCCCTTTACCCTCCAAACATCCCTCCTATGACTGCGGGTAGCCATTTCTTTAGTATAAGTCACGCTTGGCATGTATATTAATCCTCCATGTTACCATCTATCACTCAAATAATGTATGGCTAAGTTCCCGAAAATATATAAAGCAATGGTGAATTGAATAAAAGTTGAGGTTCGCATAAAATATTGATGTAGGGTGAAGTGGGGTAATAAAACAATATAAACAATGGTAATAATCGAAACAAGGAAGAAAAAGTGAATTATCCACCATACTTCATGATAATCCTTCCAACTTTAACTTTTACTTCAACTTCAATTTCCGCCCTTTTTCAACCTTAATCTTTACCCTCTCAAACTTCACCCTTTCAACCTTTTCAACTTTATCCTTAACAAAGGTCAATATCGTTATTTCATCGAAGCGCATTCTAATCGGTAGTGTTACTTTACCGCGGCACGTTTTGATTGATGGTGCATTCGTTGCCGTCAAGGTTACTGATGTAAGGATCCCTTATCCTTTCTATATCTTTTCCGCTTTTTATTTTTTTGGTCCTCTTCTTCCTTCTCTTTTCCCCTCTCATCGTATGGCTTTAGTGAGTTAACTTCAACTTTCCTCTATTTTAATCTAGTAATAGGATCAACGATTCAAAGCGATATAGATAAAGCGATCTTGTTAACCTCTCACGGCCCCATCCATCGCGGCTTAAAGTTAAGCGCCCGAATGTTCTTCAGGTCTTTTCTTTTGTCTTTGTTGATTAGAATTTTTTTTAGCTTAATGTCACGGGTTTTCGGTACAACCTCCCACACTTAGTCGCCAAATTTGAACCTATTACCACCATCTTCGAGGTTAGTCTTAGATTCAATACATTTCTTTACCTATTTATTGACTACTTGTTAATATGATTTGTCACGACAGTTAACGAACTTATCGCAAATTGCCTCCTCATTGGCTTTCGATTTATTAAATATTGCATTTAACGGTTTTCGATTCAGGTTTGACATTGTCTTTGCAACGATAGCCCCCGAAGGCTTTACTGACCAGCCCTGTATAATTTACGATAGCGTATATAGCAAATGTTTTACACGTTTGTTATTGGTAGATTTTATAATATTAACTAAAATTATAGGCCACTTTTTAAGTAGTTTGTACCCTAGTTCGTAAGCTTATGTCTTTAGCCAATTTTTAACTGTTTTTACCAATCTTTTAATTAGTCCCACTAACATAGCTAAGTACGTGGGCGAATTTATCATATTCTTTCTGCCCTCAAAGAAGTAATTTATAACCATCGGTTTTTTGAAGTACCTTACATTATCCAAGTAACATTCTTTAGAGTAGCCGAAGACATCGGTAATAGGCTTTCACGTTTGATATACCTCCTCGCCAGTTTATTTATCTATTACTCGGCAAAATAAAAATAGCGAGGAATAATCTATTGCGAGGTAAAGATAAGTCTCGTCATCAACTTTTTTTTGATTAATTTTGCTTGTAAAATCTAAACTTACAATATCCTATAGCTTTAAAGCCATGATAGATACGAGTTTAACTTTAATTGATTTAACGGTATTGGATATAACGTACGGCTTATAGGTTTTAAAGCATTTCTTAGTCTTAATATACCAAGTTATTTACTATAGAATTCCCTTTAATTTGTAAAAGGTTGAGGCTACCTCGAAATATTTATAAAAGTCATGGGTTTATTTTAATATTTGAGGTTCCTTACTTCTTTTTCACATTTATCTCGTGATATTAACCAAGTTTTCGCTTTACTAATACGCCGTCTTGGATGTAAAATCGTAATAAGTTTCATTTTACTTTCCTTTTTATTTTCATCGGTAAGTCCTCGATTATTTCCCAGCCTCATATAAGGTATCTTACAATATGTTAGTACCAGTTAGTCTTGTCGATATATATGGTTGCCATCGTCACTCCTTTTGGTCGTTGTATTCGTTCAAGGCTTAGTACTCCTATAGGTAAAAGGATTCCCGTTCTTAGATTTTTTGGTATCGTTGATCTTACGAGAAAGTATTTTTTTACTACCGACGGTAGTTCTCTTGTATTTAACTTTAAAAGTTTTATAGTTAGTCACAATTACCTCGAAGTTCCGTTCGCGATTTTGATAATTTTATTTGTATTAGGGAGATATACGATTTTCATGTTAAACATTCCGAACATGTTTGTTTATTACGAAATTTTCCTTATAAATATTGTTGAACTCGTTAATGATAAAATGAGGTTCGCGTGATTGGTATATACTATTTTCGGAAAAGGCGATTTAATTACTTATAGCCTGGGTATTTCTAGGCATTTCACTACGGCCAATGCTTTTCTTTTACCAATAGTATACCTCGTCTCGGTATCGTTTTATTTACAGGAAAAAAAGGCTTAAACATTTATATAAGACATTAACTTGTCGATAACCTCGGTACCCGTCAGCAATCCCTTCAGTTGGAAAGCGACACTACCAATTCCCTCATCTAACGTATTTATTATGAGGGGAGATTAAAGCGAGCGATCCGCTGTTATTACGAAGTTTTGCTAAATAGCCAGATATATAGTAACGAAGGCCTTAACATGTTCCCTTTTCCACTTAAACATTTTAGAGACTTATTATATTTGTTTTGAAACTTTTACATCCGAGGTCGTTTTCGGTATTTTCCTCATATAAGATGTCTTTAGAATTTTCGTTTATTACACTTTTCCAGGTATATACCTTATAACGTATATTGTAGGGTAAAGGAACTCGTCTAATATCTTTAATAAAGTAGGGAGATTTTCAGATTTCGCCTATATTTCTAATATTTTCCGATGTTTTCTCAAAGATCGAACTAGACCCCGCAACAATTTGAATCCCAACGAGTAAATATAGCTTCCGAATAAAATAGATTTGTAAAGGGTAGGGCTAATCTTTCCAAATTCGATAGGAGGAAAATATTAATAATGGAGGAAGTTAAACATTACGTTAAATCCATATAATGCGGAATTGTAGTCGTTAATATATATGTTAAAAGCCGTTTTCTAGGTATGGTTATATCCTATCAATAAAGGTAACGTTTGCCCGTTGATTTTCGCGTTCTTTCGGTTTTATATTATGGTATTCTCGTCGATTTCGTCATTTGGTCATAGCTATTGACCAAAGGTATTATCCCCGAACGCTTAATAGTTATATTTACTCCCCGTTAACACTTAAGGCATTTAAAGCATTAATTATTATATATTCGATATAATAAATTCCGTTTTTCACTAATGACCTAGAGTAATCAAAATCCGCTAATATCCGTTGATTACGTTCCCTTGTAAAACGACTTTATAGTTAGCTAAAAAAAAAAAGTATCGAAGACTTTGTTCCGTAAATATATCGGCGGTTGAAGTTTGATTATGTAATTGTGAACTGGAACATAGTGATGAACGAATCGGTGTTCGCCGTTTCTCCTTGGTAGGTACCGTAAATATATATCTCATTTAAACTAACCTTGTATAAAAAATCCAGCTACCTTTATGGCTAGATAAAACTTTTATGCCAATACGATCTCATCTTGTAAGTATTTCGGTTGTTTTTACCAAAACAATTTGTTATTCGGTTTATGTTCGATTAAATAAGTAACTAAATCAGTTACTCGTACTTCCTTTAATTTAATGGCAAAAACATCTCTCCTGGTTTATATCAGTTTTTTAGCTAAATCGAATCCTTTCCCTTCATTATCGTAAATTTATGGGTATTCGTTGTCAGCGAATTCGTCCGCCTTATTTCTTTTGTTTACGTCTCCATTATCGATGCCAAAAGCCTTGATCTATTTTAATAACATTTTATGGTCCATCATCCAATTCTCTTTGTTCGAAGCGACGTCTAATTTTTTTGTCGAGTTTGTTATTTTACGCCATTAGTATTCGTTTTGCTTCGCCATACGCCAGGCAGGCCTCTTTTAAGTCGTTCTCATTTTTCTTCATTTTTATTTACTATCGTTGATATTCGTATACTGAAACGTTCAAAAATACCTCTCTGTTCTTCTTATCACTTAACGCTCGTAACGCTAGAATATCGTCGTTTTGTTTGTTCAATCCGAAATTAGGTTTCCGGTTATAATGAAAGATTGAAAGCCTGGCAGGCAACGGTGGTGGCGCGAAACAATTAGAAAGTTCTACTTCTATTCCTATAACTAAATACTGAACTGATTTACGTGAGACAGGTAAACGTAATAAATAATTGACGATATAGAAATGTTTTCCAGTAAGTGACCCCTTTACCTTATTAAAAGCAATGGTTTTTTCGATCTTCTTCCCATTCTCTTATTCCGTCTCGTAATTATGATTGTTATTTTCGTTTCGTCCTGGTATATTTCCGTTTCGCTTTCGTTAGTTTCTGTTTCGTTTTAGTTTATTTCTTGTATAATTGAAATATCTCTTAAGCGTACTTATTTGTAAATACTAGTATTTCCTGGGTCATTCGGTTGCCAAATATATTTTTCAAGGTATAAGGCATGCTTTAGTTTAGGTGTTTCCCTTATCATAGTGCGTATTTTTTGAAGTCGATAAGTATTTTTTAGTTTTCGCAAGTATTTTATATCGTCTTTATCCAAGGCCTAATAGTTGTCTTCGTCGCTACTGTTTTTTTTTCATTTAAATCTGAGTCCGACATTTTTCCCTGGCTACTCATATTAGACTTATTTATCAAGTGTTGATTCTCTTTTGATAAACGATCTATATAAGTTGGCTCAATATTAAAAGGCAATGGTTCTGCAAGTCATTTCACAGGTATAACACCTAAGTATCTACCCTCGCCTATAAATGTAAGGATATTTCCAACATCATTGTTAATAGCTAAGTAACGAACAAACTAGTTACGGATTAATAACAAATTTTATAATGAACAGTTAGCTATAATAGATGCGTAAATTAAAGAAATAATACTATTGAAGACTAGAGGAAATAACACATAGGTAATAAATATGGTACGATTTCTATCAGCTATCGTAAGTGTTGTTAATAGGTCGGCTATTTAAACGGTGATTTCTGCACGAGCCGCCGTATCTTACATAATAAGTTTAACGAGAAAACCGTTATCCATTAGGTACCTATTAATGTGAATGTTATGGGTATTACTCTAAATATATATGAGTTAGGTTTTTATAATGTATAGTTTAATACGACTTTTTACAGTTGTTATTACCGCTGAATATATGGATGCTATACGTTTTCGTTTCTTCCTTACGGTTTCTCTCCCTATTTTAGCTTATCGAACGGTGCCGAGACTACATATCCTCGTTATCAATTTTCATAGTATAGGACTACGATTTTGTAACTATTCGAAAGAAACTTTAAAGTATATTTCTCGTAAGGTATTCATCATGTTAAATCGTTTTTGGAAGAATTGAAAATGCTCGAATAGGTATAGTATCTTTTCTTTTTCCCGCGGTATTCGCTCTGTACTCATTTTATATAATGGTGCGAAACTGGGAGAGCTCTTTGCGAAACTGTTTTCTGTCGGTCTAAGTTATCGACGGAAGGGTTTAAAATCGTGACGTTTGAGGATAAGGAGAGTTTAGTCTCGTACGAGTATTGGATAAACCTTCTTTTTCATTTCTAGTTCGAACGTATAAGTTCGTATAACTTGTAGTTCGAGTTTTAAGACGTTTGGCGGCTATTAAAGGGGAAATATACTATAGTCTTACTAAAAATGTAATATCCTCTAGCTTTTTGCCTTTCCCTTTATTATTACAAATATATTGACGTTTTTCCGGCTCGGTTTTTAGGTATTATACTTTGCTTCCTTTTACGCTTAAGTTTTCCAGGTATAAAAGATTATTATTAAAATTAAGGTAAAAGTCTTGGTATTCGGTTCGCTTTATTAATATTATAAATAATAACTCGTATATCTTTGTATTTACCTTACTTCGTATTTTTAACTCCTCGGAGATTATTCGCCCCGTTAATACCAGATTTCGAATTTGATACGTTTTTGTCTATGGATTTCGGGAGTAAGGATAGTCTAAAAACCTGTGATATAATTTAGGAACGTGACAGTAGTTAAAGTATATCTTTGCGTTATTTTACGTTTACCATTACTGTTACTATTATTATTAACCGTCACTTATTCCATTTCTCATTTAATATAAGTTTCGCGAGTTTTCTCGCGTTTCCTTTAAAATTAATTAAAATTATGATCAATATAAATTGTAATATCCACGGGTATTTTATTCATCATCAAAAACGTTTCGCCCATTATCTTAAAGCATTAGACTACTTATTTGGTTTTATATTAATTTATCATTGTTTCTACTAGTACTTTTTCCGTTAAGTATTTTTAGGTGTCTTTTTATTTCTCGCTTTAGGAGAAAAAAGGGTTATTATTATGGTTAAAACCCACAATTGCCGCGATTAATATCTTTCCTACGACATTATACGTAACATTGACTTAAAATATTCCGTTTCAATCTATAGGATCTTTAAAAACTAGACTATTAATAGTTGTCTTTTATAACATTATGCCGTTATTATAACCGCAATTTATTAGGTAGGCTAGGAATTTGTTTTATAGTTCCTTTTGTAATGTGTAAGGGTATTAGACGGCGATTTTATCTGCCCTTTTTACCTATTCTAGCAGCGTTTCATAGGCATACCTTCCAGACGAGTTTGCCTTAGTAAACACTTCATTATGGGTTATTATCGAAAGAAACTTAAAACGATTTTTAAAAACTACCTTAAAACCCTTCATTGTTATTAATATTTCTTTAGGATATTACGGTACTATATGACTGCTTTCTTTCTTATCCCCGTTTGAAAATAAATCTTTTATATCTTTTTATTTAAAATTTCTTTTTTGAATTGTATTTCTGTAGTAATTTCCATATCTTCAATATAATCATTTATACTTCCGCCGGATTACGCGGCCAATATTCATTTAAAATTTATCTTGGTGAGTGTAATATATATAGTAATTGATTATATAGTAATTGTTATATCCTATTAGTATCGCCTTTCTTTCGAGATAATAAAATTTCTTAATGAAATATAAGCGTTTGGTGGCCGAGATTACTAGATAAGGTTTATATATTTGGATAATTTGTCTTTTACTTGTTTTTTTCAATTTCATTCGTTTTAGTTCTTATATAGTGAACCTGGGATAATTATAAGGTTTATAGGGGTTTTATTTTCGTTTTCGTACTCGTTCCCGCCTCATGCTCGTTTCGTTCTTACCTCGTACTCGTTCTCGTGGAGTGGATTATGTTTCTGACTGCGAATCAGGAAGTTTGTAGAGTTGAAGACTTTTGCACCAGGTAATCAGATGATTATAGTTGAAACGGGGTCTTTGAGGAGAGGTATTTGGAGGGGTAGAGAGTCATATTTGGAGGGGTAGAGAGTTGTATTTGCATTGTTGTTTCTAGTTCAGTTGGTTTTTACGGGTATCCCCTTACCCTGCAGACATCCCTCTTATGACTGCGGGTAGCCATTTTCCTGGTATAAGTCATGCTTGGCATGCACATTAATCCTCCATGCTACTAGTTGCCAGCCTACCTTGGTCCAACAAAGAAAAATGACCTTTTTTCCCAGTTGATTAATAAAAAATCACCCGTCTTGCCAATTTTTCATATCACACGACTTCAAAACCTTTTTTACTGATGTTAAGTTCTTGTAAATATGTGTATCCTAGGAAAAAAAAAACTTTTATCATATCTGTTGGTGCGTTTATTTTTGTTATCATTTTGGTGCGTATGTAGAAATAACACTATGACAAGATAACTTATGTCATCTAAGTTTTTAACCTCTTGAATATACGTACCCATACCCATTTAAGATTATTTATTTTCTTCAATACCGATATATTCACATGGGATTCTGTCGCGTATTTTAATTACTTAATTTCTCTTATAAAAACCGTTATTAGTAAGTATGACACAACAATCCATAAAAATAATGACCAAATTGTTTACGGTACCCGTCAATATATAATTCAGATTGAACATTAGGTTTTACAAAGAGGTGCTACTTTAAGTAATTTGAATATTAGTTTAACGAAGACAAAAATTGGTATAATAAAAATTATTGAAATCAATGAAAATAACTCATTCTACTTTTGTAACAACTTCTGCATCAAAATGAGTTCTTATTCAATTTCACAGTGGGAATGAATATAGGATTCTACGTTAAGTTTTATTCCTTCATTTGAAAGCTGAATGGAAATAATACCCAAGTGCAAATTGAGTTTACTTTATTTATTTTACCCATATATCTTATAATCGATACAATAATTACATTCAGTTTACCAATAATGTAAATATCATTTAAAGTACAATTGGAATCAGTAATGAACTTAATTTTTGGGTTTCAATCAATAACCTCGTGTTTTCTTTAACATGCAAGTTGAACAAAGGAAATGAATATTCTGCTTTTTTAAATTCAATAATATATTATAGTCAATTTACCCTTTGCTGCCAGTCGTAATTTGAGAACATCTAAATATAAAACATCAACTTCGACTTCATTGATACTTCACTTTATATTTGAAGCGTATGGTCTATTAATATCCACTAATAGCGAAGAAAAAAATTAAAACGTAATATTCTGGGAGTAAGGTAATATAGGTGTCAGATTAACAGAGAGTCTAACTAAGAATAATTATAATTAGTTAATTAATAGTGAGTAAAACATTTTAAATGACATCTAAATCCTAATTAATTTAGATATAATTCATATTCTACGCATTATGAGCCACGTAAAGATATTTGTTAAAATTGATAACTTATATTTAATTATAAAATCGATATGAAAGCAAATTATATAGGATAATATCTCACGATCTATAAAGCGTTGTCCGCCACATTTTTAGTTGAAATTGTACGTCAATGATGATTGATTGAGTCATTGAAAGAATATGTATTATATTCTCCTTAGTAGCCTTCAGTATAACCACGAACTTATTATTTCTTCTAGCAATAGTCATTAGTTCCAATTTTTTTCCTTAATCAAAGTAACAATCAGAAAGTACTCATAACAGTTTCTTCTGAAACGAAGCAATTCCAAGCAAACGGAGAAATAACTGCTAAGTAGAATGAAATATTGACCAAAATTTCCCGGCGGTATTATATTTCATACGGGTTTAATTTAACAATCAAACTTATCTATCATATGAATTTCACGTCTTGATCATGATTCATATATGTTCTTCGTAGCAAGATTCTTCAACCGATACCAACTTCCTTATTACTGACATGTTTCATGTTAGAAGTTGTTTAGTTGTTTAATTGTTAGTTTATTTGAATTAATATGATTAAAGTAACCAGTGGTATTTCATTTATAAATGTTGTGGGTAAATTTTAATGAAAATATGTTGCTTGCCAACCTATATTGTAATATATATGAGCTTAAATTTTGATTATAATCTATGTTAAATGAAACAACATCAACTTGCAAATAAAAATTTACAATGAATAGCTATTCCATTATTAACGTCTGTTACATTTTATACCAGTATAATATAATATAATATTCCAGAAATGACAATAAATGAATGTATTTCTAGCAGTTATTCTTACATCCAATACGTTCCGTTTTTTAATCTGATAAATATTTGATTACAAGCATCCAAACCCGCAACTTAAAACGTTTTATATACCAAATCACAAATACAAATCCGTCAACATGAAAATCAATTATCTATTCACAATCAACTCTTTCTCATTCGCCAAAAAGTATACGTCTGAGTTATATATGAATATTATGATAGGTGTCATGAAATATTCTAAGATAGTTCTATTTTTTATTTCGACGAATTGACAATTTCAAGTTATGTTCGATTCGAATTGCTAGCCATTTCTATCCCCACATTTACAAATGTTTAATCTTGTACAGAGCTTCTCCGATGGCTCGTAGAGTAATATTAACCATTGATTGATATAAATTACTCTAGTTTAGGAACCTGACACAACTTTGGAAAAGCTTTTATATTAAAACTGAAACGGTTTATTGTAATGCTTCCAATTTAAAAATATATTAGTATAATTTATCAAAATTAGTGGACTTGACAATGAAAATAGGATTTAATTCATACTGTTTATTGAATATTTAAAAGATATAGATTAACATGATTTCTATGTTTAAGCCTACTATTGTATCATATTATATCAATCTTGAAACAAGTAATATAATCCTTTTATTATTGATAAAAGATTTGTACATTGAACTATCAGTGTTGATAAATTGACTTTGATATTTATCTTTATTAACGTGTAGTATTAAAACTGCGATTTTGGCAGTTGAGTCAACATTCTTAACAGAATATCAATTTGTAAACATATTTAGCTTTACTGTCTCTCAATATGTTGATACGAAAATAAAAACCTTATTACTGTTATTTATATTTGATTTATTCGGCAGATTGAACTTCTGAATGTTTCTATTATTTAGTTTTGAGATCTTCCTTACAAATAGTAAATTATGGTATTTTTATCATTCATAACTTCTAGCAAAATAATTCACGCGAATTTATTATTTAAGGTATAGATAGGGTTTGGTCATGTCGGTCTTATCGATTTTAATAAAACTAGTATCCTGGCCAATTATAAGAAGGTGTAAGTTTCTATTATAGCCGTCTTGATTATCATGTATATGGATGAACGATATTTTGAAATCCAATTACGTAGTTCCAGTCAAATATTTGATAGGATAACACTTACAATGTCGTAATACATTTTTTATACGCTTCATTTATCCTACAAAAATATGTATCTCAACGAAAAGCGTATCCAAATTTTACCTACAAAGTATTTTTTTAAAAAAAAACATTTTATATAGCAAGTATATAGGAGTAGATGATAAACGGTTTCACATTAATATTTCATTTATAATGCTTTTGGAACGTGAATGATTTGAATATTTATTTTACCTACTGTATTATCATTTTAATATAATACTCATCACCTAACTTGGTATGTTATTCAATTCAATAACACATTGTAAATGACTAACGAATTATGTATTCATTGGCGTAATATTGTGGGGTTTGAGAATGAATTTACCGTTTACACCAGCAGTCAAACAAGTATTATCGACGTCGATTGATCGTTAGCTATGTTTCTAAATTCTAGGTGATTATGAAAGGATTTAGTCTTGTTCTTTATCATTATATTCAAATGTACTCAATCGGGACACTAAATTTCGTTCGTTAGTATTTTCATCTTAAACTTCGGAAATTATATTGGATTCTATTATTATTGAGAGCTATTCATTCAGATCTATCCCTCTCGTAAATTAAACTTTGCCTAAAATAAGTTTTAATTTGATTTCAAGTCGATTGCTTCTCTTCAACGATTTATACATATGTCAATAAAAGCCTTATTACTGAACCTTATAATCAATCCATAGTATAACCTTTGAATATAACTCAAGTGTAAAGGGACTAAAGCCGGAGCTGTCGCTCTTGGTGGTCGGATTCTGTCTATAAACGTCGATGAAGAAGGGAAAGAGAAGTCCCTACTAGGGAGCGGCTATGGAGCTAAGATGGTGCAACCCCCCTCCCCGTCTCTCGGCCCGTGACGTGTGGAAACGTGTCTACAAGCGGCTTCCTCCCTGCTCTAGAGCATTGTAAGAGCGTGTAAAACTACCAGGGTTGGATCCCTGGTAATACTAGCCAGGCACTAGCTTGTAAAATTAGCCCTAAAGACCTCCCCCCCTCCCTTCTTCTCTATTTTTTTTTTTTTTTTTTTTCATGGCGCCACAAGTATAAGGAAAGTAAGCGCGCCTTCCAGAACGTCGCGGTTCTATGTGGAAGGTACTAGTCCTTGATAGGCCGAACATCACGTGAAATGTGCCCTAACACCCCCTTGAAAATAGTTCTTAAACTTCCAGTTTTAAAATAAAAACTTCTCTTACCTTTTAACCTTTAATCTTTTTGTGTAATATTAGTTATTTTAGCCTTTAATACAGTACTATCGTGTAATAACATTAATTTTAGCCTTACATACCCTTTTATCGTTTTAAGTGTATCGTTGAAACTGTAGTGATATGATGAATCCTCAACTCGTTACTAAAGTGGATAAAGCTATTGAAAATGTGGGTTATATACTATAGAGCTGTTTAATCATTGTTAACGAGCATGAATTTTTTTACGTTATAGGCTATCGACATGTAACCCGATGAGACTCGGGGACAGATATGTTTCGAATGTATTTATAAAATGGCGTATAACTTTAGGAAATACTTCCAAAATACTAAGGGTAAGTAATTATAATATCTACGAAAAAACTGTTAATAAGCAATTAGATACTAGCGTTCAGTACCGATTTTATTCCGCTATAGTTATAGGCTGTAGTTTTGGTTATACTTATACGCTTCTAAACCTTAATCCCGATATAAATAAGGCTATAAAGGAGTTATTCGAAGCGTTCTCGGCGTTCGACTTGTAGAACCAGTGTAAGTTTACGTTTTCATAAGTAGCTTCATAGGTTTCAACGAGCGGCTGAAAAGCATAGAAACCTAGGTGATCGTCGTAAAGAAGGCTATAAAAGTACGTCGCATTACGTAACGTACGTTAGACAACCGAAGCGTAAAGGGTTTTATTCCCGTTACTTCCATACTCTTTAGGGGTTTACGAACCATACATCTAATAAATAAGGAACGTAGTTTTTAAGTAATCTTTTCGTAATAAGGTAAAAACTTAGAGGACAAGGTTAACAAATAGTTCAAGAACGTTATTAAAAGCGATATCAAAGCTTGTTAAGGTTTCGGAGCGTATTGATATTAAGCTGGAACGTATAGATACGAAATCAAATTAGTTTATAAGATAAGTAAGAAACGATTAATTAAAGATTTAAACTAGAATTTAAAGGATATATTTAATTTTACTCAGTCGTAATTATTCGTTTTTCGTCTTCATCAGTATTAATACATTTGTTTGGTACCAGTTTGTTATCAGCTTATATGTTACTTTATTTCGTAAAGTTAAGTTCAAATATTAGGCCCATTTATGAGCTAAACGTAAAGACATTCCGTTATATTTAGCTAGTCTGTAACGCCATTCGAAGGTATTAAGTATTAATGTATTGAAAAAGTTCGAAAGCGGCTTTTACATTAGATATACATTACCTACCTACTTAATTGAAACCTGCCGTTTCGGTTGGTTATAAAGTTGAGTACGTCCAACTAAGGTTTGTTAGGATCCTGTAATATACTTTCGACTTGATATTCAGGTTTTACCTCGTCGTCTTCGACTTTAATAATCATAACTTACGGTTAAAAGTCTCGAGTCGACTAGCTTGGAAGCGGATTCCAAGCGGCTAGTACGAATTGATTAATATTAAATCGACGATGTTTCCCGCCCGGTACATTTAGTTTAATAACGTGAAAGTCCATTATATACGTTTTTTGGTATTTATCGTAAAGTTCATTTAATCTTTTGCCAAATCTGTTTAGCTTATAATTTTCAAAAGTAAGTTAAACGTCGTCGCCGATTTATAAACGTTTTAAAATTAAGCGCCACTTATCAGCGGTTTTCTTTATACGTTATTTGGTAGCTGCCATTACAACTTATACGAATTCCATAACTTCGCTAATCCATTAAAAAAAAATTTAACCCTTTCACGTAACCTCGTAATCGAAAAGAAAAAAAACATTAAACCAGTTATATTAGATCGATATAATAATAGCAGGTTATAAAAGACTGGTTAATATTATTAATAGTCGTATTTACATTTTTAAGACTAATTAATAACCGGGTAATAAACGTCTTTGATCGAATTATGTTTAAATGAAGAAAAAACGTAAATACATAAAAACTTTTCAATTTATGAGTTCGGTTGCACCGTCGGTTTTGGTGTAAAAGGTAGTGTTTAAACATTGTTTTACCATGGTTAAGTTGTAAAGTTGTTTTTGAAAACTATTAGTATAATTTAAACTATGTTTGCAAATAAACGTATATATAAACCTATGAAATCGCTCATAATGGTTTAAAAACCGTTTCGAATAAGCTAAGACGGTTATGGTAATGAACGAGTCGAGGGTAACGGCTTTACTTAGATGGTTCGTAAAAATTATAAAGTAACATAGGTCATTAGAGTATTTTTAGGGTATGTTAACTATAAAGTCGATAAAAAAATTCGCTTTAAAACCTTTCAGAAACCGGGAAGGGTTTGAAAAGTCTTTTTCGACAGTGTCTTTCATGGATTACATGACTACAAACGTTGCAGTTGCGGAAAAAACGGCGGACAACGCAATATAAGCTGGGTTAAAAATACGTTTAGAAATAAATAACGATAGTATTGTCGCAGTCTAGGTAGTCGATAAAAAGTAAATCGTAGGTAGCTTAAATTAGCGCGGTAATAAGAAGCTTGTAAACAGGTACCTAAATACGGTTGCAAAACCGTAAAATTTCATCGTCCTTAACTAAATATTTTAAAATCGAAACTTTTAACGTAAGGTTGTCATCGATACAGATGTCTGTTGGCAAGTATCGGTTGCTTATACGTACTATATATTTTAATTGGGGGCAGGTAGTACCGCGTATAATAACGGTATTTCAATAGCTTTAATAGTCGAAGTTAATCAAACATTTGAGGCTTTGCGGAAAAAAAGTCGCTGACGAGAATTAGCTAGAAGATATATATACGCGGAAACGGCTCGAAAATAGACCATTTGAGATGTAATAATTAAAGTTTTCAACCTAAGTAACATATATCCGTTTTTTTTTTTAGAAAAATTATAATTTTGTTAAAATAATGTATCGAGTCGCGTTCAATTTAATGCTTCAATACAAACTAATCGTAAACGAAATTCAGAAAGGCGTTTAAATTAACGAATTTTTCATTTAGAAAGACACCGAATAATCATAAAGTACATTAAGTTTTTATAGTTCGTTAAAATCGTAAACGGGCGCGCTATGCCTCGAAGCTTCGCCTTCTATGCTTTTAAATAGCTTATAACTTTTAATAACTCCTTATTCGGGTTTTCGTCGTTAAATTTAACGGGAAATAATCGATGCGAGTGAGACTTCATTAGGCGAAAGTTACAGTAATCGTCGCGTTGGAAAAGAAAAACTTTTAGAGCCTGGTCAAAATATTCGATTTTCAAAAAATATATCGCTATTAGGATTCTATTGAAGGATTATAGGTTCGAAAAGAAAATTAAATTTTAGCCGTTCGAAAAAAGTTCTTAGTTTAACCCCTAAAGAAATGAAGTACTCTGACGGGTGAGCTAAAGTAATAATCTAATATTCGTTGAACAATTTTAAAGAAAATAACGGTTAAAATTTACGATCTTAAAAAAGCTTCGTACTTCTAAAACCAATGTAGGAACCTCACATTCTCGGATAACGCGTAGCATTTTTCAGGTTTATATATATACCGATACCGATTTTAAAGCCGAAGTTTGAATATTTAGGTTTTTAAATATTGAATTCGTATTGAATGATATTTAGGTTAAATTATAAAGCGTTTAAGCCGTTAAGAATTTATTTCACTTTAATCGTATAATTATCAAAAGAGTCGATAAAGTAAATAAAAATATTATCGAGGCATAAGAAATTGGAAAAATTGAGGAAGTGGTGTAACGAATTGTTAATATACCGTGAAGAGGTAATAAGGGCGTTAAAAAGGCCGAAAAAGGTAATAAACTATTCGAAAAGCTCGAAATATATGCGAAATACAGTTTTCCATTCGTTTTCTTTTTTAATACGAAGCTTATAAAAAGCCCTTTTAATATTTAACTTAGTACACCACTTAACTTACGATATATTCGTTAACGTCTTCTTAATAAAAGGCAACAAATAACGATTTCACTTTGTAATAACTTTAAGCTGGCGGTAATTAACACAAAACCGTAATCCTTTTTTAGGTTGTTTAACGAAAAGTATTGGTGTACCTGTTAAAATCTATTTATTCGAATATACACTTAGTTAAGTAATTCGGTTAACGTTTCACGTAATATAAGGATCTTTTTACAAGATATATCGTATAAAGAACCTTACGGGACTTTTAAAGTTTATCCTTAGTTATTGTTATAAAAGACGATCTCGTGATCCGATTTAAAGCGGTAATAAGGTAGCTTGTCATTAAGGGCTTTATCGAATAAGCGGGAGAATTATAAAAGGTTGGAGGGCAGTTTATTATAAACAAAAACTAGTGGTTTCAGGGTGAATATTTTGTTAATATCTTGTAAGGAAACGGCGACAAGCTACGTGACAGCGGTTCGATCCTTACAGGTTTTTCGCAAAATCACGGAAAATGCAATGGCACGCACCCTTTTCGGATTTTTCTAAACGGAAGCGAATTCCCGTACCTAAACGCAATAATTTCCGGCTCGTCCTAAAAGTAACATATGTTTTTCAACTTTATAAATACCTTATTAGTATTTCATTTAAGGGTTACCTAAAGTAACATTGTATTATTATAAGGGTAGACCTCAACCTATATCCGGTGGCAGTACTTATAGAAATCTATATCAAACAAGGTTATGAAGGAAATAAGTCGTTGAGGAAAATCGAATACCTGGTACATAGCTTCGTCGAATTATCGTAAGGAAATAAAAAAAGCGCGATAACTTTGAATAATTAGTAAATTATTTACTTGTCACGTTATGATATTTATAGCCTATATTCATTAAAACGTACATAAAACGATTAAAATTATAAAGTTAATTTATTATAAACGAAAAGTTTTTTTCAAAGTTAAGACGAAATTACCAAGTCGAATTAAAGCTCTGTCAATTCTTGTACGCAACTATGTATAAGAGTTACACTTGTCTCTTTTGGAAATTGATAAAATCCTTGGCCGTATTAAAATTGATTTTTATAATAGTCTTGAAGTGAAAATCGTTCGGGTGTTACTCCGGGTTCCACATGCAGGTACGAATACGGTAACCGTTAATGTCGTAACATAAATATGACCCAAGGTTTTTGCGGTGAAAAAGTTTAGAGTAGTTAATATAGGCGGTGTGCTACTTAAAAGAGGCTCGAAAGGCGCTTACGTTAATTATAATAACGTTGCCTTAGCTGTCCCGAACGGGCGCGTCGCCACCGTTATTTTTACTACGGGAACCGCCTTCGATAATGACAATACTAATACCGTCGTAAAGAATACGGAGATTGTAAAGGCATTCGTCTATAAGTTAAA
Source organism: Anisogramma anomala (assembly GCA_038502455.1). Lineage (NCBI taxonomy): Eukaryota > Fungi > Ascomycota > Sordariomycetes > Diaporthales > Gnomoniaceae > Anisogramma > Anisogramma anomala. The sequence continues at coordinate 11,501,832 of JASMMZ010000009.1, read as the reverse complement.
CGAGAGAGACCTATTTGTTATAATTTATGGGTATTTTGAGGAGGAGTAACGTATCTGCAAGTGAATTATTAATAACTTCCTATAAAATAACGAGTTTAGCGGCGGATATCTAAGCTATATCGTTAGATTTTACGAGTAGGGTTTTCCAAAGGTTGAAAAAAACGTAAAATCATTTATAATTTCTTATTTTATATTCTTAAGCCGAATAATAATTAATTTAACCACATTAAGGTTGTAATAGTAGGCGTGGAGAATAAATATCAAGATGTTAAAGTTGTTAGTACTGCTGTCACCTCTAGGGTATAATAGATTTTTATATCAATCTTTAAAAGGCCTATGTATCATTAAAAAATAACGTAAAAGTATTTTTTTAATACCGATAAAATTCTAGTTTCGACGTAATTTAAGTATTATTGTAATATTTTATTTAAGAAATCGTAATTTAATACCAAAAAACCTAACGGGTTTGTTAAAATGTTTACGTTTAAACTGTTAACACCCGTTGAAACGAGCGAAGGTATCGTAAACAGGGTTAAAGGAGTTTAAGTCGTCGTTGTTTCAAGAATTAATGTGGTTTTTGGTAAAAAGTGGCTTAATGGTAACGTCGTTCGTAACGTACGTAAGGGAAACCTTCTAGAAAGGAAATGAACCCGAGGTCATAAGCGTGTCGACAGATTCGAGTTATCGGTTTATATTCGTTAAAACCCTCAGTACGTCGGTGTTTCTTTATTTAAAATACACAACATACTCCCGAACGACTTGGGTTTCATTCGACAAGTTTTACACGTAAGGCGTCGGTAAAACGTTCGTGTTAAGCTGTAAGGTAATCATGTTTAACCATTAAAGCGCTTTAAATCTATTCCTTAACGCACGCGTCAAGGAATTGCTCTATGACCTAGGGTTTTAAATCCGGTAGGTTGGAGTATAAAAACATAACCTTAAGTTGTAGCCGTTAAGTTGCAGATTAAACACCATCGGGAAGATATTGAGGTTTATATTTAAAGGGATTAAATTCGGATCTGTTTCTTAAGGTGGTCGGTTTGTATCTATAAACCTCGATAAAAACGGGAAAGAGAAGTCCCTGTTAGGGAGTGGCTATAGAGGTAAGATGGTAAACCTCCCTCCCCCCCTCCCTCATTCACGTAACGTGTAGAAACGTGTCTACAAGCAGATTCCTCCCTGTTCTCAAGCATCGCAGGAGCGTGTAGAACTACTAGGGTTGGATCCCTGGTAATACTAGCCAGGCACTAGCCTGTAGCACCAAGTTCGTGGTAGGTCTTAAGGCATTGCAACGTTATTGATTTGATTGATCGAAGTAACAGTAGTATTGCTTAGTCAAACTATGGATGTATTCGTCTAGGTTTGGCAGACCGCTAGCCGATTTGTAAAGACAGGTCTGTGTTATTTACAAAGGATTTATTTATAAAATTTATTAACTTAGCTTTGAAAATATCGATCGAGATCATATTAATCCTCTGGTTTAGGTATCTCATTTACTAATTAAGCCTTTTATATAATCTGTTAATGGTTTTTTCAATTTGATTGTATATTTATACTGTAATGAATAGGTCGTAAAAAGCTTTCGGTTAGCATAGGATGGCGATAAAGCTATTACGGCCATGTAATTTGAGGTATCGTTCAGCATTGACTGTGTTATTCTTATCGATTATGGTTAAATTGACGTCTTAGCTCTTTTGACGAGAATCAAGGCTAGTATTAACACTTAGTTTACAGCATAACGATTCGTTAAGGTTAAATAGGTTTCCTATTACCAACGTTACAACCGGCTGGTAATTTGAGGAATTAAAGTGCTTAATTGCTTACTGTTCCGATGTTATAAAGATATCCATTTGAAAGAAAAGTGTATTATTGATTTGTATATCTATTGAGTCGAAGTCCTTTTTTTACCTTATCGGTAAGTACGAGTCGTACATTAAAGACTTTATGCCTAGCCGTAGCTTAAAGTGCGATTGGTAAGTTAGGAATCAATAGACACATACTTCGAAGAGTTTGTATAGTGGCTTAATATATCTTAATACCGTCCCTCAAGGGTAAATATTACGTAGTTATGTGGTAACTCTAGTAATACGATTCATTGTAAATTGGTTACGAATTATGTATATGATTTCATTACATTAAGGCTATGAAGTTTTAATTTACTTTCAGTTTTAGGTAGAAAATATATTGTTATACTAACCATTAGTTGTTGGGTGATTTTTTTCAATTGTTAACAACTGTATAAAGATTTAATCATTGTTTTTATCACTGTATTCCCAAGTGATTAAGTGTGATATTTTCGTACGGCTGCTCTGTAGTCTTTCCGTTAACTTCGTGGATAAGCCTGACCTGAAAATCTTGATATTTTGGGGTTGGAGTTTAAAGTAGGCTTTTAACACAAGTTGTAAAACTTTTTGAGTTAGTAAGCCATTAATCACGAATTTATCGCTTTTCTTGAATGGTTTACCTAACATTTTGATAATTCCTTAAATTTAAAGTTTCAATACAAAATCTTCGTTATCTTGTTCTTCTCTTGATTTTCTAAGCATTCTTGTAAATATGACCCGGTATTTTTTTTTTCATTTTTAATATTCCTCTTTTCAGGTTATTATCCGCTCCGGCTTCATTTTATCGGCTTGTCGATAACGGGTAAAGAAGGTTCATATTATCTTGATTCTTTAGCTTAAGGGTTGTTATCGTTCATTGCCCTTATATAAGGTTTAACTTAGGTGGTACGAATTTTTTCCGGCCGTTAGAAATTTTAGCAACTACTTCAAAGTTAGCGATATTTAAAATTTTGTATAGGCTCTCCTATTTACCCGGTTCTTGTTACACAAGGATATAGTTTTACAAAGGTAAAACAAGTACATCGATTATTGTAATGCTATTTCTAGAGTTAAGGGCATCGTTAACTTGGCGGCGTATTGATTTCTTTCGCAATTCCTTTAGTGTTTTACTGTAGGCTATAACTCGTGTTTGGGTATTTTTTAATAGCGGAGATTTACACTTTAGGGGTATGTATACTCTAAATATCAGTAGCGTTGGTACTAAGCCATTAGGACCTACAATATAGTCTAGGTTTTATACCGTTATTTAAAGGTGTTCTACTAAATTCATAAAACTTTACATTTTGAACGTAAAGATATTGTAAGTTCGTTGAAGGCATAAACATACCTTTTTAACCTTTTTTAATACTTTAGTAGGCCTCGAAAGGTACTTCTTTGTATTGACTTCTTATTATCATAGTATATTTTTAAGATTCTGCCGCTGTAAAGTTGGTGTCGGTATCGTGAACGACGACGTTAATTGAGCCTAACTACGTGTCAATTTACAGAATCTATATCGTTTCCCTCGTTTCCTTGACTAATAGTGACTTTAAAAACATAACTACATAAAACAATGTTACAAAGTTAACGATATGAGGAATTACTTGGTTATTTAAGTAAAACATATTAATAAAAACCTTGTAATTAACAGCCTCAACGTTTTTCAATGTAAACTTAGAATTCTGTAAGGCTTGTGTATTTGTTGAACAGTAGTAATAGAGCTTTGAGTTAACTTTTCAAGCAAAGTATTCTATATTCTTATTTCTTGCAAACTTTAGGCCTTTTTATTAGCCATTAATAGCAGAGTAGTAATAAAGCATATATAGTTAATATACTTTTAACTTTGTTCGATTCACTACCACTGCCATTAGGATTTTAAGATAAAATTATAAGTATCATTCATTAAAAGCACGGGGAATCTTTTAGCCGTTTGTATCTAGCTTATCGGCGTTGAAGTTAACGTTAATTCCGAGGGTTTTTATATCCTCTGAATAAAAAATTGAAAGGGTTGGATATTTAAGGATGTGAAATATAATTAATCTTATAATAGTTTAAATTACCGTTATTGCTAGTAACGATATTTATTTACCTAGTCCAAAGCTAATTTTAGTTCTATTATCATTATGACGATTTATTTTAGTAGGCGTAATACATTCTCTTTGTAATGTCACGTGTTATAAATAGCCTTTTGCCTAGTACTTTGCTGCTCTTATATCGAGAATAATACTTTAAAACGTATAGTTCGCGTAACGATAGTCAGGATTAAAAGTGTATAATGGTTTAGTGGTTAGTTTAGGACATATGTATAGGTCTTTACAGCTTAATCAGTACAGGAAGGAATAGTGGGCTAATTAATAAGCCGCGTTAATACTAATGTTTTTCTATTACTTGATTTGCTTCAGGGTATCATTAATATTGATAAACTAGTCACCTTTAAAGGTTACGATATGATTTAAGTATTCCTACTCGGAAGTGGCAAGATACTCAATGTGGCATATCACATTTCTATCATTACGCTAGGCGGGGGAATAGAGAATGAACTAATAGCTAGACTTACTATAAATATAATATTTCTTACCACTATTACGACGATAGTTTTTTCGCTTTATAAGTCTGCTAATGTCTTAGCCCTGTTGGCGCTAACATGGTTATTATCCTTAGTTCATATTCTTTACGTCAGATTTTGGGCGCTAGAGGTTCCTATAGCAGTATTTGCGATTAACGTAATTCATTATCGCATGGTTTTTTTTATTTAAGTGAAGGAAGTAGTTAACTTGAGGCATATATTGAACGAGTTTTGTATACGCGTTGTCACAGTTACATAAGAGGATTACAACTGGTTAAAAAAGATTTTACACATGGAATTTATGCGTTACAAGGCGTATTCAAACTAATCAACACCCGTTATAGCTATCCGTACCTATTGGCGAAGTGTAACTTCGTTAACGTAGGCTTTTCTTATTTCTTGCTGATATAATATTAACTTGTCAAACATTTGATTTAATATATATATTAGTGTTTCCTCCGTTTTTCTAGATATTATTGTGGTCTACCTTGTAGTGGCCGAATCCGTATAGTATTAAGAAAATTGTAAGTCATATTTAAAGTAACATTTTATGTCGTTATAAACTTCGCGAAAGGTAGTTACTCGAATTAGAAATATAAAGATATAATCTCAGGCGTCTCATATAAGGGTTTTAGGGAATAAGAAGTGAAAAATAAAAAGGGAAACCTTTATTCACTTGTAAATATTTAAAAGGGATATTATTTTGGTATCGAAAAGATTATTGAATTTTTTGTTATACTTTTGAACGTTATTTCAGGTTGTAACGGAATTCGTAAAAGGCTTGTAATTAATCTTCACTATTTTAATAATTCTTAGGAGAAAGTTGTGATAATCTTCCCAGGTTTTATTGGTGTTTTCTTAAATTTAGGATTTAGTACTTCCGATATTTAATATTATGGGTAATTTCTAGTCGTTCATTCCCAGAGGTAAAGTCTTGTGATATAAATTGTAATAGGTTCGCGTGTATAAGTCAAGCTACCGTAGAATTGGTTTCATTTAGCTTGGTGGTTTTTATTCAAGTGTAATGGGGTAATAGAAGCTTGAAGATTTTGAGGGATTTAACGATCCTATTTAATTAACTGGTCGAAATCATCTATGTTAATTCCTCTTACTGTATTAATAATCGCTACTTTACGTACCCTACCAACACTAATAACGTACTCTGCGTTATCACGTGAAGGTTCTAGTTTACTGAACAAATTAACAGACTTTTTTATCATTAATATGCAAAGGGGCTTAAATTATATAGGTGTTAAAAGATCTTTTAAAACTCGTATGATTTCTTTAAAGTTACTTAACGCTTTTTCCTTTAAAGCGAGGATCTTCAAGGCATGCTTTAAGTGAAGTCAACTAGCAAACGGTTTTCGCCAGTCTGGTAAAGCTCTTTTGTGACACGTATATTCCTCGTCGTTGAAATTTGTTCTTTAATTCTGATTTAATATTATTTTCAATTGTTTTCCACCTGTCCATAGTTTAGTCGTTAAGTAACTTAAGGTAGTAGATTTGGCGAGTAAATTAGCTCAGTGGAAGTAAAAAGAGTAAAAGCGTAAACGGTAATGTCGAAGGTCGTTTGTTATCATAGGTGCAAATCGATGGTTATTGGTTTTTTAACCGTAAGAATTAATGGTTTGTTTGGTAATAATACCAGTATTAGTAATAACTTTACCGTTTGCCAATTTTCTAAACTTTGATACTTTTCATAATTAATCTTAACATCTTTAAAAAGTATTCTTATTAAAGATTTCATAGTGTTTTTAATACCAATACCGTCGATATTTCCAAACTACCGGAAAGCCTGGCGAAGCCTAAAGGACTTCTTTAATTACTTTTATAAACACTACGTAGTGGTTAAAACCCTCCTTGAATTTTTTCTTTTACCCTAACAATAATTTAAAGTGTAATATTCGGGAATTAACTTACTTTTTTACTTAGCCAATCAGTGCTTAATATAATAAGCCCTAATTAGTGTTGGTAGGTATTTAGACGTTGCAACGTTATCGGTTCGATTGATCGAAGTAACCGTAGTATGTCATGGTATAGTAGTAGATGTATTTTTCTAGGTTTAGCAGACCTCTAGCCGGTCTTCGTTGTAATTTATATAGCCAATTGCTTGAACGTACCCTAGAGTGAAGTGGGAGTATACTTTACTTGAATTACAGCCAATACACTAGGCCTACACAAAACAATACTCTCAACTTGCAGTCAGTCAAGTCAGTTTTTCTGTGACTAAAGTTGACCTACTGCACTTTAATTACTACTCTACCAACATAAGTTACATTACTTATTTTCCTAAGTATTTTCTTTGAATTCTCGTTTTTTTCTCTATTGAAATAGTTATTCACATCGTCATCATTACTTGCTTATTGATAATCGGTAAAGTAAGTTTGTATCAGCTTATTCATTAAACTTTTCAATTGTTGTTCTCAGGGAACCTAGTAGCATAGAGGATTGGTGTACATGCCAAGCATGACTTTTAATTGGGAAATGGCTACCAGAAGTCGTTAGAGGGATGTTTGGGAAATTAAGGAGTTCCCATGGGCACCAGCCAAATTGGAATAACAACAATTCAAATCTGCTCTCGACCCCTCAAGTACCCTTTCCGAAATACACCACTTTCTATTGTATTTATCTTGTGACCTGTGAAGACATCGAATTACCTTACAAATCTCTTGGATTAGTAGTCAGATTCAACGAGAAGCCACGCAACAAGAACGACAACTAACGCAGAGAGATCGAAAACCTATTTAACGAGAACGAGAACTCGTGCAGAGAGAACGAGAACATATACAACAAGAATGAGAACTCACGCAGAAATAATGAGAACTCATGCAGAGAGAACTAGAACCCACGAAAACATAATTAACGCAAACTATTCAGCTAAAGCTCACTATTTAAAAACATAGAACGAATTAGGTTGGAGAAAAAAGTTAAACGCAGATTATCCAACTTCGTAAACATAATTTGAAAAATACAACCACCTAACATAGACATTACATCAAGAGGTTTTATTATATCGAAACACAGTAATACTAATTAGCTATATGAACTAAGTAATTAAACACTTTTACTACAATAAAAAAACCATTTAAGATATGTTTTACAAGGATATTAACATAATAGCCTAGCGAAAGCACAATCGACTTCGTTAAGTACGTGAATATAGAAGTAGAGACATAATTTAGAGATAACATATTTTTCAAAAAAATGTAAAGTTTACTTTAAAACTCAACCAAAGGAATAAAGTGCTAAATAGTATAGATAAAATATCAAAAGGGGAAGGCAAAAAATAGGATAGTTTAAAGACCCTTTTTACTACTCGTTTTTAATCCGGTATAATGATAACATATAGTAGTATAATAGCTAAAGTAAATGTATTCGGATGACGTTTTAATGAGTCGTTCATTAAGTACGTACGGAGAGAAGATAAAGTTGCCGTTTAATGCCTCTATATACTATAGAAAAGAAATAAAAAACCGGTTTTGCAAACAACTGACGGATAACGGTTCAAATAAGATTATAGTGTTATGAACGAAAGTAACTAACCGTTTGGTTTTCAAAAACTTAATAAATGAAAACGGGATATATAAGGACGAAATGATATATGACATTATGCGAAAAACGTTAATTTCGGTTACTATAGTTCCTGGACCGGATTATAACCTTACAATTTTATTTTATAATAGACGGAATAAAGATCAAACGTACTCGACGGTCAGGGTACTCGTTAAAAGTATATAAACTATAGAACTAATATGAATACAAATAGGAATACATACACCTTAAGGTAATGTGAGTAATGCTCCATACAATTAATAAGACATTCTTAGGTATTCAAGCCTACGATAGGAATATCCTGAATTTGTTTTTAAGTGATTATAGCGGACTCGCTAAGTATGTATTGGCGACAAAACAGTACAAAATAAATAAATAATAATAACTATAAAATAATACATAAACGTGTTTTTATTGTAAAAGCGTCTATAAACCATATTATACGTTTTACTATTATCTTTATCGACGATATCTCTAGGTAAAAACGTATTAAATACGAAACAATACGCTAATGAGGGGTGTAGTATCCCAAAGCTTAAGATTGAATGGCGAAATGAATACAAAAATATACGAGTTGTCGATTATAATATTAATAAATTCAACTGATTATTAGGATTTGTATCCTGTTTTCGATACTAATCATATCAACCCTTTTTATTTGGAAAACGCGGATATATTAGTAAGTCGTATATAGGACATTGAAATAGAACTTGAAAATCGAAGTTCTGACGAAAAATTCTAATATAATCGTAAAAATGACTCATTTACTCGGGACGAATATGATGAACTTGTAAATATTTCCAACATACTCACGAAATCAAAGGGAAAATTAAAATAATCAAAAATATTATATCTTCAATAACTAACAAACTTTGTAAAATTCGAATTACCAGATGTGTAAATATATACGCTTGTATATAAACCGAAAATAGAAAGATCTTTACTCGTTCGAGGTTAAATTTCCCTTACTCTCAATATTTCTAATCTTGAACATTACTTTAAAATGTATGGTCCGCATAACAATCGCGAAGATTAAAGGTATATAAGGGGTCATGAGCTTAATCAGTGTAAAGGTAAGGGTCTTTACTACCAAGACACTATAGGAAATCATGGTCTTCTAGTTACTAAGCCGCTCTAGGAGCAATATCTTCGTGCCACTTAATCTACTTAAGGTTGTTGGCGTCGTTAATTAGCTCCTCGACCTTAAAGTCTACGATTTAATCCAAGTAATCCTATTTGAAATCAATAAGGTATTAGATGTTATATACTGTCTGTTAGTTATTACGCTCGGTGGAGGGATACCAAATTAACCAGCAGTCAGACTTGCTACAAATCCAATATCTCTTACCACTATCACGATGATAGTACTTACGGTTAACAGCTAGGCCTAAGTTTTAACCTTATTAGTGTTAACGTAGCTATTAGCTTCAGTATAAGGCCGAAGTCGATAGTCCAAACCTTAGGCGTTATAGACGCCCGTATTTAAGGTCGACGTAATTAACCACCGCAAGGTCTTTTTCATTCACGTTAAGGGAGTGTCCGGCTTGGGAATACATACCAAACGAGTTTGATATATGCGCCATCACGGTGGCAAACGAGAAACGCAACTGGCTAAAAAAACCTTCACAGGTGGTACCTAGACGTTGTAAGGCGTATTAAAACTCGTTAATACCCATAACTACTGCCCGTACCTACTAGTGAAATATAACTTTGCTAATATAAGCTTTCTCCATTATTTTCTAACATGATATCAACTTTTTAAGCGTATGGTTAAGGACATCCATTGACGTTTCCTTTTTTTTCTTTCTTTACTATCATTATAATTCACCGTTTTATAACCCAGGTTATGTGATATTACGCGAGGTAAACTTCGTATTCGAAGTGGCACTTTATGACATTGTAAATCTCGCGAAACGTGACAAGTTCAATAAAAAATATTGGGTAGTAGTCACTAGCGTACCCTATAAGAATTCCGGAAAATAGTAAGTAAATACCTAAAAGTAAAACCTCCATCCATTTACAAATTTTTAATAGGAGCATTATTTTAGAGTTTAAGAAGTTATAAAACTTCCTGTTAAACTTCGCTACATCATTCCAAATTTTGATAAAGTTTGTAAGCAACTTGTAATTAATATTAACTATATTAACAGGTTTTGTGTGAAGGTTACAATAGTCATACCAAATTTAAAAAGTATTACTTAAGAATTGAAGTCTTGAAGCTTCTAAAACGAGATATTTTGGGTAATTACCAGTTGCCTGGCTCGAGGGGTAAAGTCATATGGTAGGACATATAGTAGGATTTCTCGTCTAATCAAGAGTAAATGACAAAGGTTTTTAAGTAGTTTGGCAACTAAAATTCTAAAAGGCGGTAGATACTTGAAGGTTTTAGGAGGACTAACGATCTTGCTTTATTAACTAGTGCAGAGCGCCAACGTTAATTACCCTAGACGCATTAAGAACCTTCGCTTCACGCGCTCGACTACCGCTAAAGACGTATGCCGTGTTGTCACGTAAATAAACTAAACTTCCGAACAGGGTAACATATTCCTTATCGCTAACGCATAGTAAGGATTAACTTAATTAAAAGTAAAGTGGAGGTCCCCTAAAGAGTATATATAGAAGTTAAGATTCCTTAATACCTTTTCCTTTAGGTAGTGAATCTTATAAGAATTTTTCCAGCTAGGCCAACTCGAAGAGTGTTTTGGCCAACCTAATAACGTTTCCCTTTAACACGAAGATCCTTCGGTATTTAAGTTCAGATCTCAATTTGAATTTACCAGTCTTTTAAATGACCTTCCACATGTTGATTATCCAGTCTCCGAAAAATTCACGGAATTTAAGAAATACATTGTTAGGATCTTAGTCGTTAACATATTCCCGAATAAAACAGTCAATATAGTTGTTCAAATAATTTTAGGTTAATTCTTCGTTAAAGTCTTGTTCCTCAAGATCGTGGTTATAGTATTTAGCGAATAGGTAACCGAAGGTCTTGATTACATCTTTTTTTAGTAGAGTCGGTAATAACTTTAAGGTACTTGCTAAAGTTAGTCAACTTGACTTTCTAACTCTTATAGGACGTTTGAAATGCGTAAGGCGACGGACCTGGTGATTTTATGCGTAGATACTTGGTATTTTAACATAAAGTCGGGTGGAAACTTTATAACTTGCCGACTTAGTAACTTGGCGTAAGGTCGTATAACGTAGCCTTCTCGACGTAACTTAGTGTTTTTGCTTAAAGTAGCGCACTTAATAATTAAGCCGACATAAGAAGTGAAAAGAGTAAAGTAAGGGAAAAGGTTTAATATTAATGGTAAGGTCGGAGATCGTTATTAGTGGTGAAGGTTGAAGGTTATTTGTGATTTTAACATAGGGACTTAGTTGTTTTTCTACAATAGTAACACTCATTATAATACTAACTTAGCTATTTACTAACTTTCCGAACTTTAAAACTTCTAACAATCAATCTCCACGTTTTCAAAAAGGGTCAATAAATATTTCTTATTGTTCTTAATAACGATACCGTCATTAACTCTAAGTTTCCGTAAAAAAAGATGCAGCCTAAAAGTCTTCTTTACTTATTGCCGTTAAAACCGACGCAATAGTAGGGGCCCTTCGCAAAAATCTTTCCTCTACCCTAGCCGTAGCATAAAGCGTAATAACCGGAAAGTAGCTTCATCTTCTACTTAGCTAATCTGTGCTTAACCCAATAAACAATAATTAGTATTAGTAGGGTATTAAACATTGCAACGTTGTCGATTCGAAACGCGGTCGAAGTAATAGTAGTATTACATTAGTCAAGTAGTGGATGCATAATTATAGGTTTGACAGACCGCTAGCCAGTCTGCACTGTAATTTGTATGGTCAATTGCTTGGCCCGTGCCCTAGTATAAAGTGCAGCGTACTATACTCGACTTACAGCCAATGCGGTAAGTATCTACAAAGCAATACACTCAACTTGCAGTTCAGTATAGTCAACTTCACTTACAGTAAATTTGAACTACTGCACTGCATGTAATACTATTCCAACAGGTTTTATATTTTATGGGCCTCTTTTTTTAAACGCTCATGTAGTCGCATTCTCAACGTAAGTAGGCGCCGGGCGGAAACTGTGAAAGCCACGTTTTATGGCTACATCATGGGTACAATTTACATACCTACAGGCTTTTCAACTATAGGACACTTTAAGGTTTGTATATGAGGGATGGCGCGGGGTTCCAGTGGCCTGTATAGGTCCTCGAAAGACTCGGGTTACGATCCCTTCCACTGGTATCTATAGGATTATTTTGTAGCAGCGAGTACTACTCTTTATAGATGGTACTTCCTAGTGATAGTACATTACATAAAAAGAAGTAGTGAAACTGATGGGGATTTTAGCGTATATTAATTTGGGATTCGGATCTTTGGAACATATATATAAATAACAATTCATCTTATCGTAACTATTGACGTTAGAAATATCTTTACATTTATACGTAAGATATTAACACGTGAAATTACTACTGTAGTGATCGTAAAGTTATCCCTCAATCAAGCTTTCACCTTCAAGAATATATATCCCTGTTTTATCAACCCTAGTGCTTAATTTCATCTCAATAATATTGTCTACACATTTATACATATGTAAATGCTATTTGATAAAATTAAACCTGAAATTCTGTTAAGCTTTATTGATATCATGTTGTAAGTTAAGGTTCCTGCTATATACATAAAGTAGAGTAGAATTTAGTATTAAATGGTTAGTGGAATTGTCAACATGGTTTTTATGTTGCATATCTTCGATAGAATATTTTGTGAATAACCCTTTCACAGCTTTAGATTTGGCAACAACAGTGTTTTTAACCGCTATTTTGATGAAAATTTAACGGGTCTCGGGATTCAATGTTATATATCGGCTGTTTAACAACATGAGAAATTAATGATCAAGTGTTTTATCGCTCACTGCTTCCCGACATTGGTGTTTAAGGACTTGGAGTTCTTGTCGCTGGCTGTTAGTGTTATAGACTCAAGCAATTGACCATTGAGGTTATAGTAAATATGAAAATATACGTAATAGAAGGTATACATATAGCGGACTGTATGTTTTACATGTAATAGGTATTACGGCGTCGAAAGATTCTATGTTAGGTAATATCTAAGATGTTCTTTTAAAAGGCAATATTAGCAATATGATTACAAAATCTTTATTGATTGTATATATTGGTTCTTCTGGTATTTCAATCGGCTGAAAGCGGCTGAGTAGGTTTTGTTGTTATTGCATAATTTTTAGGAATACATTCAATTCCTCACGTATACTTTTCCAAGTTTGCGCTTTTAGCAGAAATATATTCCGTCCAAGATTGCCATTATTCCTTTAGGTACGAAATGGTATTTTTTTATCGTATTCCTCCGAGATAAGTTCATATATAAGTATTATAAAAATTATAAGTTTTGTATAACTACACTTATTACTATTATATTACAAGCGGTTAACTAATCGAAATAGGTATCCAAGTTTAAAATTATTCAAAGGCATAACCTTGTAATTTTTTTCATTAGTGAAATATTATAGAATGACATATAAAACGGTATCTTTAAGATAATGTATTTAAAAGCGAAGTCTTATATTATCATTTATTTACGCCTCAGCGAGGTGTGTTGTAAGTCAATTATCAACGGTGGAAATTTATTGAAAATCTGGTTTAATCCTGATATATCGGTCTTATAACTTTATTGGTCTTCATTAAAAATCAAACGAATAAGTGCGTTGAAGTTGAATACCAAATCAAGGCTTCTTGATAAGCAATCTATATTGAAAAGATTCATATTGAATAAAATTAACGTATTGATTAGCCATTAACTTATCCTATTTTTAAATATTTTATTCAGTAAATTTAGGTTCAGAATACCTCACGAAGCTTTATAATCGGTAAAAATTATATTTGGCAAAGTATTACCAACCAATGTCATTCTTAGGCGTTTTGTATGGCTTTATAAAACAACCGATATTATGTTTTAAGACCCTATAGTTAAGTTTAGTTCAAACTAGGCGGCAATTCAAAAAACATTTCTAATTCGATAATAGTGGCTGGAATAGGCTTCCCCAACCATTAAGAAAAGCCTTTTTGAATGTGAAAAAGAATAATGCCGAATCTGCGTTCGGGACTTCTGTTCATTTAAAAAGAATTCAACGCGTTAAATATAGGTGATGTAACTGAAGTAATTCATAAAAATAAGCTTATTCATCCCCAAGAGAATTTGTCTATTGAGTCGTGGGATAAACAACGAGAAATGGCGTATAATACAGTATTTCTTTATAATTACCGACTTCAAGTTTTCCTTAATTTCTTTTATATATTAGCAAATTTCCAAGGTTCATAAATTAGGCCTTGTAATTGTATGTAATAGGTTATCGTTAGCCTCAAAAACCTCATTGCCATCGGGTATATTTCGATGGCCTCTATGTTAAGAGGAAACGAAAAATTCCAACCACCCTAAGTTCATTTTTTAGTGGCTAAAGGATTAAAAGCGTTTACGTAAAATACCAAATAGTTTACTTATTAAATACCAATACAAAATTTGTATGGAAATATAGCTACACCTTCAATGGTATAAGGCTTAAATATTGCCTTTGAATAAGCGGTGGGTTTTTCGAACATATTGATGAAAAAATTCTTCGATAAATACACGATAAAAAGGCCTAAATTCCTTTAATATTCGGTCTATAAAACGTTGGGCGTAGGATAGTGAATTACGAAAACCTAAGAGAGTAACTTTACCTCGTTCGAATTCTTAATATCTAAGGAATGTGAAAATATCGTGATAATGCATGTATATTGAAAATTAGAAGAAAAACTTAATAACGTCGATGATAATAATGTATATTTTTTTCGCGAATAGATTTAAGAACGTCTTTTCATAAACGTAACGGATACGCGTTTACAGAAACCCATTTATTAAGTAGTTGTAAATCTATAACTTCACGACTTTCATCCACTTTTTAAATAGGTTGGTATATTATAAATACCGGCGAAAAAAATAGAGATATATCGTTAGAGTAGTCTATACGAATTTACTTATATAAGGTGTTAAAACATTGACTGAAAAGTTTTTCATCCCATTTAAATATAGGATATAAAGGACGGCTCAGCTTAGCATATTATTCACTATTAAAAAGCTAAACCATTATTATTTTGTCAATGGGTATTTCAATTAGATGATATTCTTCGAAACGGCCAATTATCGCGCGTAAATTCGTTTTCATTAAATAAAATTCAACGTATTAGTCGTATCTATAAAGATACCTCATATTATTTTCAAAAAAGGCATATTTTCGGGTGTGTTTTATACCGAACGAGGCATTTGGGTAACGTAGCTCATCGTGAGGTTTATTAAAACTATTTTCCTTATTCACGATGATTATCACATAAGGGACCCCAGATTCTTAAATCAGGTACGCTATTACATTTAGGAGAATAGTGCTTAATTAAGTTTTTATAGGCGCCAGAATAAGAAAAGTAGTACTCGTAGGCGTAATAATAACGCGAAGGATTGGAAAATACAACTTAAATTCAACATTGATTTCCTGATTAATAATAGATTTATCTATGGTTCTAATAAAAGTGAACGAAACTTAATAATTGCTAATATCCATTTTTGTCGGTTGCGTAATTACAAAAGATACGTAATTAATACCAAAATCCTATATAAGAGACAGTATAGCTCGCGTCCAATTTACTTGAAAAGCGGTATTATCTTTGTATTTCGTAATAGTTTCCAGACGCGAATATTTTGCGAGGTATACCGCGTTAACGGTATGAATATAAATTTATATCATATAAGCTGCCGTCGTCTCAATTAAAATGTTAAGGGTATATAAGTATTAAACTTGAAATATGAATGATTTGTACTTAACAAGAGCGAAGTATTTGATATTTGAATATATCGTTCGTCCGGGTTAAATAACGACTTTAAAGTAAAAAGTAACTTTGCGAAAAATAGGTTACGTAGACACTGAATATAATGAAAGCGAAATCTAGAAGTGGCTATTTTTAAAAATGGACTACATTCCTAAACCTTGATATATTTGCACATTATAGCTTTATCAAATGAATTGTTAACAAAGCGCACACATTGAGGCCCTCGACAAGCCTATTTTTATTTTTTTGTGACAATATAAAAGTATCGTCAAATTTTACCCAGTAATATAAAAGGTTCCAGGCGCTTTAGTAACAAAGCGAATGAAAGGACCTATTACTCAACTTATTATCTCGCGTTCAGCTTCAGGCACATTTGTTATAACATAATTAGGAAAGTTTATATTTAGCTAAAATTTAGATACGACGTTTTTACTAGTAGCCGTATAGACGTAAAGAGTATAACATTTACCTTTAGGGTTAGCTTGTAAAGTAATTTGTAGGTAACGATAACCACTTATAGCGAATGTAACCTCCTCGTTAAAAAGTTTGGCTTCAATAATGTTAAGGTTTTCCGTGGTATTTACGATATTATCTAAGCCAGTTACGGGTTACATACGGTCTAGCTATCATATATGTTTCTTTATACCCTTAAGAAATTTGTGTTCGTATGCAAGCTTTAAAATTCTTAAACAAGGTGTTACGCGAACTATGATTCTAGTTACAACACATATAAATGCGGTGACTAAAAGGCATAATATTGGGCTTCATTATATAGTTCACTTTGCTACGAAAGTAATACGAACTTATTTGTAAGGACGGTTGTAAGTAATCAGATTAATCCTAATCCGAATGGTTAGTATAATTTGCCTTAGACTTCATGTTATTGACTTTATACTTGCGATCG
This sequence comes from Anisogramma anomala, assembly GCA_038502455.1. Classification (NCBI taxonomy): domain Eukaryota; kingdom Fungi; phylum Ascomycota; class Sordariomycetes; order Diaporthales; family Gnomoniaceae; genus Anisogramma; species Anisogramma anomala. The sequence goes on along the minus strand of JASMMZ010000009.1, from coordinate 11,485,092 downwards.
CGATCGCGATTTCGGTCGCGGTTGTCTCGAAGACGGTTTTTATCGCGTTTTCACTTATCTAAAACACGTTTTCGCTCGCGTTTATCCCGACTACGGTTTCAGTCGGTATACGTACAAAAACGATAGTCATAACTTTTATGATTATAATCTTTTAAGGGGCTTGTCTCATACCACTTTATATTATTCTCCGGTTTACGGGACTGGTAGTCCTCATTATTAATCTTGTATTTATCATTACAAAAATACCATAAATCATACCTATCGCGTATATTTTTAAAGAAATATGAACAATTTAGGTACCTCTGTAATACCATTCCAATTGACATTATTTCAAAATATTTACCTTTAGCCAAATATTTCTTCGTAGTTTGTTTACGCTAAGGAGGTGGTAGGTATTATTACATGCCCTAGTATAGTACGAACAAAATGTTCATCATAACGTTATACCAATTATTATTAATACGGTTTCATGTAACTATAGACTTGACGTATCGTATTTTTATCTAAAAGTCTTTGCGTAAGCTATACTTATTATTTAAAAGCTTGCGTAACAGAAACTTAACCTTTTGAACCTCAGTAGTAACTCGATCTGGGTCTATAGCGCAACGGTTAATGAAAATATCCATAATATATACAAGGTTACGACGAGATATATTGCAACATTCGTAAAAGGTAATCTATATATTGTGTTGATGATATACAGTTCTCCATAATGAAATAGAGAATATTTCCACTATGTAGACCTTTAATACCCGAAAAATATATACAAATTTTTTAAACGTTGTTAAAAGCTTTATATAATAATAAAAACAATATCTTTACTTGCCGTAATTATATTTATATCTTAAGGATTAGGATACTCGGGTTCCAACACCATAATCTCTTTTCGTTTTAAACAGCGAATGTCCCTAGCCGTGAATTAAATAGCTATCATATTCCGAGTTTGGAAAATTTCGTGACGGGTGCGAAAACGAAAGTGGCGGGAACAAAAACGACGGCGCCGAAATAGTTTATTTTCGCGGCGGTTACAAGAACAACGGCGGCGACAAAGCTTACGGCGATGAGACGGCTTACGCTTACGGCTATCCCGAAAAGGTTCGCGATGACAGTGTAAAGGCTCGCGGCGGTTAAGCGCTTTTCCTTTGTAACGACAGGGACTACCCTTAGAAGTATTCGACGATATTATTGAAATAGGTAAAACTTGGAGATAATAACGACGAAAGAGCTCGCGGTTACAAGAATATCAACGAGAGGAGGACTCACGGTTACGAGAATAGCGACTTTCAAAAACCAAGCTTTCAAAGAATCGTATAACGGCTTTATGATCTATATGTCATACAACATTGCGTTTCATAAATTTGCAGCGAAGTCTTATCATGAGCTCCACAGTATTAGTGTTACTAGAGACTAAACTAGCTATTATAGATACTTTTCCAAATTCCATAGTAACTAAGGGTATCAATAAGGTAGGTATTGGCCAAAAATAGGTTAAAGGAGTGTAAAGACGTAAAGCCGTAGGCGAAAGTAAGGTTGTTATTAGTGTTTTTGGTGAAAGTCAAGGGAAATTGATAGTTATCAGCTTTAGCGTAACAGGTGAAAACTTCTCTTGAGGTTCCTTTATACGAGTTCAATGGCGCGTACGTCGAAGGGTTTAAGGATTTTTTTGGTGTAATAACTAACGCTTACAGCTTTCAAGAGATTATAAGCTGAAATTGGAAACTCATAAAGTAAAATATAGCGATATAGGATGGTAGTGGTGGAAAAGATAGAGGGAAAGAGTTAAAGTTTAAAAATAAAGGAAGGCTGTGAGTTAGTGTTTGGTTAACAAGGCTGTATAGTTGCAGCTCCACGCAGGTAACTTAATATAATTACTTTATAACAATTATCATCGGTTAAATGCCGAGTGAAATCACAGCTTACAGCTACCATTTGTTGTATTGTGTATAAGTGCGAACGTATTGAGGTATTTCGGTCTATATTTTAAGGTAAAGACTAAGCTAAAGGTAGGAATACACCAGAGAATCATAACAATAAGCACTCATAAGCAGGATGACTCATGAGAAGGCGCACTCATGAGGAGCCAGTGTTCTGAGAAAGCACGAGACAAGTGTGCCAATGCAAAGTACCTACCCATGGCACAATAGCTTGCCGGTCTGCACACTAATTTGTATAGCCAATTACTTGGCCTGTACCCTAATGTAAAGTGGGCGCATACTGTGCTTGACTTGCAGCCAATACAGCAGACCCAAAAAATAACAAACTCAACTTACAGTCAGTATAGTCAACTTTACTTACAGTAAATTTGAATTACTACATGGCAACTACTACTATTCTAACACTGGCGGCTTTGTGTTTTGTGCGCGTACGCCAGTATGGTTGACTAATTGTTTCCGGTTGCTACTAAATTGCCTCTGCGTTAACCGGCCAACCACATGTAAATTTCACAACTTAATTAATCTCAATTCCTTTCATTTGCTCCACGGTTTCTAATTCCGGTTTCATTAATTTCCACACAGTGGTCTTTCGCCACAAACGTGTGTAAACCTTCGACTTCAACACTCCAATAAAACAATATACCATCGTCAGCTTTATTTCTCTGGTAGATTTCTAATTTCTTAGATCACTCGTATTTGCCGGGATGTAACGTAAACTTACAAAGTAACAACCTTTGTAAAAGTCTTATTTGATATCGATTCCGGCATAGAGTTTGTGCGATTACCTTTGCCATTGATTCATTGAGATTCATTAATTCCCTATTTTTGTAAGCTTTACATAGTGTTATTATATCGATTATTAGGGGGTTTTCTCTTGAAATTCTGAGTTTCGAAAGGTATTCGAAAAAGCCTTTCGAATAGATACATATTATTACCGGGATAACGTAAATCCTGAATTACTTGGTAACGATAGTAAGAGTCTCCTATATCACCATGACTACATTGTAACCGACCGTTATGTCGTGGACCTTGAAAGTTAACACACTTCGTGTAATACTTTTACACTTAACAGATATTGAATGTATCGGATCATCGATGAAATTAAAATAACCCTCTTGCTTATTTTTATCAACGAAGGGCAATAGGAATCTGATTTACAATAACAGGTGGCATTATTTATGAAAGGGTTATCCGTAAATATTATTAATGTATCCTTTGATAAATGAATTGGTAATATATCCATCTCCTGGTCCAACCTTCCAATCTATTTATCCAACCTATATTTAGTCGGTAAAAGTTTTTATTCGCCTGGTTTTATACGTATATCATGATTGATAGGTCGTGAAAGGATTGCAATAAATATAAAGTGAAGATATAATTGTTTTGAATACATTATTTGAAACACCTTCAAGCTCCAACTACGTTATTTTTTTCAATTATAGCTAAATCAACGCATTAACTCTCTTAGCGCAAAGTAAGGTTAATATTGATCATATGAAGTATACGAATTAACGATCTGTTAAAGTCAGGTTTATTACCATTCGCCAAAGTTTCAACTGGCTGCTAATTCTATAACTTTATGTTTTAAATGGTTTATTTTCCGATGCTATAAAGTAAGTAAATTTAACGAAAAGTATGTTTTCATTTTATATACTTATTCAATCAAAATCTCCTTGTTATATAACTAACAAGTACAAGTCGTAAATTTAAGACTTTATACCTAATTTCGACTTAGGGTACGACTGATAAGTTCAAAACCAAGAAACACATACATTAACCAATCGGTATAATAGGTTAATATATTATTTGACTATCACCCAAAAGGTTTTCATAAATTAGGTTTTTTGGTACTCCAGTAAAACGATCTGTTATAAATGCTGTTGTCTGACCTTTGATGGTAACCCAAGTTGGTGTAAAATGGAGTTTACTACTAAAGTACAAGCGAGAGACTAAACGAGATTATAATGGTCCTTCATAAAGAAATTATAGGTATGGTCGGTACAAAGATCGTTACGTGCCCTCGTATATACTATAAGCGGACCGCGCCCAGTCCAGGCCAAGGACAGATATTGTATATCCCGTTACATATAGAGTTACGTCATCTATAAATATAATAGCTAATAGCCTATGTTTATAATATACCCCTGTTGTTATTAAAAGCCGTAAGGGCTGTGGTATCCTGCCGGTTAAACGTAAAACGCGGACCGTACTCGTTTAGTACGCAGGCTGGTTACGAGTTAGTCATAGGCTAATAACGCGCCTTTTAACGTGTCATATAACGGTTAGGCTGGTTTAAATTTAACCGACGGAGCCATATAACGTGCTCTTTAACGTTTTATATAACTTTTAAGCCGGTTTAACCTTAGGTCGCTGGCGACGTACAACGTATTCCTTATTATATCGTATAACGTATAAGTTGTTTTAGCCTCTGGCCGCCTATGTTATATAATGCGTTCCTCTTCAATACGCCGTAGAACGCACAGTCCGATTTAACCTTAGGCCGCTTACTTCCTATATCGCGTTCCATAACGTGTTATATAACGTATTACCTTTGCAGATCTCGGTCAGTCTGTACCTATAAATTCAGCTTTTACCATAACTTACAAAACCTCCGTCCCTTTTTTACTACTTCGTTAATCTCCTTTATACCACCTGTTCTTATCGCTCTCTTTATATCATCCTTATTTATAACTATCTTTTCGTTTTTTCATTACAACTCTTATTTACCCATTACCGTTTCGTATTTTATTGATCTCCCCCTATTAATATAGCTAATATTTACAATAGTGGCGGACTAGGGCATATCACTATAACCGCTTTTAGTAACGATAATCAGCTCCTTCGTAAAGTATACCACCCATTTATACCTAAATACCCTATCGTTAATTGTATCTTGTAGCCTTTTCTCGTTAAAAAATACCTTTTTATATTGAGCAATAATTAGGATAAGAGTAAATTCCCTTTATAACAGTCTTAAAATGTCTGTATATCCTGTATTGATCTCTTTTTCAATTTTAAAACACCTTTTGTCTGTATCTGTATTCAAATATGTTGCATATACCGCAATATATGTAGTAACGTAAGCCTAAGAAATTAATTTTATTAAAATATCCAAAGTAAACCAAACCCTTTTTATAATATGTTTTAAAAAAAAACTTTCTTATAGTTTCTTTTGACTTTAGCGTACTATTACTTTTACTAATTTTAAATTTCGAAAACGGCGACTATATTTTATTGCCCGCATAAAGACTTCAAATATATATCTTAGGCTAGAACCCGGTTTTTACTTCTACGTTTTCCCAATTAGTTAATTAATTGACCCGTCCTCGCGATATCTCCCAAATTTAAGGCGTTCTTACCATCCTGGTAATACAAGTTTCTCTACTTTTAGTTATACGAACTAGTTATTCTTTATTTCTGAGCCTGTTATCTTTTAAAACTCCTTCATTGTCGTCAACCATCTCGTAATTTACCGCGATAAAAAAGTCTTCGAATAACCGTATATTGGTACGAAAAGTTTTTACCCTGGTTTCCTTTCATACCTATCGTATATCCTTTAGTTTATTTTATTCGAGTAGCTGAAATGATATAACCAAGTAAACAATATCTTTTATAACAAAGGTAAGTTACGGCTTATAAACCGTAGCTAGCGATATTTAGGGCTTAAACATAAAAGTCATTTATTTAATCGCGTCATATTTGCTAACTTTCATTGAAAGTGGGTAAACAGAACCGACTGTAAACGGAATAACGACTATAACTATACTGACCTCATTATTTGAGTATGAATTAATGTTTATAGTCTTCCATATGTTGCCTAAAAGGTCGCTTTCCCCGCCTCAGCCTACGTTAGTCGCCTCGATTAACGTTATCCGTTATCGTAAACTTTACCTTATACCCACCCCGCTCCTCATTAGCGGCTATCGTTAGCTCTATTGAATACCTACCTTGCTTTAAGCCGTTCGCCCCTAACAGCCTTTTTTAATATCGAGGCTAATTATAGGAGGGTTTTTAACGTCAACAGAGCTTCTTTGCAGACGACCCAGATGGAAATGATGACAATTAAGAAGTGAAATTAAATGGTTTGTAATGAAAACCGCTTTATGGTCAGATATTTATTCGCAACATCTGGAAAACGTATTCCCAGACCTATACATCTTATTATATTATAATAGTAATATAATTTTACAATTTCTTCTTAATATTATATTATTACTGAGGTGCTGGCGATTTGGTTCAAGTTAGTTATTCAGGACTTATTAGACGCTGATGTCGAAATACTGGACTATTATGAAACTGGGAGTCTTTTCATTCCACCTCGAATTTATTTAGGGGAGTTATATATAATTAATATACTAACAACTTTCATTCCAACCTATTCTATCACTTTTAATCAAATGATTTATAACAGATATCGCCCCGACCAGTCTATGTAACTAAAATATACTAAACTTTCAATTTCTTATATATACCTTTTTGCTAATCATTAAAGGCTAAAACTTGTTTCGGACGAATATGAGATAGAACCTGTGAACGGAAGGGGTTTGTTACCATTAGTTCAACCAAATTTATATAAAATACACGGTATTTTATGAAAATATTGAAGATGATATTGAACGGATTTACAATATCAACGACCCGCTATAAAGTTTATAGTTATTCGGAATATATACTGAGGGGCTTGGTTTTGATATTATGTAAATGAGCTAAATTCAATTGCTCATCTAATATAGTTTCGTTGGGTATCTTTATGTGTTTGACGTGATCATTATAAATTATGAAATATATTTTATCGCCGTTTGAATTAGCTTCCTACTTTCGCTTAAATATATCAAAAACGCGAGAACTCGCTCTGTCGGATTAGTCGATAACGTAATATCCCCGGTTACCTTAGGAATGAGATATATTTTATATTCGTCAATGAGTTAATGTAAGTTAATCCAGGGAACAGGCGACTTCGTCTTACTTAGTATAAATTTATAGGCGGGGAAACATACTACGTAAGTCCATCACGAAAAAGCAACGACCATTCGCAAATACTTTTATACCACCTAATTTACTTATTAGGTACCGTAGTCTCTCTTTAAATAACACTCTGTCAATATAGGTTATTCGACTTTTATTGAAAAATATAAGGTCATTTAAAATAGACTTATCTGATTCGAGTAGCGATTACTAATAATAAAAGCCGTAAATTTATAAGATCGCTTCTATATATTCTCGAAATGTTTTTTATACGCTTCAGCCGTTATCAACCATATAATTTCGAATTGTCTAAATTTAAATTTTTGATTTATAAGAATGAACAAAAATCAAAAGCCGTGAATGATAATTCTTACATCAACTATTAGTTCAATTAATTTATGGGATTCATACCGATTTAAAATTAAGAGGGGTTAAAGGGGGTTTCTTTCTAAGTATTGTAAAGTTTTATACCGTATTATTACGTATATATTCAATATAAACGTCGAATATTTACCACTATTCCCTTTCAATGTTAGTTACGTTAAAGGACTCGAAATAAAACCGTCATATACGTATGATTGATAATAAGCCAATCGTGTATTGATGAATAAACCTTCGTCGTTAATAATTTTCCATTCAATAGCTATTAATAGCTATGGAGGTGTAATGCACTCTTCAAGTCAATATTACGATTATAAATTTACAACGATTATTTTACCTTAACCGTGAAACTTTTAACGCCTTTGGTAACCGTCAATGAGTGTACTCTATATTACAAGTCGTTCGACACTTTTTAGTTTCATAACTTCAAAAAAACGCTCGACCCGAACATGAAGTAATCGTGTGATATTAACGAAGTCGGCGGGTTGAACGTGCGCCGGGCCTGAAACAATATTATAACTGCCGACTCTCTAATATCCGTTGACTTCGTTAAAGGCGGCGACGTAAACGCGAGCCAGATTCAAAACGATCTGGTTACCGCCAACGCCTCGAAATCCTCTAGTTTTTCCTCGGGACTTATATTATCTCGATTTAATAACCAGGTGTTTCTTTTAATCAAATGATCCGTATATTCCGGCGTAATATTTTTTATAATATATAACTTTATTTTTACCAAATTTCGAATGAAAATTTAATTGGGTTAAATGACTCGCCTAATATTTTTTTACTTCAGTCGCATTTTGTAATATGCGGGTTAATATATTCGGGCGGACGAGTTAAGGTACAGGCTAATAGCGTAAGTGGTTAAAAAAAAAAAAAAACCTTCAGCTTATCGTGACTTACTCTTCAAAATTGAACGCGGCGAAAAAAAGTTATATAATTCATTTTGATATTTTAGGATCGTAAAAGGGCTACAAATACTACGATATTAAAAAAATCACGTTTTCAGAAAGGATACCACCGCGAAAATCCCTTAATTATAAAAAATTCAATTAATCTTCGCGTTAGTAAAATGTATGGAATAATATACCACTGGTTTTAAGATGTTATTTTTATACATTCATCATCGGTATCATTTGAACATTATCTCCTCACAATTGCTTTACATTACCGTTAACCGATTTTGATTCTGATATGACGAAATATAGGCCGTAATAAATATATTTTTCAATGTTCTAAATACATATTTCGTACGATTTGTTTGAACCTAAAAAATTCCTTACTTCTTAAGTCTAACGAGGTAATTAGCTCAATGGATAAATTGTTAAGAACGTTTTGATAAAGGTTGGTGAAAGCTAAAAAACTTCGGCTCTTCCGAATAATATGTGGGTATTTTTATTTACGTATTGTCCAGAATTTTTCTGGGTGAACTCTGATGCCCACGTTAAGCGTTACAATAATACCGTGGTATTTTACATCCTTAATGACGAAGTTACCTTATTTTTCGTTGAGGTGTTACTTGGTATCTTAAAGGCACTCAAAATGATACGAACTTTCGTCATATAGTTTTATTTATTACCAAAAAAAGCCCAAGACATTATTCAAGTAAGTTTAACTGTTGGTAGGTCTAATGCCTAGAATACTCACGTAAACATAATGTCTTGGAAGAGTAATCAAGAATGATTGGTATATGTAGTATAGTAAAGATGATGATGATAGAAGAGTTATCCAGAGGTGTACGTTACAGGTGAGGGCTTATAAGCCCTCGCCTAAAGCGTACCACTCTGGAATACCTGCTTCTAGACCGCTCCACGCATGCGAGTATAATCTGCAGCGTGTCATGTTATTATATACTCTACAAGAGTATAGCTTGTAACATAACATGTGATCATATACTCTGCAAGAGTATAGCCTGTAACATGACACGTGGTATCGTATCATGCTTCAGGAGTGTATCTTACAGTATAATTTACTACTACCTCAATATACTATTCATGAAGATATATTATAATATCGACATTAACGAAATCATTCAAAATATACGATATTATATAATTCGAATACTATTTAAACGTAGTCAACATTATTGCTAACTTAAAAAGGGTAACCAATTACTTAAATATGCCGAAACATACACGAAAAGCCGTTAGCTTTTTTTATCCAGGTATAATCCGGATATAGTATAAGGCCGTTTGAATATTGAATTTCGTAGTTACGTCGACTTCAATAACATGCTCAGGGTTTTTTTAATAAAAGGTAAAGAGAAACAAGTTTATTATGAGTTTTTTTTTTTCAAACACAATAATTGATATACAACCGTGATACCTTTGTCAGTTTAGAAATTAGTAATATCGGCGTTATGGCTAATTGAGAACTCGCGCAAACTCAACCCTTATTTATTAATTTCGTAGCTTAATATTTAAATTAGAAACGTTAATCCAGTGATATTGAGTATAAAAATTCATATAATATTTTCGGTCAAGATTTATTTTCGTTCGGTTTAATATGAACATGGTAGTCGAACTTTTCACGGTATGTGGGTAGGGCTATTGATTTTTCCTTGTCGAATAAGTCGCGGAACTTTGTTAATTCGGGTGGGAGTTGTGATCAATCTTCCTTTTCTTCTGCGATAATCGACGCCCTTGATTATAAAATTCGCTTTATCGTATAAGAACTTATAATAAAACATAATTGCGATTAATCTCCTGTATATTGGATTATTATTTCAAATCGGTTTGCCAAATTAATAAAACCCGAATCCATAACGCCTCATGTATCCCCCAACATCAAAAGTATTATTATTATAACAATACTTAATACTATTTCATTATAAATTACTTAACGATTATCGCTAACGTTTATTATCACTTGTTTATATTGTATTTATTGTTAGGTCTTAGATTTTGCAATGTTGTCGATTCAATTGGTCTTCGAAGTAACAGTAGTATTTCAGTAGTCAGATGGTGGATGTATTATTCTAGGTTTGGCAGACCGCTAGCCGGTTTGCACTGTAATTTGTATGGCTAAGTGCTTGGCCCGTGCCCTAGAGTGAAGTGCAGCGTACTGCACTTGATTTACACTCAATGCGGTAAGTCCGCACACAGCAATACACTTGCAGTACGGTTAACTTTACTGTAAGTAAAGTTGACCTACTATACTACATGTAATACTACTCCAATACTAGCGGCTTTTTAGTTTTTATGCGTACGCTAGTGTGGCTGACGAATCTTTTCCGGTTAACGTTAAACAGCAGCCTCGTACCACCTGTCAATTCCAATTGACTTCCATATTGAATTACACTCAACTGCCTACAAATTAACCCCATTTTATTTTAAATGTTCCGTTTTCCTGAGGTCCGAGTTTATTAAATACCACAAAATGTTCTGGCGCCACAAATCTTTACAAGCCTTTACTTCAAATGTGCTACTTAAATAGATTACTATCATTAATCCACTGGCAGTCTTCTAATCTGCCAACACATCCCTATCCGCCATCACGTAGCCTATCGGGCGGCCTCACCACGTATCTTTCGATACGTATAATAAGTCTATTGTTATCTACAAACTTTTTCAAGGCCTTCTTTAGTGAAGTTTCTGTTATAGCGTTAATAGGGTTGTCTTTGTCATCGATTTATCGGAACTTCTCGATCTCCGTTCTTTCGTAGGCTTTACAGAGTGGTATTAAGTCGATTATCAGGCGCTTTTTACTGATGGTTTTGAGCTTTAAAAGGCATTCGAAGAGGCTCCTTAAGTCGGTATAAGTTACCACCGGGATAAGAGGAATTCGTAGCTGTCTGGTAATATAGTTAAGGGTCTCTATTAGTGTTATACCTACGTTAAAACCCGTTATTATACCGTAGACCTCCGAAACCAGTACATTTCGTATAATCCTTTTATGTTTAACGGAAGTCTAGCCAATTAGGTTACCAGTATTACGAACTTAGTTTTTCTGTCTATTTTCATTAACGAAAGTTATTAGGAAGCCTATTTGTAAAGATAAATCGGTGTTATTTGTACATAACCCGTCCTTAAAGACTATTAACTTAGCCTTTAAAAAGTCGATTAGTACTATATTAATTTCTTGCTTTAGGTTTCGTATTTACCACTCTAACCATTGAATTATTTAATTAAAATCTTGATCTGTTTGTATCTATACTTATGTTATAATGAATAAATCGTAAAAGGCTTTCACTTAGTATAGGGTAATAATATAGCTACTCTATACACATTGTTCTAAGTGCAGTTAAACCTTAACCTTATTACTCTTGTCGAATCTGGTAAAAATAGCGACCTAGCCCTTTTAGCGGAAGATTAAGCCGGTATTGATATTAAATATACGGATCCAAGATTTATTAAAGTAAAATTGATTGTTTTTTCGTTAACTTTGTTACCGGTTTATGATTTTCATAACTTAAAGTCCTTGATCGCTTGTTATTTTCATACCACAAAGCCAACCGTCTCGATGGAAAAGGTAGTTTAAGCTTATATACCTATTATACCGAAGTCCCTTTCTTACATTACTGGAAAATACAAATCGTATATTAATTTTTTCATTTCCATAAGGGATTCAAAAAGCGACTGGTAAGTTGAAAACTTGTATACACTTATTTTAGCTAATTTATATAGTATTTTAACAAGTTATATTAATGTTCGTAAAAGGTATATTATACGTAGCTCTTACCGTAGTTTTAAAAGTAAAATACTTTTTAAATCTGTTCATTATATATTAACTTGTGTAATATTACGGCCAATAAGTGTAAACCTGCTTTTCAACCCAATTAGTAAACTTATGATTAAGTTAATTACTAAGCGTTAGCTAATGTTTGAAATTTTGGTGATTACGTAAGGATTTAATATTTTCCTTTATCGCTGTATTCTTAAGCTATTAGTCGTAACTTTTTGTACGACCGCCCCGTGATTTTGCCCTTAGCCTTTTGGATAATCTTTGACTAAAAGATTATGATATTCGGGTTTTAAAGGTTAAAATCGGTTTTCGGTATAAATTATATAATTCCTCGAATTAGTAAACCGTCGATATTAATGTTGTCTCTTTTCTTAAAGGGTTTACCAAAAAAAAATTCATAATTCCTTGTAACCTTAACTTTACTATTAAGCTTTCGTTAACGTTCTTTGTTCGGCTTACCCAAGCAATATTGTAAACGCGACCCGGTATATATTTCTTCTCTTCAACGTTATTCTTTTTTTCCGGGGGTTCCCCACGCCGGCAGCGTTCCATTTACTTGTTAACAACGAGTAGTAAAGGTTCGTTTTAACTCGGTTGTTTTACTTAGGAGACTTAAAGGTCTTTATTTTTAATACCCCTAATATAAGGCTCAATCTGGGTAGTTCGAAAGGATATAAGCCGTTTAGTTCATTTAAACAGTTATTTCAAAGTTTATAAACCTTAATATCTTATGTATCCTTTCCTATTTTCATGATTTCAGTTACACGAGGACTTCTCTTTATAACGGCAAAGTTAACACGTCGATCGTTAAAAAACCATTTTTGGTATTAAAAGCGTTATCAATTTTTCAGCGTGCTAATTATCTTCGCAGTTCTCTTAGGGCTATCCTATATGCCACAACAAGATTTTTAATATTTGTTAAGGGCTGAGATTTACTAGTTAGGCGTAGGTACTTTCCAAGGACTAGGAGCGTTGGTACTAAGCTATTAGGGCCTACGGTGTTATTAAGGCCTTTTACTGCCATTTATAAACGTGCCTCTGGATCCGTAAAGTTTTCAATCTCTAACGTGAATGTATTGTACGTTCGGTTAAATAAGGAGTATTCTCTTTTAACCATTCTCATACTCTAATAGGCTTTTACAAATACCTATTTACACTAGATACCTATTATTTTGACATAATTTTAAAACTTTTTTACCGTAAAGTAAAAACCAGTATCGTTAACAACAACGTGAAATGAATATAAATTCGTATTTATTTACAACATCCTTAAAGTTTTACACGTATTTTTTGCTAAAAAGGACTTTAGAAACTTAATTTCGTAAAAAAATGTTACGGAGTTCACGACATAAAAAAAAAAACTTGTTATTTAGGTATAACATATTAAGATCTCTTAATTAAAATCTTTGTCGTTTTTTCATATAAAATTAAATCACCGACGGGTTTAGGCATACGTTAAGCAGTAATTGAAAAGCCTTTTAATAGCTTCTAAGGTAAAATATTCCATATCGTTATATCCTACATACTTTAGGTCTTTATATAGTTTATCAATAACTAGGTATTTAAAACGCCGGTATGGTTAACTTATCTTCAGGTCTGTTAGTTTTAATACTATTATTTGCAGACCTTAAAGATAAAATCATAAGCACCCCCAATTCAAGGCGAGTGGAAACCTTTGGCTGTTTTTAACCAACTCGTTTGCGTTAACGTCCACGTTAATGCCAAGGGTCTTTATATCCGATAAGTAAAGTAGAAAAGAAGTAGGAGACTTAAAGATATATAATGCAATTACTTTTATAACAGTTTAAATTACTGTTATCCCTTATAACGATAATTATTTGCCTAGGCTAAATTAACTTTAGCCTTCCCCTTATCTTCACGATCAATATTAGTAGCTATAATGGTTTCTCTCTGTAATGTTACGTATTACGAATAGCCTTCTATTAAATACTTTATTACCCTTATATCTTATATAATACCTTAAAACGTGTGATACGCGTAATAATCGTAAAGGTTAAAGGTATATAAGGGACTAAAGGTATAATTAAGGCAAAGGTAAATGTCAGTGGGGTATAAAAGACTTTTTCATGTGAAAAGGTAACTTAGAAGAGTAATTATAAGATTAGTAGTTGTAGTATTGAAAATGATAATCAAGAAAAAGTATCCAGAGGTGTACGCTACAGGTGAGGGCTTATAAGCTCTCGCCCAGAGCGTATGACTTTGGAATACTTCTTCTAAACCGCTCCATGCATTTCCGTCCGCCTGGAATAGCATTCCAGATCGATCCAAGCATAGTGCACTTTGCGTCCTGCAAAAGTGCAGCCTATGGTGTGACACGTTATCGTTCATCCTACAGGAGTGCAACCTGTAATACAGTGCACTGTTACTTGGCCTATGTATATTATCTATAAGGGTATATAGTCATACCCATACAGGCAATATTTTCTTTTTTCCTTGTATACTTCCTACCTATAGCCTAATAATAATAGTGTTGATATCGTATTAATCGCAAAAGTTTCAGATTAGAAGTAGTGACAGTGTTGTTGTTGTATTAGTTGCAAACGTTCCAAATTATCAGTAGTGATAGTGTTGTTGTTAACGTGTTAGTTGCGTAAAGTCTAAATCAGTAGTAGTAATTATGTTGTTGATAACGCATTAGAGATAAAAGGTCTAAATTAACAAGTTCGGCTGGGATTAAAAAAGTCAAGCCGCGGTGGTAATTGTAAGTCGGTCCTGGTTAATGTAACCAAATGGAGGCGATATGGTTGGTAATGGCCCTTTTTGTTGTTTCTGATAGGGGTGGTTGCGTAGTAATGATTGCGTAGTAGTGATTGCGCAAGGGTAATTACGCAGGGTGATTGTGTAATTACGTGGTATATTGGTATAAAGAGATACATCGCTATCGTTTTAGGCATCACTTTCTTTTTTCCTTTTCACTAAAAAGGTGTAACTCTAGCTAATACAAGTCCTCATTCTAATCCAACTTTTGGTTTACCTAACTAAACCAAGTCGTCTTATTCATAAGTCACTTATATTGTACACGTATTAACCTAATACCCGAATAAATATCGCGTAAAAACCGCACAGTAAGTCGTCGTTTGGCGCGCGAGCGGTTGCGCGCCGTTGCAGCTGCCGCTGTCGCTGCTGTAATTTCTGCTTTCACTACCACCACCACTACCAACAGCAGCAGCCTGCTCTATTTTGGCGAAATTTCTTCAATTGCCGTTACACCACCAGCTGCCGCTACCCCGCACGCTACCACGCCGCCAAGCCCGGCCGCCGTCGCCTCTCTTGCTGCCGCTACACCCTCCTTTCCCCCCTTTTCCTCCCCTTTCCCCAGATTTTAGGAGGAGGAGTAGGGGGTCTTTAAGGTTATAAACCTTACTCTATCCCCATAAGTAAAGAACTTATGAACCGTAGGAGCCCTTTTGCGCCGTAAGCGTAGTGGCGCGTGCTTACAATAAGATACGTATTTCTCAATTTATTTGTTTATATGATTTTAACTTGCTTTCTAGTAAATAAGGAGCACGAGGCGGATCTCCTCCGCCGCCTCGAGCTTCGCATCATTAGGGAACGCCGTAAAGCCTTTTTCACGGGTTAAACGTTAAAGCGGTGTACCCGGGTCCATAGCTTTAGGCTGCCCACGGATACGCCCTACGTATCATGTATCGCGTTCGAGGCCGCGGGCAAGTTCATTAGCGATTGCCACGGGAGCGGGGATCGCTCAGCGCGCTGTCACCACTACAAATAGACTAGTAACTCGTATGACCCCATTCCAGTGATCTTAGAGCCATAAGCTGAGGCTGTGCTACGCGCCCGCCGGCTCTTTGGTAATTTCCAATCGAATCCTCAAAAAAAGAATATTTAACAAAAGCACTCGTTGAGAGCGAATCGAAAAAAAAAAAAATCACCGCAAGTAACCAAAATAATCCGATGCTAATTAATAGTACGCACTAACCAGTAGACTAGAAAGACGGCAACTGTCGTCGCCGACTGGAAACGGAGCCAGCGTATGTGCTACGTAATTGAGTTCGATGGTGTTATCGTATCTCGTCGCGAGGAGGATAATCCTTCCCTTATACCTTTACCCAAGAGTATAACCAATAAGGTATAGGGTTATATCTTCGCTGAAATTAATAATGTCGCTGGTGGTAACGGCGGTAGCGTTAGTACAAAGGCGGAAAGCGACGGTGAGGATGTTAGGAACGTAGCAGCATCGCCCTTTCTTTTTAATAATGAATAGATACCCCTTTGACCGGACCAGCATGCCCGGCCATATTATATTACGTTATACAGTAATTTTATAGGTCTTTATAAACAAAGTTTAACATGATAAACATGATATAAAACGTAAAAAAAAGAGGTAATATATAAAAATCGGTGCGAATAGTCGTATTAACTAAAGGTAAAATATGTGTCGGTACGAATAACATTAATAGGTCGGTCCAAGTTATCGAAAATCGGTAAATAGAAAAAAAAGGGGGTAATGTGTCAAAATCAGTGTATAGAAAGTAAAACAAAATATACAAAAAGTCGGTGCTAATAGTTGTATAAAACAAAAGAAAAATGTGGATCGGGGTAAATAACATCGATAAGCCGATTTAAGTTAGCAAAAATCGTTGTAAAGGCTTATTGAGGTCGCAAAATCTTACCAATAACCCCAATAAATGACGTAATTGATAATATAAGTGTTTCTAGGATGTCATTCTCTGTTTCCTTTATTATTGCGTTTGGTAGGTTTAATTTGTTATTAATTTATATAGTTTCCACTATTTCTCGGCATTCATATAACTCGTGTAAAGCCATAATATCGATCATTGGTAATTTTTCGTTCGTGGTACCTAATTTAACCAGGCAGTTATAAAGAGAGAAAAAATTATTATAAACAATTAGAGGAATAGGGCGTAAAATAAAGTTAAAGATAATAATACGGATTATCATCGCTATAGTGATACTTGAAGTAAAGCCTCCAACTATACCGTAAATTTCGGAAGCGAGGACGTTTCTTATAACTCTCTTATACTTGGTATAGCTTTGATGGATAATATTTTTACGAATTATAAAGCCGTTTCGAGCCGGTAATTCGTTACCGAGGTCAAAGACGAAGCCAACTTGTAAGTTATAATCGTTATGATTATATAAAAAAAAAAAAAAAACGTCAGTAAAAATATATAGCTTTATAATACGTATATTCTGCGGTGTAACTATAACCCTCGTTTTGGATTGTATATTTACCATAAAAAACGTTTGTTAAGCGTTTTATATATATCGTCTGTTGGGTCTGTTTGACATTACGCGACAACTGAAAGGTCGAATGTCGCCTTTAGTTATGCCACAAACGTAACCTAAGCGTCGAGTACGCGTTGTAATTTGTATTCTTCGGTCCGTTTTACGTTGTTTAGGATAACAAAAGCTACCTCATTTAGTTATCCTTTTTACGTAAGTTTTGAAATGCCGCTTCGAATTATAATAAAAGTATTATTAAAATTGATTATATTATATTTTGACAGAAAAGTTTTGTGCTTCGCCTTTAAGCTGGCTTTCCAAAGTTCCCTTTCATTAGACGCGGAAAACGAAGTTTTTCACAAGGTTAAAGTATTGTATATTTGTATTTTTATAAATATAAAGCCCTCCAAACGAGCAGTCGATACCAATAGGCATGTGTCAAAGGTTCAGTTGGTTATTCTGAATCACCCTTGGTAGTGCTTTTAGGAAGTTTCCTATTAATATATACCAGCTTTAATTAAGCTGTAAAAAGTTTTTAGGATACGTGGGATCGTTTTAGGCGGATAGTGTTATTTAAGGTTTTTTTGGTATTTTTACGTCAATCTTCCGTTTTAGCTATTTCTTTGATTGTATGTAGGCATATGTTATGTTTTGGAGTTTGATATACAGATTATACGGTTCTTTAACGGAGGTTATAAGTGTAAGAATCAGGCGGTAAATGGCTTGTTATAACGTGAGTAATTGAGTTATAATGTTCTTTTTACCTTCGTTTTTGTAACCTTTAATAATTAGGCGAATAGTTTTGTAAGGTTTCCTAGTTTTACTTTTTACTTCGTAAACGAGGCGGGTTGAAAAATTCTTGTAGGTATCGTAAATAGTAGGGTTGAATTGTTTAAAGACAAAGAAGCTTTAGTCGATTAAGAATAAAATCTCTATTTAGGTAAATTGTTTAAATTGGGTATTAAGGGTGGTTATTATATCTTTGTAACGAAATTTCTAGTTAAGCTCGCGGTTTGTCAATTTATTTTACGTGATAAATAAGTTTGTAGTAAAGTTTTTAGGGCGTCTTTTCGTTTTCGAGCCGAAGAGTCGTTTTCAATGGCGAGGTTTTGGTGGGATTAGTGTAGATATGTTGTTTTTATTTGGTATAGTCGGGTTAAAGTCGTGTTTTGGAGTTGAAGTTAGATGCGGAATCGGGTTAAATTCGTCGTTCCGGGGGATAGCGTTTGGGCGATTTACATTGTTTCCATCGTTCCGGGGGATGGCGTGTAGGTAGTTCTGGTTATCCTAAAGATTTTAACCGATTCCTTCTACCTCTTTCTCGTACCTACGTACCATCATTTATCGGAACGAACTTATGCTGTTTGGCAAACTAACCAGTACATTATAGCCCTTAAACACGTTGATCTTCTAAATTCCAGTTTATCTATGCTTCCTTTTTCAAATTAAAACTTTAAACTGTAATAATAAATTTAAGACACCAGAGTTACTAGGCTATTCCTTATAGATAACGTTTTTAATACGTTGGTTTTTGGCTCGTAGTCATCTTAAAGCTGCTATAACTTTTGTTACGATGTTAGATTATTATATCTTAAATGGTAATGGTATATAGTTTATGTGGATCCTCTGGTAAGCCTCGAAAACGAGAAGTGTAGGGATAAGCTTACTTGGTCCAAAAGTATTATTAACGACGTTAACTTTTATTTAAAGGTTCAACTCCTTATAGCTATTACTCTTTAGATTTTTCGATAACACTGTATACGATTTCTTTAACGGTCTATGGTATCGTTCGTATTTTCCGATACCCTATAAGGCTTTTATTAGAATTTTCCTATAATCGTTACCGGTTATACGGGCCTTGGTTCTTCATTCGGTAAAGTCGAAAGCCTTGTTATTGTCATATATGATCCATTTAAGAGGCATGAGGTAAACGTTAAACTAATAGTTAACCAAAGCATTTTCATAGTTTATAGAAAAAGCGTTTCGTATAATCTTTACTATTTAAAACGATGTTATTACATCGATGGCGTAAACAACTGATTAGCTGTTTAAATACATAATATTAACAATTACTTTATAATTAATGTTTACATCGGGTGAAAACTGGAATTTAAACATTTGTGGTGCCTATAAGTGTATTTAGTACTTATGGCAAAGCTTTTCGATAGATTTAAGTACGCCTTTTTCTATATCTGTATAGCCCAAGACATAAAGTCGGCTTAAAAGTCGTTTTACAACCGGGTATCCGAATCGTTGGTGTAATACACGTAGTTTTGGCTGTGTTAAGTAAACGGCATCGATAATTCGTATTTTTGGAAAGAATTATAAGTGATTAATCTTAAGGGAGAGCGGTACAAATACATTTTTTAAGGCGGGAACAAGTGGATCAGTTGTAATACAAACTTCGATTACGAATTTATTTGTGTTAGTTAGTAAAAGTAAAAATTGTATTTCACAATCCATTATATAAAACTTAACCGGCCCAAAACATATATTTATAACGATCGTTTCGAGCGATAACGCCTTCCCTTTTTTGAATAAGACTTTTAGGTATTCTCCTATACGGTTAAGCTTAAACTTCGGAAACTTCACCGTACGCGCGTCGAACTAACGCTTTCCGGCCGTCGAAATTTCAGCTGTTTTAGTATTAGGTATAATACCCTAAAACCTATTCCCGTACCTGTTAAATAACGTAAATTGTAACGTTATATAGGCGTCGAGCACTGCCTTCGTGTAATTCAGTCCGGCGATATTCCTTAAAGAGTTGTTTTATAGTTCGGTAAAGATAGAGTGGGCGGTTTCGTCTTTTTGGGTTAATAAATAGGTGTTATCGTCCTCGGGATCGTTTTTTCCAGATGTGTTATCGTATATATATGCATTAAGTTTGTTATTTACACCTTTATATTCGGTTATATATATTGTAAAGTTGGCTTTTATCCGATCCTCAGGTATGTAATTGGCTTCAAAGTGTTTTTTTAGTTCGAGTTTACTCGTAAGAGGGGTTATTTGTAAATTAGTAACCGATTTTTCCGCGTATTATATAATATTTTTATAAACTTATAAAATGTCGTATATCTTTTCATAAGTATCAATATGGCTTCGGTGCCTTTTTTTCATTTTTAAAAGATAGTTTTTGTCCTTTGTTGCCAGGGCTTCCTCTTTAATACCTATAACTTGGGCATTTGTTTTACCTCGGGTAAACCTTAAATATCTGGTCTTCAATATGATGGATTGTTTCGAAAAGGTTTTTTTTAATAATTTAGGCTTCTCTTCCTATTTTATTATTGAAAGATACTGATTCAAGGCTTATTTGACGCTGTATAAAGGTTTCGAGCGATATTTTAAGGCTTATATAAAAGGATTTCAAGTTTTTTTCTGGTTGGAAATGTATAAGGACGAAATCCGGGTTTTCATGGCAGTCTTTCATCACTATTTAAATAAATAATTTGTCGGCTTTGTATTCTGTTTCGAAGGCTGCTTAGCACTTCCAGAATCTTTCTAATAGGGCGTTAAGGATCTCTTAAGGGGTTTTCTTTTCGGAATTTTCCTACTGGTTTTTCATAGATTCCCACTTCGTACTAGTTCAGTTCCTGTCGTACAACTCGTATTGAATATCAGTGTCAAAGTAAGATTTAAGTTGATTATAACAATCGGCGAATGTATCCAATTGTATAAGGTAATACATATACCACTCCTTAGTTTTCCTGGAAAGTATGCCGGGTAAAATAACGTAAAATTATAATAGCTCAATATCCAGTCTTTTGTATATGTTAAGCTTAATGCGTATTTTGTTATCCAGTACTTCGTACGGATCGTCTTTATAGTTGTCATCCCTATCCTATAGCCTGGTAAAGTTGGTTAACTTCTTGGGGTCGTTTTAATTCGTAGGGAAGCGATATGGTAAGAGGTCGCGGTTAGGGTAGTCGTTAAAAGGCATTGGTTCCTAAGGTACGTATTGGCGTTTTATGTCGCCTATCTCCTCCTTAATCAGGGTGTTTTCCGTATTCTAGCCGATTTTTATTTCCTAATGCGGTTGTTATTTATATTTCGACTGATTTTGTCACGGCTAAGTAGGCTGTTTCCGGCTTTTCAGGTGTGTTTTTATCCATGTATCAGTTTAAAGTTACGTTACAAGGAGGTTTCGTATTTAACTCTCATTGTAAATAATTGTTGTAATATCCCTTATTATTTGTTGATTTTTCTCTTTCTGTTCTTTATCGGGCGTCTAGTTTTGACGAACGCCATATCCTAGTTTATCGTAGTTTTTTAAAGCTTCAGTTCGTTAGCTGTTCCTTTTGTTTTTGTAAGTAGAATTCTTTTACAAAATCCGTTTCCATAATTTCTAGGTTCGTCCATTTGGATATATGTTTAAGTTAAGTCGTTTTGGATAGGGTTTTCCCGATATGGCCGTTGCTTTCACCGGATATATTAATACCTTTGCTTTACAATTATTTTCGTAAGACTCTTACGACTTATTTATCCACCATTTTCTATTTTTTCAACGTTCAGTCCATAAAGTCTTCCTTAAAGTTATAAAGTAGGTCGCGTCCTTCAATATAGTTATTACAGTAGTTGTAGATTATGTTAGTAGCATATTTATTAGCGGTATAGAGATCGAAATCTTTTAATAAGGCCTCGATCTTGTTTCCCTAAAGGTTAAGGTCCAAATTTTCAAAGATAGTGTTTCGATACGACGTATGTGTAAAGAGGTACTTCATATAGTCGTTAGCTTTTGCCAGATTTTTCACTAGTGAGGCCATAATTACGATTATCTTAGGACGTTTGTGAGATATATTAAAGTCTAGTGATTTCGTAATGTGTTTAGGTATGTCTAAAGCTTAGTATAGATTAGCGAATATATAGCGAATATAGTAATTAATATATTTGAAATGGTATTTACTAGCGCTATAAGCTAATTAAATGTCCTAAATTCGTTTTTGCTAGTATCATTAGCGTTCTTTAGCTAAACGGCTAAAAAAACGTAAAATGTTGTAGGTACCATATTTAAAATAAATAGGGTAAACGTGGGTAAAGTGGGAATGAGCAGGGTGGTTGTGGGAAATTGGGTGAGACAAGTGAAATGTCGTGTTATTGTGTGCCCTGAAATAGGGTAGCCTATCCGTATTGATGTATTGTAACAGAATTTGGTAAAGGGATCGGTTGGTTGTTTGGTATGTAACCGATATTATTAAGGTGATCAGGTTGATTATTTGTATGTAATAGATATTGGCTGAGGCGAAAGTCGGGTGGGTCCTAGCAAAAGGTTCCGAAACTTAGTAGTTTTGTCTTACGTGGAATGGTATCCGGTAAATCCTAGTAAAGGGTTTCGAATCTTAGTGTTTTGTCTTACGTGGCTTAATAAGTGATAGGATGCCTTTTAAAAAGGATCTAGGTTAATCGTTTAAAGCGCCAATGTAAGTTGGCGATTGTCAGAACGGGGCTAATCTTTTCGAAGTCACTTTGGATCTCATAGTCTTGTAACGCTTCGGGTTTTTCAGCACTTCCTCGTAACTTCACACTCTTGTATAGTTCTTATAAGGCGTAATATGAAGCACAAATAATTAATACCGTTACAGTGTCCCGCTATAGGTATTTAATAAATGTTTGCTTCTTCTTTCTAAGCTATTTTGTGTCGACCGAGTCGGCTACTAATCGATTTTGGAAGGGTTTCAAAAACCTATTCGTGTGAAAAGGAAACTTAAAAGAGTAATCGTAAGATTAGTAGTTGAAGTATTAAAGATGATGATTAAAAAAAAGTATCTAAAGGTATACGCTACAGATGAGAGCTTATAAGCCCTCGCCCAGAGCGTGTAACTCAGGAATACTTCTTTTAGACCGCTCCACGCATTGCCGTCGGCCTGGAATAGCATTACAGACCGATCCATGCATGGTGTACTTTGCTTCTTGCAAGAGTGCAACCTACAGCGTGACACGTTATCATGTACCCTATAAGAGTGCACTCTGCAATAAATTGCACTGCTACTTGGCCTATGTATACTATCTATAAGGGTATATAGTGATATCTACAGCAATGGTTTTTACCGCCTAGACGGTATAATAAGGCATGTTCGGCTAATTACTAGGCTACCGTACCCGGAGTAGTATCTTCGTATCACTTGATCTATTTAAAGGTATTACTATTAGTGGATTTATCCCTCCCAAAATTTGTAACCTGGTTCAAGTATTCCTATTTTAAAGTGGAAAAGTATTGAATTTAATATATTACCTTTCTATTATTTCGTTCGTAAAATGTATGTTTAGTTAATCAATAACAAGTTTTACCATAAATCTAATATCTTCTATTACTATTACGACGATAATATTGGCGATTAACAGGTCCGCCTGTATTTTGTTAACGCTAACGTAGGTATTAATTTCAATTGAGGGCCGAGTTCTATAGGATAAACCTTAGGCGGTATAGACGTCCGTACTTGTGTTCGATATAATTAATTACCGTAAGGTTTTATTTCTCTATATCAAAGAAGTTACCAGCTCAGGAGTATATACAAAACAAGTTTGGTATAGGTATTATTATGGTGGTAAACGAGGAACGCAACTAGCTCAAAAAAGACTTTATAAATAGCATTTAAGCGTTATAAGGAGTATTCGAACTTATTAACGCCCGTAACTACTATCCTTACCTACTTATGAAGTGAGACTTCGCCAGCGAAATCTTTTCCTATTGCTTTTTAATATAGAATTAACTTATTAAGCATTTAATTAAAGACGTTTATTAGTAACTTCTCCTCTTACTTTTTTGATATTATTATAATCCACCACGAAGTGACCCAGTCTGTATAATATTACTCGAGGTGGATTTCGTGCTGGAAGTAACCCTTTATGCCGTTGTAGATCTCTCGGAACGTAATAGAGCCAGTCAGAACGATCAGGTAATAGTTTTTATTGTATTCTATAAGAATTTCGGGAAATAATAAGTGAAAACCAAAAGTTGGTGCCTTTATCAACTTACAAATATTTAGAAAGGGTATTATGTTAATTTCATAGGGGTTGTGAAGCTTGTTCTTATACTTCTTTATATTATCATAGATTTTTTCGAAGTCCGTTATTAATTTATAATTAATATCAATCATTCTGACAGGTATTAGGAGAAGGTTGCGATATTCATCCCAAGCTTAGGTAGTGTTTTCTGGCGGGTTAAGCCTTAAAGGTTCCAAGGCACAGTACTAGGGGTAATTGACAGTTGCCTATCCCAAGGGGTAGTGTCCTATAGTAAGACTTATAGTCGGCTCTCGTATATAGGTAAGCTTAAAGGGAAATGGGTTTTAAGGTGTTTAGCGATTATATTACTAAGGGTTGATAGGTACTTGAGGGTTTGGAGAGGCTTGATGATCTTGTTTAATTAACTGGTGTAAAGCGTTAATGTTAATACCTCTAGCCGCTTTGGGAGCCCTCGTTTCGCGTACTATTCCGCTGCTAAAAGCGTACTCCACGTTGTCACGTAAAGGTGTTACGTTGCCGAACACATTAACAGGTTCCTTATCATCAGTATATAAAAAGGCTTAACTTAACTAGGGTTAAAGGGGAGATCCCTTAAAACGTGTATATGGGAGTTACAGTCCATTAACGCCTTTCCATTTTTCTTAAGAGTTTTAAGGATTAAGGTTTTAAAGGCGTTCCTAAAGTTAGGCTAGGTCGATAAATTTTTGTTCCAATTTCGTAGTACCCTTTAATAGAACTTAAACTCCTTACTATTTAAGTTTTACCTGAACCTTTAGTTTAACTCCTCTTTAAACTAATGCTTACATATTAATAGTCTAGTCGCCGAAAAGGTTACGGAAGTTATTAAAGACGTGATTAAGGTCTTCAATATTATTCTTCTTAATAATATAATAATGGATAAAGTTGGTAAAGTGTTTTTTTGTTGATTTTCCGTTAACATCTAACGCCTAAAGGTTTTCGTCGTAAAACTTGGTAAAGGCAGTTCCGAAAACGTCAATTCCGTTTTGAATCTTTGGGGTAGGTGTCATCTTAAGGTTTAGGGCGATATAAGACTTGATGGAGCTTGTATGGTAAGGGATTTGGTAATCTTGGGCGTATGAACTTGGTATTTTGGCGTGGAGTCGCCTAGGAACTCGGTGACTTGAGGATTAGTCGCACAACGTGGATTTCTTGGCACAACTTGACGATCCTGGTTATTTTTGCTGAGGGCATCGAATTTGACGATTGGCGTGACTTGGGGAGTGAAAATGAATGAAGAAGGACAAAGGTTTGATGTAAAGGGTGAGGTTAGAGGTCGTGGTTGGTGGTAGAGGGCGAAGATTGTTTGTTGTAGGCTGTGGAACTTAGTCGTTTTTACAGTAGTAGCACCCGCAGTAGTACTGACTTATCCGTTTGCCAACTTGCCGAACTTTAAGACTTCTGACAGTCAATCTCAACGTCTTTAAAAAGGATCAATGAAGATTTCTTGGTGTTTTCAATAGCGATACTGTCACTAACTTCCAGATTGCCGTTGTGAGATCGACACAACCCAGAAGTCTTCTCTGTTTTCCTTCTGTTGTAAAACTGACTCAGTACTAATAAATCTGCTTCGTAAAAATCTTTCTTCTACTCTAGCCGTCGTGGCCGTAAAGCGTTACCAGAAAGTAGCCTTTTCTTCTACTTAGCTTATTTGTGTTTAACTGAGCAGGCAAATACTAATCAGTGTTGGTAGGTTTTAGACGTTATAATGTTGTCGATTTGATTGGTCTTCGAAGTAACAGTAGTATTGCAATAGTCAAATGGTGGATGTATTGTTTTAGTTTTTGTAGACCGCTAGCCGGTCTGCACTGTACTTTGTATGGCCAAGTGCTTGGCCCATACCCTAGAGTGAAATTCAGCGTACTGCACTCGACTTACACCCAATGCGGTAAGTCCGCACAAAGCAATACACTTGCCGTACTGTCAACATTACTGTAGGTAAAGTTGACCTACTGCACTGCATTTAATACTTTTCCAACAGTATCTATAACATTTCAAAAATTATATCCTGCGTTATTCCAGGAATAATAAATACTAATATCGGGCTTGACTATTTATCAATATTTATGAGAAACTTAGTAATTAAGGTAATACGCGTATTCAGCTATAGCCTGAATATTATACTTCAATTTCAAATATATAATAACTGAATTTACTTTACCCTTCACTGTTATATGAAAGCCTCGTTTACAATATTATAACAATTATAGTTAAAAGGGATTGCAACGTTTAAAAAGTAAGAATTATGACAAAGTATAGGGATAAAGAATAAATAATCCTTTATACGTATTTTAATTAAATCAAAATCCACTTTTATTGAAATTTATAACACTGCTGTTAAAGTTACATAAGTTATAAATAAAAATATATTTCAAAATTAGGCTTTCCCGTTCGCTGTTAGTGTAGAATCTTTTTATAATTTTGCTATTTAAACCGTATATACCTACGTGAAAGGAAGATCTTCGCGGAATCATAACGTAAGTAATGCCCGGTAACTCATTTTCCCCTGTACTTTTTCGCCGCTATTTACGATGCCTGACGTACTTATTCTTATACATATATTGAAGGGGTTTGTTAAGATAACTCGCCTTGACATCCGCGACCAGTTCACTAGGATATTGAAAATATATGAACTTCCGTTATAATTGTATGTCCATTGGATCGTTATATCTATAATGGGTGCGACAATTCTCGACCAAAACGTTACTTTCAATCCAAGGAATAGATTTTATGTTTAAACTCGCCGTACTTCACCAAATTTGCGACATAGTGGATATGGTTAGTTTCTATCGAAATAAATTTATTTCGAATAAGTAAATATATACAAAAGTATAAGTAATTTCACTTAACGGCTGAAAACCAATCCAATCCGTCTGCTTAAGCTAGTAATATCTTAAACCTAATAACAAACGGTGACTACAGGTATTTATCATTAATAGGAAATCTCTCCAACTCGATTAAGGCCTTATCAGCGCGATTAGGGTCACCAAACGATGCCTTAATATAATCAAACTACTTACTCGTATCGTATATACCCTCGTATCTGCCGGCCTTGTAGTATACCATAACAACCTACTTTACCGCCAACGTACAATAACCTCATACGTAAAAAAACGTATAACAACCTTCTCCAATCCACATTTTATCCACCCCTAGTTTAAATTCAATTTTTCAAAGCGCTGTCTACCTAAAAGCAAGTCCGTCGAATTACAGTTCGTTATATATTTTTCGTTCTCCTTTATACATTAAAACCATAATACGAATTATTACCCGATACGATTCAAATAATTAAATCTCAACACCGATTAATGAAGAATTAGACATAAAATTGAAAGCGAAAATCGATTAAACGGACTATTATATTTACTTTTTATAAATCGCACTATAATCTATAACATCCTATTAACGAAATATATCGGGGTAAATCGGCTTCTAAAGAGAACTTGATATATCCATGAAGGTAGAGGATTAGGTATTCGCTAATGGCTTATCAACACGGATAACAATAATGTATAACGAAATATTATGAATATTTATCACCTATTCGTCTGTTATAACTAATATTGCTTGCCAAAGATAAAAAAAAACCTGAATAATATATTATAGTTCGATCTATGATGATAAGCTACATGAGTGCCAAGTAAAGTTTTCTATTGAGTTATAGGAGAAAAACTAGCAAAGGTTTAAGTAGTCTTTTGTACAGGAATTATAGGTATGGTTAGCGTACAGTCCATCACGTGCCCTCGCAAGTGCTATATACGGACCGCGCCCATACTAGGTCCAGGCTGGGTACTGCATATTCCGGTACGTGCTCAGTTACGTTACCTATAAACTCAATGTCCAATAGCTTGAGTCCATACCAATGAATAAGTTAACAATTACATATACGTTGACGTTACATCACGGTTATTAAAAATAAACTTCTCATCAGTATTAGTTAAGAAATTTGTTTGAAAAACAATTGTGCAAAGATTCTGGTTTTACCTTTATCAATGTATCCTTAAGAAATTAGGCGTAACTTTCTATATTGTGGCCCCGTTATCCTACCTTTAACCTCGTGTATAATTCTCCACTGAAAAATCGTAATATTTGGGCTTTATCAATTGAACTTTCGTTGAGGCACAAATTATATAATTTTTCTAGTGAAAATTCTAGTGATTTCGATCTTATCTCTTTCCTCAAAAGGATTGCGGAAGTTTTTAATAACGTTTTGTTCCTAGATCTTGATAACCATGTTTTAATATTCTTTTTTCTTCAACTAACCCAAGATATATTTTGAATACGGCCGAATATGATATACCTTATTCTTAATGTTCTTTCCTTTGGTAATTGACCGCGCCGGCGACGTTTTATTAGTTTTGCAATTACGTTAGGAGGGGTGTTACATTTTCTGATCAGTTTAGCTTAAAAAAAAGGATTATCACTGTTAGCAGCGTTAATATAAAGTTAACCAGGGTTTTACAAAACGTTGTAGGACAGCTAACAGTTTGAACGATTATATTAGAGCCAACAACACTTATAATTTTGAAATAACCATCAAATTTACCTGACTTCCGTTACACGAGAACTCCCTTTCGTAACGGATAAATAAGTACGTCGATTATCGTAAAGCCTTTTATATTATTAAATGCATTATTGACTGCACGCCGTGCTGATTCCTTCTGGAATTTCTTTAAAGCCTTTACATACGTTATATACCTCTTCTAATTATTTTCTACTGATGGAGATTTATTCATCAAACGAAGATATGTTTCAAAGATCACTAACGTTGGCATTAGGCCATTAATGCCCACAGTATCATTCTAGTCTTCTACCGACATGTAAAAAAACGCATAATACTTTACCTTCCCAATTCCACGTATTGCAAATAACCTCCTATAAATTTTGGGACTGGTCTTATATCTTGTATAATATCTTAGAACGTATGTTGATCGTAATTATCGCTGAGGGCAACTGTATTTAATGGGTCAAGGCCTTAGTTAGGAAAAAGATAGGGGTTTTTGCCACTTAAACGGTATAGACAAACGTAGTTGACTAATTAATAAGCCACTTTACAAACAATATTTGTATATCACACAACTATCGTCTGTATATTTTAATCGTTGACATCATTTTTACTTTCGAAATTTACAATATGAATGAAATATTTTCATCGTTAAATAAAAGCCTATGGATATAATACATAAACTATTATTTATAACGGCTAATCAAAGGGTAATGAGTTAATTAATAACCTAAGTTACAATAATTCCAACACATCATTCCTGACATATTCATTGGCAGCCCCAAAAATTGTTAGTATTACTACAAGAAGTACATACAATCACTTAACATCGCACGAAATTTCTTCAATGGCCCCCCTTATAGCCAACGTCAGAGGGGCTCGACCGACTATGTGTGCCCTTAGAGCGCCTACAAAGGCTGATCAACTTATGCAAAGCATTTAAGGCCTTTAGCAAAAGCGCCAGGCAACTAGACCGCCCCCGGAGGAATAGGACGTTATTACGTACCGTATTTAAAGCTTTAATGTCGAGTCACTACACAAAGCCTTCAACGCGTAAATGAGCGACCTTAAAGTCCACAAATCCGTATATAAGGCTTACGAATAGACTATTAATACCTTCGTTGCATGGTTTAACGGGCTTATATTTACGAAGAACCGTATAAAAACATGACCTATCGTGATACACGTTACTAAATACTTT